>OZ030028.1:2040000-2367500 GCA_964023405.1 Apodemus agrarius
TCAAGGAGGCATTTCCTCAAGGGAGGCTCCTTTCTCTGTGATAACTTTACAGCTTGTGTCAAGCTGACACACAGCCAGTGCAGGGTCTTTTCTCATGTGATCTCACACTCCCTAGTCTTTGGGGCTGCTGAGGACCCTCTCTAAGAGTTGGGTGCAGCGCCCAGTTACAGTGTAGAGATACTCGGACTCACTGAGCCCCAGATTAAGCCTGGTGGTAATTCTACACTGCAGAGCCCTGGAGCTGCAATTTCTTCATGTAGGTGAATCCAGGTTAGAAAGATCTACCATCTACAAAGCCACCTTGTAGCAAAGCCTATGAAGTCCTGGGCCTTTGCAACCATCCAGACTGTTTCCTCCACCCTACTGTGACTGTCCCATGGCCTCCCAATCTGGGGTTACAGATGTGAGCCACACCCCAGGCTCTGATTTCATCCTAATCAGTAGCTCCTGTTTCTGCGAGGGGATACTTGAATCCTGGGAGAACTCAGCCAAGTTTGAAGCCTCCTCCTGTCCCCATGCAGGCTCCTCCTCACCCTCCCTTCCCACACCCCCCCCTTCTAGTCCTGCCCTCTGGCCTGCTTCAGAGCGTTGGAGAGAGGGCAGCATGGAGACACTCCCCCCTTGGTCCACTCGCATACTTAAATGCTTCTCTTCCGTTCTCTCTGACCTTGGGTGGCTGTGGTCGCATAAGTGAGCAGCGAGAGACTCTCCGTCACCGTTCGATGCCCAGGGGAATGGTTTAAAGCCCTCCACTGGAGTATTTTTATGCAGACCATAATTTGCTTTAAGACCTTCACAGCGTCCCCTCAGCCTCCCTGCCCTCTCCTCCCAGGAGCGCGCTCAGAAGAAAAGCCACCGCTAATGAGGGGACAGGAGTTTCCAGGCAGGCCAGCTGCATCACCCCGAGCTTGTGCAGCTCTGCTGTCACAGGGTCCCCATTCTGCTCCCCCAAATCCTTGTCCAGAAATGACGGTGAATAGGGCCTGCTCTGAGGGCCCAGGACAGGGAAGGCAAGTACCATGTTACATTAAAATCAAAAGACGGGGCAAGCACTGTGTGGCTTGCTTATTGTCACACTGAGACACGGGGCTCAGCAGGACCCCAAACCCCGGAATCCTGGTTCTGTGCACAAAGTCAAACTACCCTTCAGTAAGCACTGAAGAGAAAGTTCAAAGCTTTCTATGTCTGTGATCCTCCAGAGCTTGCTGCTGTGACTGGGTCAGAGGTCAAGTCCTTCCCCACTGTGCCTCAGTTTCTCCTGGTATCTCTCCTCTCCACCCTAAACATTTATAGTTCCCCTCATCACTAGGGAAGTTTGCACACTGCCAAGCCTAACAATGACTCCACCACTGTCTCTCTGCCGCAGTAAACACAATCTCCACTTATCTCTGTGTGCTGACCCAGCTGGACTTCTTACCTTGTCATGAGTGACCTCGCTCATGGATCCAAGTACTCTAAAAACTGTGCACTAACTGACTGAGTTGGGGCAGGGTCAGAGCAAGATATCAAGGCTCAGAATTAGGATGAAATAGTTAAATTCATCTTCAGGTACAAGAGCTCAAGGGCATCAAAACAACAATCTATCACAAACAAAACGTAAGTGTCCTAAGTGCAGCGCTGTGAAGAGTCATCTCCAAGCCCGAGTACAAGAGGCGTGTCAATCACACACTCACTACGACACAGGCTGTTGAGACGGCGGAGGTCTTTAGTGTCCCTTGTATTTGTCCCCAAGTCTTACCTTGCTCCTGCGCTGGTTTCTCTCTCCATTTTCTCACCAAACATGTCTGGGACCCCATGTGAGATCATCAGCCTCTCTGGTCCTCTCTGTTTTCTCGGGTAAAACTCGAATGGTCTTCGTGAAGTTCTCCATCTAAGTCGGCAGAGAAGAGGCACTGGGATACTACGAAGATGTGGACCTGATACTCTCTGGGTAAGGATAATGAGCACCTTGGGGGAAGTCACGTTTTGTGAGGCACAGTGCTGGGCTTTGAACACTCATTTGTGTGCTCCTGGAGTCTCCCCAAGGCCACCTGTGTAGGCAAAGTTATGGCCAAGAGAGGGGAGCGGGGAGGGGCTGGGATCCGACCACCGAGGTCCCAGCTGAGGCCCTTCCTCAGTCACAGTGGGGTCTGGAATCTTCAGAGACTTCTCTCTCGCAGAGTGAGAGGAAAGGTGAGTGGACGGCAGGCACCCCCAGCGGCCACCCGGAGCTGTCCACCCTCCCTCCCGTCACCTCTCACCTTGTGCTCTCAGCCTGTGACTTCCCTAACGTGGGCATCTCCATGAGCTTCTTGAAAAATGGAATAGTGAGGGAGGCCTTGGGGAGGGATAGATGCTCTCCAAGAAGAGGTGCTTCTGAGGCTGTGTGTGTGTGTGTGTGTGTGTGTGTGTGTAAGAGAGAGAGACAGAGAGAGAGGGAGAGAGAGAGGGAGAGAAAGAGACAGAGAAAGACAGAGAAAGTGTATGTGAGTGTCAGTATGTAAGTATGTGTGAGTGTGTGTGTGTGTGAGTATGTATGTTTATGATGTGTGTTAGTGTGTATGTGAGTATGTATAAGTGTGAGTGTGTGTGGTGTCTGTGTGTATCTGTGTGAGTGTGTGAGTATGTGTGTGTGTGTTTGTATGAGTATGTGAGTGTGTGTGTATGTGTGTGTGGTGTGAGTGTGTATGTATGTGTGGTGTGTGTGAGTGTATGTGAGTGTGTATGAGCGTGTATATAAGTGTGTGTGTGTTCCCAGCTAGACTGAAGCTCACTATTTAGACCAGGCTGGCCTTGAACTCACAGAGACCTTCCTGCCTCAGCCTTCCAACATTGCTGGGAAAACATTTTAAAAACTGCCAGAGATGTCCAGCCTCCTAGGTTCTCATGAGACAAAAGGTGATGTGGAAAGAGCTCACTGTAAGGTCAGACGTGCCCTTGACTCTGCTGCACACCCTTGCTGAGCCCTCCCAGGGCACAGCATTCACTTACTGAAGAGAAGTGACCCGGGTCCTTAAAGCACCTGCAGTCAGCACTCCAGTCTCTGGAACCCCAGGTGGCACTTCCCATGCTCTCCTGCAGGGGGCGCTCATTTCCACGAGTTACTTCCTGGGTCTGGAGACTCGTTGTGCAATGTGCTGGCTAGACCAGTGCCCAAAGGTCCCAGTGTTCTTGGTGTTCACATCTGTAAAGGGGAATGCTGGTGACACCCGTGGCATGACAGAGGACACAGAACAGGAAGACCAGGCAGCACCTGGCTCTGCTGAGGGCTCTGGACACCCGGATATCTCTACCCTAAGCATGGTCTCCTGCTGCTGGCCGATCGTGCTGCTGTGGGTAGATTGGAGGCTTTTGTCTGCCTCTGCTGTCAGCTGCATGTCTAATCAAGATTGCTCAGGCCTGGTCACCTAGTAGGGAGCTAGAAGGGAGAGGCCTAAGGATGATACAAAGAGAACACAGTCACTGACTGCTCACTAGATGTGGCAGTGAAGGGACGGAGAGGAAACCGGAAGAGCCGGCAGGACACAAGACACCAGGGCTGAGACTGGAAGGGTCCAAGCTGGGGAACAGGGACCTCAGTGTCTGTAATCCTACGGAGCCAGGAGTGACCATCAGTGACCCTGGAGAGCCCGGGGCCGATGAGCATGTACCATGCAAATCTTCAGGCTGGTCATGGTGAAGGCAAGAATTGGTGGTGTGTATGTTTTCCGTATGCCTACACACTATTTCTGCACATTTGTTCGTGTGTGTGAATATCTCCAGATGTGCACGCTAGGTGTGCTTATGTGACTTTCCCCTTGGGAACATGAATGGCTTCTTCATCCAGACAGAAGCAACAGCGGTAGAGAGCACTTCATCCAAATATGGCTGACTGAGCCCCTGTATTTATCGGAGTTGCTTACAGAGTGTGTGTGACTCAAAGGCACCTGCCTCCCCCCTTCCCAGCATGATGAAAGCCCAGGTGAGTGGCAGCTCTGGGACCGGCAGCTCAGAGTCTCCTCTTCCTGTCATCTTATTTCTTGTGTAACCTTAGGGTGGGGCCTTGTGGGTTCTGTAAGTTTCAGGGCCTTCCTGAGTCTCCCTCTTGCCTCTGGGTTGGGGTGATGGTTTCAGCTGAGAGGACGTTACATCTAGCAGTCCTTCCAGCAGAGAGCGTCCTGTGTCTCACTGTGAGGCTTAGCACATGTGCTGTGTAGATCTGCATGCATGCCTGCCCTCTCTTCAGTGGCAAGAAGTCCAATGTCTAAGGAAAGGGTTCAGGAAAGGACATGAAGTAGCCTGGAAACAGCCTGATGCTTTGTCCGTGTGCTCTCTGGGGTGAAGCACTAGCTTACCTCTCCCCGGGAAAAGGCCTACATTCAAGTTCATATCTAGAACAAACTATAATCTGGATTGATCCTCACACTATCTGTCCCAATGGGTCCCTGAAACTCTGCACCTCCACCTCAGCTCTGACTGGACAAAGACCAGCAGCCAACATCCACCATGCCTCTGACTAGGGAAAGCGTGGAGTTCTGACTGAAGACCACTCTCTGCCCTTCGCTATCACATGGAGAATACTATTTTGGACGGAAATAGCTGCAAAATACACGTGTTGTTTCATAGTTTGGATGGAGGCCCTTGAACGAAACCTCAGATCTGTCACGATACTTACTTCCATCAAGGGATGGAAGACCCTGACTTCCATGCAGGATGCCAGCTCTGCCCAGGGGAGCTCTGCCTCCGCGGGACCTAACGCCCACCGGGGATCCTCTCAATAATGCCCAGCCTACCCAGTTCACTCAGACACCCAAGGCTTCCTAAAGCACCCCCTAACCGCCACCAGAGATCTGCCAATTCCAACAGCAGATGGGAAACCCAGATTCACTGTCCGTCAGCACTGCCTTGTGAAAAGGCAGAGAGCTCTGAGCATGGGGGGGTGGGGGGGTCAAAGGCCAGAGACACACGCACCCTCGCTCTAGCTGGAGGCAGAGTGAGTCCATACCACAGCTGAACAAAGGCCTGTCCTCCTCCCTCTCTTCCTCCCCTTCCTCCTCTCCCTCCTCCCCTCCATCTCTCCCATCCTCCCTTCTCTTCCTTCTCTCCTTCTTCCCTTCCCTCTCCCTCCCTTCTTCCCTTCCCTATCCCCCTCTTCTTCCCTCCCTTTCCATCTCTCCTTCCTTCTTCCCTTCCTCCCTCTCTCCCTCCATTCCTTCTCTCTCCTTCCTCCATCCATTTTCTCCCCCTTCCCCCTCCCCCTCACTTCCTTCCTTTCTTCCTTCCTCCCTCCTTCCCTTCTCAATCCTTATGTCCTTGTTTCCTTCCATTAGACAGCTTTTCCCAGGTAGACATAACAGGGTAGACATAACATCCCAAAGAGAGCTCTGGTGGGAGGGGAGGGGGGAACCACGGACAGGGTTAGCTATTTACACAAGCGTGGTTGACCCAAGGCGGCTGAACCACCGAAGAGTCCAGCCACAGCGTGATAGGGCAGCAGCCACCCAGCCAGCCCTCTACCTCTGAAATAAGCTTAGGGTGGAGTCCCATGAGGACCTCCCGAGGGCCGTGGGCTCTGTGACTCCAGCAGGAAAGGATCACGGGCCCAGTCTCATGATGTCTCCTGACACAATCACAGGTGCTCTGATAACCCCCACCCCGGAGGATGTCGCTGACGCTCACGGGCCTGACTCAGGCAGGGGTGTGGTGATCAGGCAGGGGTGTGGTGATCAGGCAGGGGTGTGGTGCTCAGAGTGCCTCACACCAGCTGGGTATGTATGACACCAGAGTCTTCCAGAGAAGCCAGCAGACAAACTGTTCCAAACCAGTCCAGGTCCCCATCCTTGGGACTTCAGCCTATGTAGGGACAGGGGTGACTTTGTCCACACAGTGGGCACACAGAATAAACACTCAGAACCACATGCGGCCCACCTAACCGTGCCTCAAGCGTGGATCCCAGAGTGAAGCGGGCCGGATGTGGAGACCTGCAGGTCCCAGCAGATTCTGCCACCTCTTGATTTTTCTGTTCCTGATGACCCTTCCCTGCATCCCCATGGGACTCACAGGGTGATGGAGACTTTGAGTCAGGCCTTCCAACTGAGGCTTTTTTCCCACAGACCTGTAGCTGGTAGACTTGGAGCAGAGATTTCACTAGCTAGGGCCCACAGACTCTAACCTGTGCTCTCAAGTGAGTCCATCATCCCCATGTCCTGACATTGGCTCACTTACCATCACTGTACCCAGCTACAGATGGGGAGACTGAGGCTGTGGGCTATCCTATGGCATACCCAGGGTTGAGCAACTAGGTACTGGTGGGCCAAGAAAGGTGACCTGGGCCCAGACTTCACCATGGACAGGCTGCCTTTCTGTCTTTCTGTATACTATACCCCATACCATGTAAGTGCCCCTCCCCCTCCGTGATTCCTGTCACCTTGACTTCCTGTAGAGTAGGGTCTTTACTGGCACCAGCTCATGAGGGGTGACGGACAGCGGAAATAGGGGACTCAGAGCCCCCCATGCCTTGGAACACCAGGCAGGCTGGCACCCCAAGGACCCTGGGCACGGTTCCCCTGCATGTTTGCCTGGTGCCAGCAGGCAGATGGGTCTGTTGGCCAGTCTTACCAGCCTGCCAGCTGGCCCTGAGTACCTGGTGGTTGGCACCTCAGCCACGGGGATGGACCATGGGCCTGCCTACGACAGGCGTGAGGCTGGCAGTGTGGAGCAGATAGCAGGGCTGGCCACTCGCCCCGTTGGCTGTCCGCAAGGCTGCCAGCTGGCTCTGCCATGCCTGTTGCCCGGGCACTTCTGCGCTGGTGTCACAAGCAGGATGCTGCTGTGTTAGCCTTGAGGGATGGGCAGCTGGCACGGAGGCTGGCCTGGGCCCCTCCCAGTTGGTCTGTTAAATGCCCCAGAGTCTTGGCTGTAGGGACCAAAGCCAGGTTCTACCAGGCTGGACAGGGAAGAGGACAGATCTTCTGTGTGCTGGAATTTGCCTTGATTTGCACAAGGGCAGGGTTCCAGGGGACAACCCACATCCTTGTCGTCGACTCTAGCACCCCAGCATCACTCAGCTGTCAGAGAAGCTGTGTCCCCTGCCAGCCCCTCGGGCTCTGCCAGTTCCCCTCTGCCCCTGGTCAGCTGGCAGCCTGTCTCTTCTTCAGTTTGGCTATTTAAAAATTCCACTTCCTTGGACAGAAGAGGCCCAGACCAAGGATGCTCTGTGAAAACCCAGGGAAGGGGTAGTCCCTCACGCCATGGGTTCCACCACCTTTTCCCTCTTCCCTCCGACTCTGAAATGAGTCAGCCACCAGCAGCCCGGAGAAACCAAGGCGCCTGTCTTTAGTGAGGGTGTTACTGCTGTGTTACAGACACCATGACCAAGGCAACTCTTAGAAGGACAACATTTCATTGGGGCTGACTTACAGGTTCAGAGTTTCAGTTCAGTATCAACAAAGTGGGAGTATGGCACATCCAGGCAGGCGTGGTGCAGGAGGAGCTGAGAGTTCTACATCTTCATCTGCAGACTGCTAGCAGAGTACTGGCCTCCAGGCAGCTAGGATGAGGGTCTTAAAGTCCACACCCACAGTGACACACCTACTCCAACAAAATCACACCTACTCCTACTAGGCTACACCCACTTTAACAAGGCCACACCTCCTAATAGTGCCACTCCCTGGGCACAACCATCACAGCACCCAACAAAACCACACAGTGAAGACGCTCCTTACTTGATCAGTGGTAGCCCAGACATCCACGGAAATGCAGTGGCTTCTCCACAAATGCACATCACCACCACATATTCACTGAAAGGAGCAGAAAAATATTTTAGGTTGGGTTCAGTGGTAGATCTGTTGCTAGGCTATGGCCTCTGGGATCAGTCTTCACACTGAGATTAAGGGAAAGAAAGAGGGACAGAGGGAGGAGAGAGGGAAGACAGACAGACAGAAGGACTTCACAAGTCGATGCTGACACTCTGTGTACAGATTCCAGTACTTGAGGTGATGAGATAGCATTAATATTGACCCCTAAAAAGGCATCCAGGTCATCACTGCCTGGACTGGAAAGAGAGAGACCTTATTAGGAGATAAAGCATTTGCCAACAGTGGGTGACCTCCAGGTACCTAGGGTTGGCCTTTGTCCAGTGCAACTATGTCCTTCTTAAAAGAGTATCTTGGAGACAGGCACAGGCAGAGGGAGTGGGTGTGTAAGGGACACTAAGACCACCGTGGGATGGGGGACCTGGAAGAACGCAGCAAGCTTTTCCTCATGTCCCGCCCTAAAGACCTTCCCACGCATCTTGTCCCTCCATGCCTCTACCCGTGGTATTCTGTCCTGAAGCCCCAGGAGTGCAGGAGGGAGCAGGAGGGACACTGAGGGGGGGTGTCCTGTGGTTGTAATGCTGGCTGGGGAGGTGAGGACGGCTGAGTACCCGGCCAGCCTCTTTGGCCAATACCAGAAGCCCTGTCTGAAAGACCAAGTGGACAGTGTGCCCTGTAATGATACCCAGGTCACACACATGCACACATGTATGAGTGTATACACATATGCACAGATATACATATGGACCTACACACATACACATAGACACATATGCATGAGTGTACAAACACACACATATATACACACATAAACATGCATGAGTGCACACGCATGAATCTACACACATATGCACATACACATCTGTGCATACACATATGCATGAGTGTATACACATATACACATACACAAATGCACACACATGTATGAGAACACACATATACATATGCATGAGTATACACACATGCATGAGTGCACAGAAATATACACATATACACACATACACATATGCATGATGCACACAAATGCATCTATACACATATACACATACACATCTGCACACACACATGCATGAGTGCACACACATACACACATACAGGAGTAGCCCTTGAACTATGGATTCTGTATCTGTAGCTATGCTTCCACATATTAACACTCTATCCTAGCACACCGGCCTCTCTACAGTGAAGAGCACACAGTAGGTGCTTAATAAATGTCAGTCAGGTGAAAGGATTGTTTTTTTTGTTGTTGTTGTTGTTGTTGTTTGTCTCTGTCCTTCTTACTTTGTATGTTTCACATTTTGTCCCAGAGTGTTTGTGGTGTTCTCTGAGAGACAAATGCTGAGTAGGCTTTTCTTAAACTTTAGGCATGGAATATGGCTGCCAGGAAAATAAACTGTTGCACAGGAAAGGGGTGAGAAGGCTTTGGATGGAGAGCTTCCTGTCAGAGATACAGCACATGTTTCTCTGTCTCTCTCTGTCTTTCTCTCTTTGTGTCTCTCTGTCTGTGTGTGTGTCTGTCTGTCTGCCTGTGTGTGTGTGTGTGTGTGTGTGTGTGTGTGTGCGTCCATCTCTGTCTCTCTTTCTGTCTCTCTGTCTCTCTCTCCTGCTTTGTGACACAGCGTCTCCAGAATTCAGAATCCGTAAATGTGAACTGAAAGAACCTTGGAGACCCTGGTCTACTGATGAGGAAACTGAGGCCCAGATAGGGCCAGACACCTGCCCAGGGTCCCACAAGAGACTGGATAAGAGAATGCAGGCACCGGGCCCTCAGTACCTGATTCTTTCTATCTCGTGCAACCCCTGACAATGTGAACATGAAGAAAGCTCACATGCTCACATAGTCAGGGTTTCTATTCCTGCACAAACATCATGACCAAGAAGCAAGTTGGGGAGGAAAGGGTTTCTTCAGCTTACACTTCCACATTGCCGTTCACCACCAAAGGAAGTCAGGACTGGAACTCACACAGGGCAGGAGGCCGGAGCTGATGCAGAGGCCATGGAGGGGTGCTGCTTACTGGCTTGCTTCCCCTGGCTTGCTCAGCTTGCTTTCTTCTAGAACCCAAGACCACCAGTCCAGGGATGGCCCCATCCACAATAGGCCCTCCCCCCTTGATCACTAATTGAGAAAATGCCTAACAGCTGGATCTCATGGAGGCATTGCCTCAAGGGAGGCTCCTTTCTCTGTGATAACTCCGGCCTGTTTCAAGTTGACACACAAAACCAGTCAACACATATGCTATGAGCTCAGTGCCTCTAGGCAATGAATGTGGGAGGAGCTTGAGAGGCCTGGTCCCTGCCTAAGACCACCCCCCCACACACACACACATGACAGTCTATCATCAGCCCTGCAAGGAGACAGGATCCAGCTCCTAGAAGGAAAGTTCTCGAAGGCTTTGAGTCTACCTTGACCGTGAGTGTGATGCTTGGAGCCTGGACTGTCCAGCTGAGGCTGAGATCATTGTCTGTGTGTCCCCACAGAGTGTTGGGGACACAGAGACATGCAGCCTCCTTCATGACCTCCCATGAGGGGTCAGAGAGACCTCAATCATGGGGTTGAGTGCTGAGTCCCAGGGCCACCCGTGCCAAAGGCGCAAAAACAAGGTTCTGTAAGCAAAGTCATTGTCCCGGCAACTGGACCAGACATGCCAGAGACACTATCCTGGGACAGGAAGGTCTTAGAGCTGCTATTGCTGTGATAAGCACCATGATCAAAAGCAGCTTGGGAAGGAAAGGGTTTGTTCAGCTTACACTTCCACAGCACAGTTCATCATTGAAGTCAGGGCAGGAACTGACACAGGGCAGGGACCTGGAGGCAGGAGCGGATGCGGAGGCCATGGAGGGCGCTCTGTGCCTGCTTGCCCTTGGCTTGCTGCTAAGTCTATCTCTTCACACTATCATTCGAGCCTCCTTCTTTGGGATTCCAGAGTATGCTGAAGACCCGTTGAAACATCCAGACTCATGGAGGATTATTAGGCCTCTCTACACAGCCAGTCATTGTTGGATTAGTCAGACTGCAGCCTATAAGTCATTCCTGTGTGTGTGTGTGTGTGTGTGTGTGTATGTGTGTGTGTATGTGTGTATGTATGTGTGTGCATATTTGTATATATGTGTATGTTTGTATGTGTGTATATATGTGTATATGTGTTATATGTGTATATGTATGTATATATCATGTATGTGTATGTATATGTGTGTATGTGTGTGTGAGCATGGATATGAATATATGTGTATATGTGTGAATATATGTGTGTATATGTATTGTGCATGTATATATGTATATGTGTATGTATGTGTGTTTAGTTAGGGTTTCTCTGCTGTGAACAGACACCATGACCAATGCAAGTTTTATAAAAGACAACATTTAATTGGTGCTGGCTTACAGGCTCAGAGATATGGCAGCATCCAGGAAGATATGGTGCAGGAGGAGCTGAGAGTTCTACATCTTCTGAAGGCTGCTAGTGGAAGACTGACTTCCAGGTAGCCAGGGTGAGGGTCTTAAGCCCACACCCACAGTGACACACCTACTTCAACAAGGCCACACTTCCTAATAAGGTCACTTCCTGAGCCAATCATATACAAACCATCACATTGTGTATGTATGTGTGTGCATGTATGTATATATGTGTGTGCATGTGTGTGTATATGCATATATATGTGCACATATGTGTATGTATGTGTATATATGTGAGAGAGAAAGAGAGATTAATTCTCTAAGTTCTGCTACTCTAGAAAACCCTGACTAATACAGCATTCCTTCCCCTGGGAGATGCACAGTTGTCCATGGGGCTGTCGCAGATGGTTGCCGGCCCCTGCCTAGAGAGGGGTTGATCATTATTATTTTGTTGTCCTTTTCTTTCTTGAGACAGAGTCTTAATTAAGTATCCCAGGCTGATCTTAACTTGCTACACAGCTGAGAATGACCTTGCATTTCTGATCCTCCTGCCTCTACTTCCTCAGTGCTGAGATCGAAGGTACGGACCACACTGCTGCTTTGTATGATGCTGGTGATCAAACACAAGGCATCTCATAGTCTAGGGACGTAATCTCTGTCATGTGAGCCACATCCTCGGCCCTGTCTTTGGCGAAGGACGAATGCAGTGGGGGCAAGAGCCACCTGGGCATGGCTTGTGGGGGGTGGGGGGGTGGGGGGTGGGGTCAGGGAGGGGGAATCTGGTAGCTCAGAAGCCTCCACTCGGCTCAGGTCTGGAAGGGCTTTATCACTAAGCGCTGATGGACCACTGGGTGATAGTGAGGGCGTGGCTTCCCTGCGCCCTCTGCTTTCAGGGGCTGGTAGCTTGTTTCCTCCTGTAGCAGGGGCTTTCCCTGGTTCCCTAACAGAACAACCATCTCTCCAGACCGTAATACTAGCATCCCATGGTGCAGAGGGGGAAACTGAGGCTCAGAGGGATGTTAGCAATAACCTGAAGTCCCGGAAGTGGTGGAGCTGAGCACACACGGCCGGCATCGCTAGCCTGTCACCTTCCACGTGACCTTGAGAAAAGCCTGCTGGCACGTGCCCTGTCCACTCTGAGTCCTGTGGGAGGAGGACCTAGCAGGATCCATCCGCACAGTCGCCGCCGCCTCTCTCCACCACCTCCGCATCCTGCAACTCCCGGGTCATGTATAAAACATTCTTAGGCACCACTTATCCCTCATGCATTTTCCATGAGTCCGAGCTTGAGTTAAAACATATAAACACAAAAATACCAAGAAGCACTTTAAAAAAAGAAAAAAGGCCATGTTTCAAAAAAAATACCAAGAGACCCGTTTCTGTGCGCCCTCCTCACGGGGGCCCCGCCCCCCCCCAGTCTGCTCTGCTCCAATCCGTCTCCTCATGCCTGTGTTCTGTGTTCTGCTGGCCTCTGTTAATGTCTTGCGCCCTTCCCATCGTCCTTTTCACCTTTCTCTCCTTCCCTCTTTCTCTTCATTTTCTACCCTCTCTCCGTCCCCTCCCCCTACTCTCCTTCATCCTTTCCTGTATCCATCTCAGGTGGAACTCAAATCATTTTTTATTTTTTTTTTACTGTTGTGCTAGACTGTTTCTGCCAGGGTCTCCTCCTGTTCCTCTCACATCTAACCAAAGGGACTCAAAGTTGCAGAACTGAAAATTCCAAAAGCGATGAAAATTTGGAGTAGCAGGGACATGGGCTTTGCTAGCAGACGTGTGAACTGCTTTAGCCTCTGGAGATTTCTGGGCGTCTCCTACTGGAGCGCACAATGGCCAAGGTCTCCGAAGAGCAGAGAAGGCTCGCCCCCTCAGAGGGGCCCCGGAGCTGTGGTGCCAGCTTGGTTCGAAAGAGTCAGATGGCTCTGCCCCAGTTACTGCCTAGGCGGGCCAGATTCCAGGGTGGTCACAGGCCACAGCATCCCGCACTTAGCAAAAATGCAGGACAGAGTCAGGTAGGGTGTCCCAGGCCGGAAGTTCGAGCTTGGTAGGAGCCGAGGCCATAGGACCTGGGCTACAAAGTGAGACCGCATTTGTTTAAGCTATACTGATGGCATGGATTAATCTCAAATTTTAATATTTTGCTAAAAGAAGGAATACGAAAGTCCATCACCATAAAGGACACAAGTATCTGTCACCGCGTTTGCCTCTGGGAGTCAGACGGTGGCTGTCTTCTGGGAGAACAGAGGCCCTCCCTAGCTGCCGAACCGGTTCACATAGAACAGGAACACCCTGCCAATGATCTGAGCAACCCATTATACGAGACTTCGACCTTACAAAAACATGAGATGAGTACCGTCAACGAATATTGTTCTTTTCACAGTCGATGCCACACACCGTTTCCCTGTAATTATTAATCACCATGACCATGATGGGCGCCACAGCCCCCAGTGTTTGTTGTCTTGTTGGTAAATGCAAGCACTTCCCCCCACGGAACTATGGTTGTCCGTAGGCCACTCAGACACTTCTATGTTCAGAAGAGCCACGCACCTCGGAGAGTCTGGCATGGCCCGCCTGGGGAGACTCTGTCCCTGCACAGTTCCCACACTGCTCGTCTCTTGAGGCTGGGTCTCTTCCTCCCCCTGTCAGCTCTAACTATAAAGATTCTGGTTAGTTCAACCCTGGGCGTGATAACCGATGGCACAGAAGCCGCAGCTGAGCTTCTGGGAAGGGGCAGCCTGAGGACCCTGGGAGAGAGGCCACCAAACACCGCGGCAGCCTGAGGACCCTGGGAGAGAGGCCACCAAACACCGAGGCAGCCTGAGCCTGCAAACCTGCTGGGGAGGGGCCGCCTCCAGCTGGGAGAGTCTGAACAAGGCCTTTATTTCTGTTTTTCTTCCTTATTGCCCTCCTCTGGGGAAGGAAGGAAAACAGGCCAGCTCCTACTGCTTCAACAGTGTGGGTGTGAGCCCCCCAAGGCTCAAGAAAAGCCTGCTTATTTCCATTGAAGGGGAGGTGCAGATCGGGGAACTTCGGCCCTATTAGTTAAATAATGGTGCTTAAAAATGCATCGAGTTTAGCCATCTCCCTCCCCTAAAAAAAAAAAAAAAATCCAGAATTTTTCTATTGAGTATAGTTTTTCCCTTGGCCATGAATATTAATGTCCCTCTCAGAAAGATCTACTTGAAAAAAAAAAAACCAAGAATGAATTAAGTACCTGCAGGTTTTGCTAATTCCTCTTTTTGGTGACACGCCGTCATTACATCAAATTACCGAGATGGGCCTGCTCTTTCTCTCTCCCTCTCTATTTTTTTTTTCGTTTTGGGTGAAAATTATGGAATATCAAGTATATGTAAATGGAGCAAAGAAAGAGGAGGAAAAAAAAAAGCCCGTGAAGGAAGACCGGGGAAGGGATGCATTGGGTATTCAGCCCGCGTAGCAGTCAGCCAATTAATCAAGACCGGGCGCGACGGGCGCGCGGAGGCTGCAGACGGGATGAGTTCGCCCTTCATGTTGATGGGGCCGGCGCGGGGCAAACGCTACGGCACCTGAACTCACGGTTAGGCATGCAGAAAGGGATCATGGGAATATCTCGCAGTCTTTGTCTTCCCAGTGAAGGATGGAAAATGTCAAGCTGTTGTTTGGCTGGATGGAGGGGGGCGGGGGCGGGAGAGGCGAGAACTGCTGGCTGGAGAGGCGGCTTTAACTCTTTGAGAACACCTCTCTAGTTCCCCTCGCTCCCAAGCCCCCTACCTCCACTTCAGCTCCGGCCCCCAGCTCCCACTCCCCAGAACAGCTGTGGGAACTCTGCTTGCAAATAGCTAGAGAGACTTGTGGGCCGGGGCCAAAAGTGGTGTGTGTGTGTATGTGTGTGTGTGTGTGTGTGTGTGTGTGCATGTGTGTCTGCACACACATGCACACACATCACATGCATGTCAGAGAAGGAAGATAAGAATTCTGTCTCCCTCAGACATGGTCTTTGTTCATTCTGGAGTGTGTCTGCCCTCTTCTCTCTCCAACCCATCGTGTCCCCTTGGAGGGGGAGAGCCTTAAAAATCTGACATTGGCTTCAAAGGGACATTGGTATGGCCAGGCCTTGAGACTGGTGTGGCTTGGGGCTGTCCCCAAGTACCCTGCCCACCTACCAGAGCAGCCGGGGATGATCCTGAAGCCACGGGCAGGTATCACTGGGCTCTCAGCTGGGTCTGGCATTCACATCAGTGACAGTGATCCGAACAATGGTTTTCCAACCTCATCAGCAGATCCCTATCCCCGATTCCTCTCAAGTGCCCCGTGGTCTGACCCTTTCTAGACAAAGGCAGATCCGTGGTCCCCAGGGCAGCGACACCAAACATCTGGCAACTGGTATGTGGTTCTCCCAAGCTGCACTGCGGCCTGCCTGGAGGCCCCAAGGATCCTCTCTGCAGTGAAGGAGGCCAAGAGCAGAGATGTGGTAAGGGATTCGAGACACATCTCCAGGATGTAAGTCCCTGTCCTTTCTAGGGATGAATGAGCGTCTGGTCTGCCTGCCTCTCTGAGATGGCTGAATCTACCCCAGCTCACCTCAAGGCTCACCTAAACCCTACTCCAGGCCTGATCCCCAGCCAGTGAGTTTCCCGAGAGCTTGGCACAAACACATAGACTTCCAGTTTCTGTCTCACCCCTGGGTGGTTCTAGCGCCCACAGGTGCCTGGCACTGATTCTCATCTGCTCGTTCTACCTGATATCTGCCAGGTCGCTTCTATCATAAAGATGGAACAACACATCTTTCATGGGCAGAGAAAACAGAGGCAGGCTCTGGGATTCTCCACACTCACCTATGTGACAGATGACCACAGAGACCAGAGAGGCTAGGAGACTTAGCCCAAGACATACAACCATCAAGGAACAGGACCCCACTCAGCAGGGGCAGAGTCTGCTCCCACACACCGATTCCCACCCGGAGCCTGTACCTGCCACCTGCAGACCCCGTGGAATGGGTGTCTAGACCTACCCCGTGATGCTGATTCAGAAGGTTTTAAGAGATCTCCCCAAATAAATTTACACTTCTAACCAGGTCCCAGAGATGCTGACAGTAGACATTAGGGAGCCACCATTCAGACCCCTATGCCTATGCCTAGCTTCGCATATGAAGCCAACCTGTAGGGTACAGGCCTGTTGTCATGAATACCCACTAGGGTGAGGTGGGGGGGGGGTGGCCTGTACTGAAAAATGAATGCAAGTCCAGCTTGTGGAACTTGGACAAAGTCTGTCTCGAAGGTCTACAAAACCTGTATCCCTAGATTTAATCCCCAGTAACATATATGGGGGGCGTGTGTGTGTGTGTGTGTGTGTGTGTGTGTGTGTGTGAAAGAGAGAGGGGGGAAGGGGAGGGGGAATAGGAAGTAAGCGCATATGGGAAACTCCTGATAACTCAAACACAAGCTGATGGCGCAGGCAAGAAGGTGTTTCATTACCCAGCATCCTCCTCTTCATGTCTCGCCAAGGGTCGCTGCTAGGGGCTGTTGCAATGACCCCCATCCCTTATCTGTTCCGGACCATCCGTGAGTCTGCATTGCTTCTGAGCCTCATTAATTAGATACTCAAAAGGTTAAGGCACCCTGCCAGTCCCGACAAGACTCCAGAAAGGATGCAGGGGTCCCTGTAGACAGGTGACACCCCATGTCCTTCCCCAGTGGGGGGTGCCTCTTCACCGGGAAAGGTAGGCAGGATCTCGGGAACAAGATTCGTAGCCAAGGCCACCTGCTCAGAGGTGACTCGCTCTCTCACGGTTGACTGCTCTGGGGGAAATTGTATTTGTTAATGGGCTTTGGAAAATCAATTCTAAGATGCAAGATTGAAAGAAAAAGGGCCCAAGTCTCAGTCGCCTCTCGTTTCTCCCTCAGCTCCCTTCCTCCCGGTCGCCATCCTTCTCTCTCCTCTCACCTCTCTCCAGACTCTCTCCTCTTCCCTCATCCTCTCCTTCAGCCCTCTCCCACCACAGGCGTCTATGCTGCCACAGGGCTCCAGAGCAGGACAGAGCTCTCCCCAGGAAGGCAGGAGAGGAAAGGGCTGAACGTCCATGCATTCACCGAGGAGGAGGCAGAGGCGGAGGCACCCATGTCTGCACCCCGCCCCCACGTGCCTGCCTGAGCGTGGAAGGATGGAGGGACTGGCCCTGCGGAGTTGGAAGCGGGCAGAGCGGGGGAGGGTGGAGACCTCCCAGGCCCTGGCATGAAGTTCTGACTAGACCCTGCAAGGAATGGGGAGCCATTGCTAGTGCGGGCAAGGGCTCATGTTTGCCTTTCGGGGAGAACTCTTTGAATAGTAGTGGAGGTCAGAAGAAGGGACATGGGCTAGGAGCAGTGCCCTGCCTCACGCCTCCACGACAGGAAAGGGACGCTTAAGGAAGGATGTTGAGAAAAAGTGTGGGAGGCGGGGCCTTCCACGGCCTGTGGGTACCCAAAATTGCTCTTTGGAAAAAAGTTTTATTTAATATATGTAAAATTTAAAATATATATTTAATTGATATATTTTAATGGCATATTTCATATATTTAATATATAAATATATTATAATTAAATAAATTTAATTAATATTATATACATATTAACCTATCAAAACTTTCCACACTCATGATCTTTTGACCGCTGTCTCTAGGCCGATCCTGGGTTCTAGAACTTTCTGTGGTGACAGAAAACGCTGTGGTTCTTTGTGTTTGTGATGAAGGTGCTTTGTATGCAGAGGGAATGAGACAAGGTGAGAAGGACTGGGTGGTCACATTTTGAATTCTATTTAAAATGTTCCAAGTGTGTGCTCCATGGCAGAGCACAGGTTTGGACAGGTGTTGGGCCTACTAAGATACGTTCAGTGTTTTGTTGTTGTTGTTGTTGTTGTTGTTGTTGTTGTTGTTTTTAAGACTTATTTATTTATCTATTATATGTAGCTGTCTTCAGACACTCCAGAAGAGGGTGTCAGGTCTCGTTACGGATGGTTGTGAGCCGCCATGTGGTTGCTGGGATTTGAACTCAGTACCTTCAGAAGAGCAGTCAGTGCTCTGACTGCTGAGCCATCTCTCCAGTCCCCAGATGCGTTCGGTCTTATGAACACTCTCCCCGTGGTGAACTGGATGAGATTCCTCCTATAGTCTCAGGCATTTGAACATCTGGACCCCATTAATGGCACCTTGAGGGGAGGTGTAGGAGGAGGTAATGGACTTGTAGGAGGAAGAGCACCACAGGGAGCAGGCTTTGAGGTGGCAGGGCGTGTCCACCTCTCAGAAGGGAGTTCATCCCATACATGCTCTGCCATGCTCTTGCAAAAAGTCTCCTAAGTGCTTGGTGTTCGAGGAAATGCTTTTGAGGTTTACACAGAGCTGGGAGCTCCTGCGTGGGGCTCAGACGGGAGAGGATGGAATGCTCGGAAAGATGTCTGTGGGGGGATGCGGAGCCTTTGACAGTGGTGGGAACTGCCAGAAGACATTGTGTGGGTTCCAAGGCATCCGAAGACCATAGCCTCAACCCTTAGGCAGAGGGACCCCTGGGCAGCCAGTGGAAGGAGCTTCTGGGGCTGCACCTGTCCGTCAGAGAGCGGTGGCCCCCATGCCTCTCGGAGTCTCAACGAAAAGGATAACACCAAGAGACCAGAGCTCCTGTCGCGGCTCCTCCTCTTGATGCTCCCACCATAGCTGCTGGAGTTGAGGGTCCCAGGGAGGCGCTAGCAGGTGCCTTGAAGCCATTAGAGAAAAGGGCCTGAGGCTGGAGCAGTCATGAATCCGCAGGTAAAGTGGATCAGAGTTCAGATCTCCAGAACACACGAAAATGTTGGACAGGTACCTACCTATCATCCCAGAGCTTGGGAGGCAGAGATGGGATCCCTGGCTGGACTAGCAGTTATTGGTAAGCTTTGGGTTCAACTGAGAGATGGTGATAGAGTGAGCGGGTTGGGGATGGTGAAGGAGATGTCCAGCATCAGCCTCAAGCCTCATGGGAGCATGCACACACGCACATACAACACTAGAACACACATGCACACAAACATATACACACACATGAACACACAATACAACACTAGAACACACACACAAACTCACAGATGAACACGCACATACAACACTAGAACACACAAACATACACACACATGAACACACATACAACACTAGAACACACACACAAACATACACATGAACACGCACATACAACACTAGAACACACACACAAACAAACATACACATGAACATGCACATACAACACTAGAACACACACACAAACAAACATACACATGAACATGCACATACAATACTAGAACACACACACAAACATACACATGAACATGCACATACAACACTAGAACACACATGCACACAAACATATACACACATATGAACACACAATACAACACTAGAACACACACACAAACACACACATGAACATGCACATACAACACTAGAACACAACCACAAACACACACACATGAACATACACATACAACACTAGAACACACACACAAACAAACATACACATGAACATGCACATACAACACTAGAACACACACAAACATACACACACATGAACACACATACAACACTAGAACACATACATACAAACACATAAGCACACACATGAACACACACATACAACATAGAACACACACAAACACAAACATACACACACATGAACATACACATACAACACTAGAACCACATACGCAAACACACAAACACACACGTGAACATGCAATACAACACTAGAACAAACACAAACACACATGTACACACACACACATGAACACAAACATGCGCACACTAGAGCTCTGTGTGTGTATCTGTCTCTCTCTCTCTCTCTCTCTCTCACACACACACACACACACACACACACACACGAGAACACAAACACACACACACTAGAGCTCTCTCTGTCTCTCTGTCTCTGTCTCTGTCTAGCTCTGTGTCGTGTAGGCAAAAACTGTGCCATTCCGCCTTTGTCCACTGACAAGAACACATCTCTAATAAACTTTTCTTGTTCCCACGAGCCCACATTGATCTCACAATATAAAATATAGTTCGGCACTTTAAAAGCCTGATGTTGCTTCAAAAGCAGTCTTCTAACAATGTGGAGACTCCTTCAAAATCCAAAATAAGTTAAAACTTTCTTATTCTAAGAGGAAAGAGCCTGGGCAGGTGTAAGCAGATTGAAGCAAAACCAAAATCCAAGAGGGGAAAAAGTTCAACGTCCAACATCTGGAACTCAGTCCTGATCTTCTGGGCTCCAACAGGCACGTGTAGCCCGCCTCTCCTGTTCTGGCCTCCACCGCACACACAGCGTATTTTATAGGGTTAGGACAGCTCCATCCCACGTCTGCCCCTGTCCCAGGCGGTCACTCCACAGTCCGAGCATTTCCACTCTGCTGTTTCCTCTGCGGCATCCGAGGCTGCACCGTCAGCAACGGGGTCTTGGTCTCTAGGCAGAGGCTCCTACGCAGTCCCACTGCCCCGAACTCGAGATCCTCCCCACATGTACTTCACACCTTCAAAATCAGTAAGTACCGCAAGGGAGGCTGTTACACACCACCAAGTTCACTCCCCATCTTCGGATGCAGCTGGCCTCCTCTGGGCCATGATGTCAGTCTGCTAACCCCAAGGAAACAGTTCCCAGAAGATGTCTTCTCAATGGTGCTCATCGCTTCTGAACCACAGCCCCATTCTTGCCCTAGATCACAAGCATTGATTGTCCCTGAAAAGCAAAGGGTTCTCTTAGTGGCGCCTTCTTACCCACAGATGGTTCTTCCGGTGAAATGGACCTTGGGTTTTTTCAATTGAAATAGATCACATAAAGAGACTTCAGAGCGTCTTGGAGGGAACCTTCCTCAGAAACCTCACAAGACCCCAGACATTCACGCTGTTCTCCACATCGCATTCTAAGTTCAGGCAACATCTTGTTAAGGTGCACTCAGTGTCTTCTTCGACCAAACGCTCTACAGTCCTTCCATAATCTTCCCCCAAACAACATGTCTAGAGGAGCCGGGGCCTGCACAAGTGGACACCCGATCCTTTCTATACCTGGTCCAGCCTGACAGTCAGGTCAGATACTGGTTCCTTGCTATAGTATGGACAGGAGGCTTTCTGGACAGGATCTAGTTTCTAAATGGATGTCCTCAAGGTAGAGAGTGGGTAGAGAGAGGTGAAGTTGTCAACCAGGGGTTGAAGTAGAAGGGGAAACGTCACAGTAGGCAAGGACCAGGGTAAAGTGTGGGGCACAGAGCCAGCAGGAGCGAGGCCCGTGTTGAGGACTGAGCAGCGGAACTTCTCAAGACGAGAAAGGCTCGCAGCATTCACATGCCCACAGCAGCTGCAGGCTGCGGCTGGATTTCTGGTCCAGGAAATGAAAACCCAGGGTCCTCTGGAAACAAATCCTGGAGACAGGGCTGTCTCTCAGAGTCTGGGGGGCTCTGTGGGGCAGGGGTTCTGCTCAATGCCTGGCACCTCTCTTTGCAAGGTGCATTTTCGGCCATCATCCCTAAGAGCAGACATCTAGTGACAACTCTATGTAGTGATCTGAGATGCTGCTCACTGGCTTCCGGCACACAGAGCATACCAAAGACCCAGCCGACCTCCCCAGTGACACCATGTGACACCGGGATCCCTGAACACAAGAATAGTCTCATACTAAGAATGGCTCAGGAGGGATTCTTGGAAGTGTGAAGCTCCCCAGGGGAGGGCCACATGGGTGATAATCCCACCCACACTTCTGAGCCTGGACTTTAAATCCAACTTACACACAAAGCCTTTCCTGCACAGACT
Organism: Apodemus agrarius; assembly: GCA_964023405.1. Classification (NCBI taxonomy): domain Eukaryota; kingdom Metazoa; phylum Chordata; class Mammalia; order Rodentia; family Muridae; genus Apodemus; species Apodemus agrarius. The sequence goes on from OZ030028.1 coordinate 2,061,935, forward strand.
TCCACAGGAGGGACATTAGTGGACTGTAGTGGCAGGGTAACTTGCCGGGGACAGTAGGACTTTGTTTTATCCAAAATCCCTCATTGAGCAGTCCAGGCACCGGCCCTGAAGCTGGTGAGGGGGTGAGATCTGCAGTCCACACCCTTATAGGACAGCATGTTAGTAGTCCCCAGCTCTGTGCCTACGACTCGCACCCTCCCTGGGAAGCAGGTGCCAGCAACACTCGCCATCGCAACGCCTCGAGCGCACCTCAGTCTCGATAATCTACATAGTAGGTAGATATCATCTTATATGAAGTATCTTCATCTCAGCCCTCCTTGGCATCACAGTCTAAGAATTAGATTGATTGATTTTTCAGAATTATCTGTGTATTTAGGCAAAGTATATGTTTTGTTTCAGGAGGAGAAAATTAATGTCATAAATGGCTTCTCTGTCCCGGGCTAGTTCCTGGATTCACGGGGCAATGCTGACCCTCAAGTGATACTGCTCGGAATCCTAGATGTGTGTGTGTGTGTGTGTGTGTGTGTGTGTGTGTGTCACAGCTGACAGGATAGCCACACTCAAGTGACTGCCCTGAGTCCCACAAAGACTTTATTCGCGCTTCTCAGAACGTCCACAGAGGTGACTCTTTTGAGATCACTCTCTGGCTCAATTTGTCAGCGCCTGCTGTGCGACAAACATCCCCCTCGCTCTGAAGGACCAGCAACAGCCTGCCGTCCTGGAGCCTGTATGTATGCTGGACTTGGCTCAGAACCGCCTCCTGCCTCTCCTGCTCTGCAGACAGCACTGGATGGACACCAGAGCGTAGGTTCAGGCTCTGTCTGCAGTTGGGAGAACTTGCCATCAGGTAGCCATGGGCTTGTGTGGCCGAGGCAGAGTGGAGAGCCGGGGAGCCCGCTCAGTGCGAACTTCCCTTCCGCTTTTCTCATTCTGCCGCAAACTTCCTGCCTACGCTTAGAAGAGCCTGTTGGACAAATGCTTTCACTGCCGAGTGTAAAATGGCACATGAGCTGCCTCGGTGGCTCACACTTGCAACCTGGGAAGCAGACACAGGGGCAGGTTCTGGGCCGGAAGGGCTATGCAGCAACACCTTGTCTCAAAACAAAACGGTGCAAGCGCCCTCCGGCCCAGCCTGCCTAACTCCTGTGTGGCTGGCACACCTCAGACTCGCTAAGTCTCATTCTCACAATTTCATGAACCGACTGTTGACAGGGAGGCTCAGAGAAGTTCAGACACCAGATCCCAATCACACAAGTAAGGAATCCCCCACCTCCATGAGCGCACAGCCAAAGCGCCGTCCGCAGGGCTTGTGCTGTCCACAGGGCTTCCGCCTCGCCTCGCCTCGCTTCGCGGAGCACAGGCGTCTCCTCTCCCAGGAATGCCCGATCCTCGGCCTGGGCTCTACATCGACTCGAGTTGTTCTCGGTCACGGAAGGCAAGCTGAGTGACTGGGACGTGTGACACTTGCTTAGCTGCGTGACTCCGAGGGAGGCTCCGGGGCCATCCGTGTAGCGTGTCTGCATGGCCGGTTTACACGCTTCTCCTGGTTATTGCCGTCTCTATCCCGCGGCCCGCACACTCAATTTCAATTCAAAGTTTGGCAGTGAAGGTGTCACGGCTAAAAAATGGAATGGCCTCCCTCCGAAATGAAATAATTTTGTTGTTCAGTTCCGAGCGATTTTGTAATTTCATGCTTGTGTATGATAATTTTATGCTGTCCTGCCTCACGTAACTCAGTTCTGGCAGATCCTGACAGGTGATAAATACAATCTTTTCCGCCCCGCATGCGACAGGCCGGTGCGAAGGGGGTAGGGAAAGACGGCAATTTCGCATCTGAGGCCAGCGCGCGCCCGCAGCCTGTGGAGGCCCCATTCTTTCATAATTTCACGCCTGGATTCCAGCCGGCGCCACCTCTGTTGTGGCTGAAGGACCCAGGGGTCAAGGGAGCTTTCCGGAAAGTGGAATGGTGTTGGGCAGGGGCCAGGGAGCCGGTGGAGGGAGGGGAGGGGAGGGGCTGGCTGCTGCGGTGCATCCTGGGCTGGCGAGCCGGGCAGACTGGCTCTGGGGCACTGATCCTGGCCGCACTCTGCCCTGCGTACACACGGAGAATGGGTACTTTTAGCAGATAATCTCGTCTGCACCAGTTTGTGAAATCTTCCAAAGATGATTTGTTTCTGAGAGAGAGACAGAGGGAGAGAGACAGAGACACAGAAAGACACACAGAAAGAAAACACAGAGAGACAGAGACAGACAGACACACACACAGAGCGACACAGAGAGACACACAGAGACATGGAGAGAAAACAGAGAGATGCAGAGAGACAGAGATAGACACACACACACATACACACACATAGAGAAAGAAAGAGACACAGAGACACACGGAGAGAAAACAGAGAGATGCAGAGAGACAGAGACAGACACACACACAGAAATAGAGAGACAGAGACACAGAGAGAAAACAGATAGAGATGCAGAGAGACAGAGACACACACACACAGAGAAACAGACACAGAGACACAGAGAAAACAGAGACACAGAGAGACAGAGACAGACACACACATATACAGAGACACAGAGACAGAGACACACAGAGATACACAGAGAGAAAACAGAGATGCAGAGAGACAGACAGACAGACAGACACACACACACACATACACGCACGCACAGAGAGAGAGAGAGAGAGAGAGAGAGAGAGAGAGAGAGATTTTGACTTAGCATTTGCCACCAAGGCCTGTATTTTGATAACTACTCCTTAGCTCTGGCCCTGAAAACGCCCTGCCTTCTGGAGAATAAATGAAGAGAAGAATGCTCAGGAAGGCCCCGTGGTCTTCGGAGGTGTTGGCGTGCCTGATTGGGGAGCTAAATTGTGAGCCCTGCACTAGCAGACACCTGCCCACTACCCTGGCCGGCCAGCCCCTCGCCCAACCCCCACCCATACAGGACGCTCCTTCTTTGCTATGGTAAAGACAAGGGGCTCCCAGAGCCTGAGTGCTTATTCTCAGAGGCAATGTTTATGCAACAGCTGTGTACCAGGATGGCCTGAGGAGCCATTCATTGGCTCTGTTTAACCTCCAGTGTCTCTGGGGTGTGCAGACTAAAAATCCCCATTTTATAGATGGTAAAACCAAGGCTGGGTTGACAGAGATTACTGTGGTCATCTCTTAGGGCACCATAACAAATGACCATGCAGTGGATGGCTTCACACTTGAAAAGTACCCCCTCCCAGCACCAGAGGCTGTACCTCTGAGGTAGAGGAGTTGGGGGGCTGGCTCCAGCAGGAGCTCTTGGGGAAGAGTCTCTTCACTGAGTCTCCTATCTCTGAACTTTGGTCATCTTCCTTTGGTTGTATGCACATCACTCTGGGCCTGTCCTGTATCCTCATGGGGTCTGCCCCTCCCTTCTCTTCTCTAACAGGAAACTGAGGTTTAGCACCAATCTTAACCAGGTTGACTTCATCTAAAGATTCTTGCTTTAATTCTATCTGCCAAACACTCGTTCAAGTAAGAGGAGGGCCCAGAGTAGCCTTCTGAGTGTGGCCTGCTGCCAGACTGTCCATGACACTCTCTGCTCCTTGGTAACTGTGAGTCTATGGGGTACCAAGCCCAGGTTCAGTTTAGCACCAACCCAGGGCTGAGGGAACCTCAAAACCGAACAGAAATGAACGTTTAGAAACGTGTCTGCCAGCCCGTCTCAGTCCTGTCCCAGGTCAGTGTTCTCCTTAGAACCCTTTCATGGGACATGAGTCCCTGTGGGGTTGCGGTCAGCACTGGGCTCCCAATACTTATAGAATAAGACAGAGGGAGGTCCCAGAGCATCTTGGGGTCATTCAAAGTCACTGGAGATTCTGACTTAGAGAGATCATGGAGATATGGGAAAACTGAGGTCAGAGGGATTCTGTGATCTGTCCAGCATTACAGGATCCATGCAGGCTCTGCAGTGAAAACCCAGGGAGTCTATCCAGAAGGCCCAGGAGGAACACGTGCGCACACACACATACATACACACACACATATACACACACATACACACTCATATGCACACATACATAAATACACACATACACATACACACATATATGCACATACATGAATACATACATAAACACACATACATATATGCATACACACATGAACACATGCACACTCACACAGATGCACACATACATATACACATATACATAAACACACACATACACATGTGCAGACGTGATCCTCGGCTCTGGCACACCAGGATAGCTACACACACACAGGAGTAGAACATTTATCTTCTAGGCCTCACTGGTGAATACTGGAGAAGCCACTCCCAGGGTTAAGGTGGAGCCCTGCACCTGGGCCACATTGCCAAGCACACCAGCCTCAAAGGCAGCAAGCCCCCCTCACCACCCCCTGCCACACTGTGCTGGGGCTCAGTGTCTGTGTCTGGGAAGATTAGGGACAAGGGCCACTCACATGGACTAAGCACAGGTCCCGAGAGCCTCACGGGAGGTTGTGGAGAAGCACCTCACCAAACCGCAAGTGAGCCAGCTGTTACTGGACAGAATGTGATCTCTTTGGGCTTGAAACCTCCTACCCTGCTTCCTGTGTGTCTGCACACCCTGTCCTTTCTTGTTTGGCATGTCTCAGAGGACCACAGGGAAACTCCTCCTCCTCATTCTCCTCTTCCTCCTCTTCTTTTTCTTCTTCATCTGCTCCTTCTTCTGTGAAGCCCTCCCATAACCTCCCAACTAGCCAAAGCCCCTGCTATGGGCTCTCCTTACACATCACACATTTCCAAGTTAGCATCCTGTTTTTATGGACTGGACAGAAAGATAAACCTTATGGAGCCATATACCACCCATTCATTCATTCATTCATTCATAAACTGGATCGAGTGAGTAATCTCTTTAACATGGCAGATGCACAGAAGCTCTGAATTCATGTGTGGGATATACATGATAAACAGGTGTTGACATGCCTAACAGTCAGGATTCTCTAGAGAAAAAGAACTGATTGTGTGTATGTGGTGTGTGTGTGTGTGTGTATGTATGTGTGGTATGTGTGTATATACATATTGCATGTTTATGTGTGTGTATGTATGTGTGTATATATGTGTGTATGTATGCATATGTGTATGTATGTGTGTATGTATATGAATATATGTGTGCACGTGTGCATTGTGTATATATGTGTGTATGCATATATGTGTGTATGTATGTATGTGTATATGTGTGCACATGTTATGTGTGTATATGTATGTATATGTGTATGTATATGAATAGATGTGTGTGCATGTGTGTATGTATATATGTGTATGTATGAGTGTACGTATATGAATATATGTGTGCATGTGTGTATGTTCATATATGTGTCTGTGTGTATCTGTGTGTGCATGTGTTTATGTGTATGTACATGTGTCTATGTATGTGAGTATGTATGTGTGCATCTGTGTGTGTATATGTGTGTATGTATATGTGTGTGTGTGTGTGTGTGTGTGTGTGTGTAGTATATTAGAGTGGCTTACAGGCTGTGGTCCAGCTAGTCTACAGTGGCTGTTTCCCAGTGGAGAATCCAAGAATCCCATAGTTGTTCAGTCCACCAGCTGCAGGTCTCGGCCGGTCTTCAGCATACAGCAAACAGAGCCTGAAGCTGGCTCTAACACTAGGAATCACTACTTGATTAAGTTTGTGGTAGCTAACTGTCATTCTCCACAATCCGTCTGACTTCTGCACTGGCTAACAGGAGAGTTAAAGGGAGGTGCAGTAGAAGCCACCACCCCTGAAATTCCCAGGACTTGTTGGTGACATCAATTTCTGTTATTCCTCCTGGGATGCAATATTGTCTTTAATTCACCATTTTCCTTGGTAGAGGAAGCTCCAAAGGCTTCCGTGGCCCTTAGAAACGTAATAGCTCTCACTGCACAGGTCAGAGAACCAGTGGGGAAATTCTGCCAGCTTCTAAGGATAGATCTCCCAATTATACATTCTCACCTGGGGAAAAAACCACAGGATTCGCTCAGGAATGCACTGGACTTGAGCCAAAACGTCACTAATCACCTGATCACCATGAGCCCCACCTTTAACTGGAGAGCACAATGCTTCTTGGGGTCTCCCGGAATCAGCATCAATTCAGAACCAGTGTCCCAGAGACCCTGGAAAGTCAGATTGTTTCCTTTCCCCCAGTGCACAGCTACCCTTGTGTTAACATACTGGTAACATGCTGGTCTCTCTGGGGAAGGACAGGAGAGAGGCTAGAAGGAAGCCTGATAAGGAGGCATTAGCACATCTATAGGTTATAAGCTATAGAATTAGCCAGCACGCCCACAGCTAGTACCACTGTTCCTTCATTTCTTCAGGAATCTGGGGGGCTCCTTCAAAGCAGGGATGTTGTCCCCCCTCATTCATGTCTGAACCTGATAAGCACACTGCCTAGTGCACAGGAGGCATCCAACAAACACCTGATGATTCAGTTAGTAAGAAGGGAATGAGCCATTCAAGCAAGGGCATCAGTGGGCAAGAGGCAGCCCACCCCACAGAGAGGAAGCTGAGCCATGGCCACCGACACACACAGCCCTCCCAGTTCCCTTCTCCTGAAAGATCCCCGTTCTAAAAGGCAACCAACTCCTGAAGATTGTCAGCCTTTCTCAAGCTCCCGTCTCCACGGTCAAGCCCATTTCCAACCTTCCATTCTGTTACTTCCTTTCTGTGTTAGGAATAACACAGAGGGGTGGGTGGATGGACAGACAGATGGACAGACAGACTAATGGATGCATGGATGCATGGAGAAGGATGAGTGGACACAGGGAGCAAATGATGGACAGATGGATGGTAGACAGATGAATAAATATATGGTAGACAGATATATGGAGTTGTGAAAGGATGGGTAGGTAGATAGACAGATGGACAGATGGGTGGACAGACGGATGAAAGTGGGATGGGTGTGGGGGTTGCTGTGGCCAATGAGAAGCTTCATGATGAGGTAACAGAGAGAATATTTATGAAGTGGCCCTGGATCATCAGGTGGCCTTGATCTAAGATGGTGGCCCTGGAATGAACAAAAGATGAACTTCTGCAGTATGAGACCCGTGGCCAGATGGACCAGGTAAATTCACAAACACAAGATGACAGAGGTTGAAACCACGGGTGTGACACCAGGTAGCAACTCCTCCCGAACAGAAACATTCCCTCCTTGAGGAAGTCACGTGTGAGACTTGGAAAATCAACAACTCACAAGTCCCAGGAAGTCCTTGAAACTGATAGATGTACGAGGCCCCTCCCTCCTCACAGTACATGAATAGCCTGCTGGGGAGAGGAAACTCTGACATGTCTAGCTGCCCCAAGGTGGTAGAGGGAGCCCCAGGGCTCCAGCTTTGCAGAGTCATCACCCAGGCTAGGGGCGGGGCTTTCAATGATGCAGCTGTTCATGAGTCATCCACACACTTGAAAATGCCCCTCACCCACCAAGAAAAAACGTACTTATTTACAACTAGATCGTGGGTAAGCTTTGGCTGGCCATCAGTTCCTTATCTGAGCTGATCTGAGCTGAGTAACACTTGTTTGAGGGTCACCCCACAAAACGTGTCACATAGCAGTGGCTTAAGGGTGCAGTTCACTCAATAGCATGACTCTACAAGTGCCCATCACCTGAGGCACATTCATGATGTTCGCCTGAATGGTGAGACACTGCCAAGCCACCAGCCTGGGCATCGGGGTCCAGGTCGCCTCTGGGCCTTGCAGCTAGCCAGCTGTTCATCTCAGCCGTGAGCTCCTCTGCTCTGGGCTCCACGTAGGGGCTGAGTGTCACATAGCTAAGGGCTCAGGTTCTCTGGGGAGACCCCTACCCAACCGGACACAGATCCTCTACCATTTCGGGGCTGCTCTGATGCCCTTACCATCTTTACTTGGGCGCGCGGGCAGAAAGCCTTGCTGTGAATGTTTCTGTGTCCCTGTGATTTGTCCACGAGGTGGAAGTCCGGCAAACACAAGCTGCTGAGTCAGAATGAATGTCCGTAGCCTCTGACGTGTAACAGCAGAAGGCGGGAGGGACCCTGCGCAGCGGTCATTCTTCGAGGTACTGTGGAGGCTAGGGATCTTCTGAAATCCAGATGCTGGCCGATGGTTCTGGGTGATTTCTCCTCGGTTCATTTAGTGCGGATGGAGGAACTGGAGGCAAGTGTGTGCTGGGGACAGAGGCAAGGATCTAAGCCTGGCACTTTTGAGACACGGCATGGGAGGCAGAAGAGGGGGGACGGGGGGGGGGGGACAAAGGCATGCGGTCTGAGTCAGTCCTCTCTTTTTTTTTTTTTTTTTTTTTTTAAGACAGGGTTTCTCTGTGTAGCCCTGGCTGTCCTGGAACTCACTGTGTAGAAACTCAGAAATCCACCTGCCTCTGCCTCCCAAGTGCTGGGATTACAGGTGTGCGCCACCACCACCTGGCTCCAGTCCTCACTTTTGAGTACCTCTCTCCAGGTTCCCCCACTTCTCAAGGGGCAATCATAGCCTCTGATACCCGCGGTCTGGGAAATCAGGCCATGTGTAGGGAACCCCCCATGAGGAGGAGAGATTTGAACCCAGATCCTGGGCTCCACCCATCATGCTACATTTCTCCCCCCTCCCTGACCCCCTCACCCCCTCTCCGTATCGCTGACGTCACAATCGAGAGCATCAGAACCGAAGAGTGGAGCATAGAACTGTTACAGGCTGGGCAGAAGCAGGCCAACAGCTTGGTACGGATGCCATAAACCTCTCTTCCTACAAGCTGGCATCCTTAGGCAGGCAACACACACAACTGCACGTCTGTCTGAGCCATACCCCGTAGTACAGCAGCATCTTGGGTTCCTCTGGGGGTGGATCCCAGAGCCATCTGATAAACTCCGGTCTGTGTCCTATGCATTCCAGCCCCTCTTCACACCAGCACAGCCAGGATAGGACCCAGGATGACAGACACCCGGGTCACAGACCTGCTGCTCATGTCTTCTTTTTACCGGGAGGTGGCAGGGGAGGTTGTCAAACCTGTGATAGAGTCTTACACCGCTTTGTGGCACACCGCAGGTGCCTCAAGGGGCTTCTAATCCGGGTTCAGCCACTTTGATGCTGTGACACCTTAGAAAGCTGATACAACTTCTCTGGTCGGAACCAGCACCCCCAGACTGGCCCTGGGACTACAGCTTCTTTAAAAGCCAGCCTGGCTCTGTGAGCCTCTTAGAGAAGTGCCACTGATCGCTCTTTGCCAGAACCAAGCCACACTGCTCCAGCGTGTCCTGAAGGGCCCCCGGCCCTGCACCCCACCTCCACACGTCTGCAAATTAACCATGCGCCTTCCCGGTCTGCCTGTCTCTCAGGTACCCATCAATCACCATTGGCTGGGGCTGCTGATTTTGATACATCATCCCGTTAATGTCTCTCGAAAAATGCCAACAATGCTCACACTGCCGTTGGAGCTCCCCCGAATCCCAAAAAGTACATAAGAATTTATTTGTCTCCGTGAGCATGATACATACTGTATTAAACCCACATCACGGGGCTTAATAAAATGACGCAGAGGTAGGAGAGCGCATCTTGGGAGCGGGGGCGGGAGGCGGGGGCGGGGCTTGGGGGAGGCAGCCGTGACCTTGGATGCCTGTTAAACGTTCCAGTGGCAGAACCCCCGCTTCCGCCAGGAAATGAGTTTGCCACCAGCCAGGGGCCGAGGGGCCATCCAGAGAGGCTGGGCTTCACGGGACCATCCCTCTTCCACGCGGCAATACGTTGCGCTGCCTCGATTTTTCATCCCTTGCTGCCTGAGATGCAAATTTCTTCTCTGTTGTTTATATTAGGTTTTCAAATATATGGAAATCTAGAGATCTGGAGGGAAATGCCAGGCCCTCAGAGGCACCCGATCTGTCTTCTTCCTCCAGCTGATTCCCCTTCCATCACTTGGCTGATGGCTGACATGTGATGGGAGGATTGAGAGCTGGTACCCTGCTGGGATGGAGCAGCACCCCCCCACCCCGAGGTGAGGGGTGGCTTTCCAAACGGAGCCAAAAAGGGCTGCAGGACAGGGGTGGGGGTGGGGCAGGTATGGCACGGCATGTCCCCCAGACTGGCAGCTGCTCTGCGTGCAGAGGTGAGACCTCCCAGTCGTGGGCAGGCAGAGGAGCTGGGAAGATCCATATTATACACCTACTGCATACTAGGACAGCTAAGACTCAGCATTAATTGAGCTCTCCTGGTATGCATGATGGAAGCAGGGCATGATGGGATATTTATTTGAGCATCTCCTGGTCTCAATCATCAGACAAATGGGGAAATGTGTTTTCAGTGCTCAGCCAGGGAGGGAGAAGCCTGGACTAGCACTCAGCACAAAGGGCTGTGCTCTAATTTATACCAGGGATCAGCAGAGAGCTACATAGTAACTATGTCAGACTTCAGAGGCCAAACAGCGCTAGCAACTGCTCCGTTCTGTCCTTGGGATTCAAAAGTATCACTAGCCAATGTTAACAACATGTGCCAATAAAACTTTATTCACAGAAACAAGTGGTGGGCCAGATTGGCCCATGGGATGTAGTAACTGATCTGTGTTCTTCTGAGGCTCACACACGTTGTTTCACAGGGGTTCAGCAAGCTTTGCAGAGACCAAGTGACCCAGGAAGTTTTCATTCCTGCTATCCCTCATATTATTTGTGTATCTGCTCCATGGAAACCTGGCAACGTAGAGTTTTTAGCCTTGTTTTTTAAGGAGGAAGCAGATGCTCAGAAGTGAGTCGCCCACTGAGCTCATGGCTGACCTTGGATTCTGACACTGAGCTTCAGGTCTGTCTTGTTAGGGAGGCTGAGTGTGCCTGTGGTCAGAGCTTCTCCAGGTTGCAGCTCAGACCACACAGGAGAAGAACTGGACTCAGGAAGGCACTGGAGTACAGCAAGCCTCGGCTGGATGCCTATGCGGACAGGGGAAAATGAAAGCCCTTCCCTACCAGCCCTGCTGATGGAAACACACACAGGGAGCACCTTGTGAAGACCAAGGGACGAACCCAGGCCAGAAATATCCAAATATTCGTACTAATGCCCTGGGTGCTCTGTGCTGAGGGATCAGCAGCCTGGTCTCCAGCCTCTAGGGCTTTGGGGGACTTGCAAGACCTTCAAGAGTCAAAGCCTGGGGTCTGGAGAGATGGCTCAGTGGTTGGGAGCACTAGCTGTTCTAGATGTCCTGGGTTCGATTCCACTCCCAGCACTCACACTGCAGCTCATATCTGTCTGTAACTCCAGTCTGAGGGCTTCTGACACCTACACACACATATACATGTGTGTGTATTATATGTATGTATGTGTATATACATATATACATATATGTACATATATATCTATACATACACATATACATATACAATTGTAACTGCAACTGCAACTCCATATGCACATATACATACTACACATATACATATACATACATCATATACATACATATATATATGTATATGTATGTATGTGTATGTATATATATATATATATATATATATATATATCATAGACATAGACATATAGAGTCAGAGCCTGGTGGGAAGAAGTTAAGTCATTACAGACATGGCTATGAAGAGGATATGGGTCTCTCATTTTCTCTCCCTTCCTGTCCCCTTCCCCTTCCCCTCCCCTACCCTTTATCTCCTCCTCTCCCTCTCCCTCCCCCCTCCCCCTCCTCCTTCTCCTTCTCCTCTCCTACTTCCAAGCTGTTAGATGGTGAGCAACCAACTCCCTATGTAACACATCCCTACCTCAATGGACTAAATGTGTCACAGGCAAACAGAGCCAAGTGGCTGTGAACTGAGCCCTCTGAGCTGTGAGCTAAGTCCAGCTTTCCTGCTTCCTGAGCAGAACTTCTCGGGTATTTTGAAACAGGCAGGAAGCTGTCTTCCCTCACCTTGATATCAGATGGCTGGCTCCCTTAGCTGAGAGAGAATGGACACGTTTCTGTTGGGGAGGTAATGCTGTGTGCAGCGTCACGGCAGCCACACTGGGCACTCAAGAGTGAGTAGCCCACGCCTCAGCACCAGCACCCCCGAGTCCCCAGATGGATCCCAGACTTCCTGTGGCCGGCCCATCTTTTCTGAGATGCCGACAACTCTACCGCATCCAATCTGAGACCTTGATGGTCCCGGGTTCCTCTCGGCAGTCTCCCACTGAGAACGTGTTTATTGAGCACCTGCTGTATGCAGCATACATCAGTGAGTCCATCATTTACTGGTGCTCTGAGGGTGCAGAGTGAGGAACCAGCTACACAAAGTCCCCAACCCTGACTTGGATGTCCTGGTACATGAAGAGAACTCCAAATCCACGGAGAAGCAGTGCCCAGGGCTTCACCGTCTGTCTTGTGTGTTTGGGCTGCAGTGTAGACATAGAGATGGATGGTGAACAGAGCAGTGGTCAATGACCAGACCAAAGAGACCAGCGATCTTCAACATTGTCATGGTGGCTATTGATAGCCCTGGTCCTGGGAGTGGAGATGCAGCCGGTGGCCTGTGTAGAAGAGAGGAAGACAAGCCTGGACAACATGAGCCACCATTACTCCATCTCCTATAGTGGGCTGTGTGACAGGGCTTCAAAACATCACTGAAGCCCCATGGGGTCCACCTAGACTTACGCCTGTAAGAACAGAAATCTGTGCCAGGAGAGTGGCTTCGTCTGTAAGGTGCCTGCTGGAGTTTAATCCCCTTATCCACATAAAAGCTAGGCAAGCCTATCATCTATCATCCCAGCAGAGGAGGCAGAGACAGGCAGAGCTCAGAGACCAGAAACCACCCAGCCTAGCTCATCAGTGATTCTCCATGAAAGACCCTGCCTCAAAACACAAGGAAGAAAGAAATAGAGGATGATGTTCAAGGCTGACCTCTGGTCTCCACGTGCACACATACACACACATGCATATTCACACATACACATACATGCAGATTCACATATACATATGCAGATTCACACACACATACACACGTGGCCCCGTGGATACTCTGTTCCAGTCACGGCCTGGCTCCAGTGTGTCTCCAATGTCATCATAGCACACTTTGGGCCAACATTGTAAAAATCTCCTGGGGCACACACCCCATACCCTGAGCTCCCTACTCAGGGCTGTGAACATCCTGCTCTTCTCTTGTTTCTCCCACAGAGCAATCTGGGCGGGCATGCTGCCCTCAGGTCTTGGCTTCCGGTCTTTATGGAGAACCAGTCATCTCCGGCCAAGGCAGAGGCACGAGGCCTTCCCCTCACTTCTCCATCACAGATGGCCCTAGGCTGGCACGGTAGACTACGCTCTGCTCAGCTAGAAAGATCACCCTCCCCCCGCCCCTCTGGAAACTCGTTCTGCAGGTGAAGGGGGGCTTTGCTCACTCTGCAGTGTCTGAGCCCCGCTTGCACTCCAGCAGTGTCTGCATGTGCATGCAGGTGCTGGGCACATCAACGCTCACCGTGCCGGGGGGTCCTATATCCCAGTGCAGAGGTCCCCAGACTTCAAGACAAAGTTCTATGAGCTAGGTGATAGGCTGAGTTGGTGTTTCTTGGTGTTTGGGGGTGGACAGTGTGAGGAGGGGACGTATCACCTCACTGAACACTTCGCAAGCATCGGGTATGGTATAATGATCACCCGCCACCAACCTGACTGCATTTAGAGCTACTCCAGAGACAAAGGTCCTCCCTGGGCATCAGTGCAAGGGCATTTCCAGAAGATTAACCAAGACTTTCATGTGGCTCCACTCCATGGGCCGAGCCCAGGTGAAGCAAGGAGAAGGTACTAGGAGCGGGCCAGCACACCTCTGACCACGGCTGCTGGGACATGTGGCTTTCTGACCAGGATACCTTCCACACACATCGGGGAAAACAGTGTGGGGACAGAGCACACAGAGCACTCGCTATGAGGGACAGAGGACAGCGGTACTGTGGGATACTGGCCATCTACCTTGCAAGGACCCTCCTTTCTCTTGAGGCTTAAGGCATTGGGGCTCTGTTTAAGTTGGGGTTCCTATTCCTGTACAAACATCACAACCAAGAAACAAGTTGGGGAGGAAAGGGTTTATCCAGCTTACACTTCCACATTGCTGTTCATCACCAAAGGAAGTCAGGACTGGAACTCAAGCAGGTCAGGAGGCAGGAGCTGATGCAGAAGCCATGGAGAGATGTTACTGGCTTGCTTCCCCTGGCTTGCTCAGCTTGCTTTCTTATAGAACCCAAGACTACCAGCCCAGGGATGGCACCACCCACAAGGGGCCCTCCCCATTGATCACCAACCAGCCCCACAGCTGGATCTCATGGAGGCATTTCCCCAACTGAAACTCCTTTCTCTGTGATAACTCCAGCCTGTGTCCAGTTGACACACAAAACCAGCCAGTACAATGACTCCCTTGTCAACCTGACACACAAACACATCACTGTTAAGCCTCAACCCTTACTTTCTTATTCATCCCCAAGATCTAACTTTAAAAGTCCCACAGTCTTTACATATTAAAAGTTTAATTCCTTTTAAATATCCAATATATTTTAAAATTCAAAGTCTTTTTTATAATTAAAAGTCTCTTGACTGTGGGCCTCAGTAAAATACTTTCATCCTTCAAGAGGGAAAAATATCAGGGCACAGTCAAAATCAAAATCAAATTTCAACCATCCAGTGTCTGGGATCCACTCACCAACTTCTGGATTCCTCCAAAGGTTTGGGTCATTCTCCAGCTCTGCCCTTTGTAGCACACACCTTGTCTTCTAGGCTCCAGCTGCCTGTACTCCACTGCTGCTGCTGTTCTTGGTGGTCATCTCATAGTACTGGCATCTCCAAAACACTGCTGTCTTCCACTGTAACGGATTCACCAACAGCCCCTCAAAGGCTCTCTTCATAGTGCCAAGCCTCAATTCCTTTGCATGACCCTTTCAGTCCTGGGCCGTCAATTGCAACTGAGGCTGTACCTTTACCAGTGGCCTTCCATGGCTTCTCATAGTGCCGAGCCTCAGCTGCTCTTCATGACACCTTCATGCCTTCAAAACCAGTATCACCTGGGTGACTCTTACACATTACCAAGTCCAGCCACAGTACAACCGTGGCTACCTCTGGAACACAGCCTTTGTGCTCTCAGAAAACACTTCCCAGAAGATTTCACCTCAATGATGCTGGTCTCTTCTTAATCACTGCTAATTTCTTAGCTCCAGCTAACCAGCATCAACAGTCCCAGTAACACAAATGTTTCGTTTTAGTGGTTCTGGTATCTTGTTAATTACAGCTGATTCTTCTAACCAAACCCACAGAATCTTCACAATCAAAATAGCAACAGCCCTGATAAGAGTCTTTAATCTTCCCTCTGAAATTTTACAAGCCAAGCCTCCATCTTTTGTTTTGTTTTGGTTTGGTTTGGTTTTGGTTTTTGGCACTGCCTCCCAAGTGCTGGGATCTTCTGCATTGTTCTCAACAGTATCTTCCAAGCTCCTACGCAACATCCCACAAAGCTCTTAACACCAAATGGCTCTTCTAGCTCAAAGTTCCAAAGTCATTCCACAGTTACCCCCAAAACATGGTCAGGTTGTCACAGGAATACCCCTTTGTGCTGGTACCAGGCACCTTCCCCACAGAACTGACAGTGCAGCCAGATACCTTGGAGCTGAATCTCCTGATGTCCCTCATCAAAACAGGGACAGGAGAGTGTCAGCATCTCAGAGACGCCAGCACAGCTGTCCACACACTACCGGAAACAGCTTTACCTTCAGAGACACTCATAAGCTTAGGCCTGTCTTACAGAAGGCAGGGCAAGAGAGAGATGCCACCTCTTGCCACAGTCACGGAGTCCTTCGTGACACTGCCATGCACCACCTAGGTTCTCAGTGCTAGAGCCTGGTGCGTTCTTATAGTTTGAAAGTACTGCCTTCCTGAAGGCAAAGGGATAAAATTAGCCATGTTAATTTGCCTGTTGTTTATAACACAGGGAGCAAAAGTACTGCATCATTAACATGTAGAAAAGGGAAGATAAAATGGGGGGAAAAACCACAGAGGTAAAATCAGATTACATAATTCCAGCAACATTTAAGACATTGAGAAAAGCATGGAGGGGCATTACCCACCCATCTAAAGACCCATTCATCAACCCCACCCACTAAGCATCCACAGCCTGCTCACTAACACATATACCCATCAACCAAGACATCTACTCCACACTGACCCATCCACTCATCCACAAACCTACTCACTTACTCATCAGCTCATCTATCTATCCACCCATTCACCCATCCACCCACCCACTCATCCACTCACCCACCCATTCATCCACCCATCCACACATCCATCCACCCATCTACCCATCCATCTACCCATCCACCCACCCACCGATCTACCATCTACCTACCCATCCATCCATCCATCCATCCATCCATCCATCTATCCGTCCTCCTATCAATTCATCCATTCACCCACTCACCCACCCATCCATCCATCCACTCACCCACCCATCATCTACCCACCCACCCATCTACCATCCACCTACCCACCCACCCATCCATCCATCTACCCACCCACCCACCCACCCTCCCACCCATCCATCCATCCACCCATCCACCCCACCCCCATCTTCCCATTTCCATGTGTCCAACCACCTCCCTGCCTCTACTCTGCCCACACGCTCATTCAACAGGTCACTGTGTGCCTCTGTAAGTGCCCACTGCCCCTGAGGTCTTCTCTGAGTCTATACATGCAGTCAATGAACTACACGGTGGTCACCTTTCTCACAGAAGTGTCCTGTGGGGATGGTGTCAAATGATAGAGTGGGGAAGAGAGCAGGGAGAACTTCCAGAATGAAATGGTACTGGTTCAGCTGTCTGGAGAGCAGCCCCCTAGGGACGGAGTGGAGAATAGTAAATGGTGATGAGAAATGCCAGAGGCAGAGGCAGCAGCAACATTTACAGGCCCTTAGGGGGACAAGTCCTTTCCACATCAGGATAAGGGGGTGGGGAGAACAATTAGACCAGAAGAAGAGAGACAATCCTTTTCCCTGGAATTCACAGGATTTCCCCCTTCAATATTTGTAATAAGAAAACACTTTTCTAACCATGAGGTTGAAGGTTTAAAGGGGTTAAAATTAAACAAGGATGGGCAGAGAGGTGTGTCAGAAGTTAAGAGCACTGGCTGCTAGTCCAGAAGGCCTGGGTTTGATTCCCAGCACCCACATGGCAGATAACAACCATCTCTAACTTCAATTCTAGGCGATTTGATGCCCTCTTCTGGCCTTCATGGGTACTGCAGGAACATGGTGTTGAGGCACACACGCAGTCAAAACATATACACATAAAATAAAAATAAAGTCTCAAAAAAATAAACAATAAAAAACAAAATTAAAGATGGAGCTGCCAGACAAAGCAGGGTTCCTGGAAAGAGACTGGTGCGGCCACAGAGCTGGGCATGATGGAGGCAGAAGCCCAGCCGTGTGGACCTGCTTCAGGCTCCCTTCCTCTCCTGGCCGCCTTCTGTGGGGCTTGCATCAGAGCAGCAGGGCAGAGCGGCTGATGGAAGAGTCGGTGTGTGGAATAGATATTAATGTGTCAGGAGAGGGAGGGAGAGGCAGACTATTAAAATTCTGTAGTTCTGAAAAATACATAAGTCTAAAATAAGACTAATGAGACATTTACTGGTGTGGTTGTCTTGCATTAATGACCCTGCTGAGGAGGAGATTGCAGATGCCTCTCAGTGTAATTACCAGGCTAATGGTTCCCTATGACATCACCCGAGACCAGGACGCTGCAGGCTTTGCTACAGATCACTTTCAAAGCAGCTGACCGCTCACCAGCCTGAGCAATCGTGGGGCACATGACCTGCACCTCCACGGATGCTATGTCTGCTGCATCCGAGACACACCCCTGTGCTCACTTTTGCACCCTCCTGCCAGAATTTCCGGTCGTCTGCAGAAACCTCTGTAGGGTTTGGGAAGACGGTTCAGTTCTGATGACCAGCACCCACATGAAAAGCACAGTGGTGTGTCCCTGCAATCCAGCGCAATCCTAGAGCTAGGGATGTGGACACAGATCCCTGAAGCTTGCTGGGCAGCCAGCAACTGAAGCAGCATGCTCTAGGCTCAGTGAAAGACCCAGTCTCAAAATAATAATATTATTATAAAATAATAAAATAATAATAATTATTATAATAATAATTATAATTATAATTATAAAAGAAAGTTGCCAGTGAAAGTAGCCCAATATAGATCTTTGGCTTCCACGTGCATACACATGCTCACATGCATATTTTCACACTATCATGCACCTATATGCTAACACACTTACAAATACACATGCAGTCACATGCATGCACACAAACACAGGCACACACATATTTCTATACACATACACAGTCATACACATGTTCACTCACATATTTGCATACACACTCAGACACACATGCATGCATATGCACAACACACACATATGCACACATACATACAGGTATACACACATACACACATCTGTGTGCATCCTTACCAGTATATGCTCATGCATGCAGCCTTTAATTAGGATTCAAACCTTCCAGTGCAGGATGTGGAAAAACAGCTCAGACAGTGGCTCCTTGAGTAAGGCTGTCATCGGACCAAAGGAATTTGGTGCTTAGCTGAAGGATGTGATTCAAGAGAACTGGGCCTGGGGTTAGGATTATACCTCTGGTCCCAAGAGGCAGTTGAGGGATCAGGAACCTCGCAAGGATGTAGAGACCACAAAGTAGAAAACATGGCTTGCAGAAACAGTTCTTAACCAAGGCTCAGACACAAGCAGAACCATGGAGTTCTCTTCCTGGGTGGGTCTGGTATAGGGTGGCTTAATTCTGGTTTCACAGACATCTAGATCTACACAGTCGAGTCTGATGAAAGAAACCACACGTGACAGGTTATGAGAGGCCCAGACCCTGAGGAAGGGAAGAAGGTGCCAGGTGGCAGAGAAATTCATCCAGAGAATCTTGGCTACAGATTACAAGATATAGAGACTCGAGATAAACATCTGCCTTGGTCCTGAGTCCTGGAAATTGTGATCTAAAATGTGTTCCTCTGAGATTTGACTGGGCCATCAGTTTCCTCACTTGAACATAATAGAGGAGCTTCCTTTGGTAAGGGCAGTCACCTCAGAGGAGAAGAAAAAAAGAGTCAAACTGTCCCCCATTTACAGGGAAGAACCTGGAGCTCAGGCTGAGCCTGACTGTCCTAAGATCTCTCTAATCACCAGTCCTCTTTCCAACCCCCCAGTTCATCCCCACCACCATCAACCCCTCCCCACCTTTGCATCTGACTGTTCCAGGGGTCACCGCAAAAACTGAAGTAGGAAGAGAAATAAAGTCTTAAGTCATCATTGTAAGAGAATAAGGAACCACTCACTGGGCAAGGGGGTATCAACAAGGTTGATCAGAGACAGGCAAAGGAAAGATGGTTTCCTAGGTGACTGGACTTAACCAAGCATTAAGGTGTGAGGTCACACCTTACATATGGAACAGAGCACACACACACACACACACACACACACACACACACACCTTCCTGTGTCCTCACGAGTGACAGGCTTACAGACATGGAAGAAGAGAGAGATGTCATTGTGAATAGTGGCACATAGTAGGTCCTCAACAAGGGTAGTTCATAGTACCCTAGACAAAGCAGTGAGTACCTCAGGGCAAACCCCATGTCAGCCTGATTCACCCTTTTATATAAGCTTGGCCCAGGGAGTAGCACTATTAGGAGGTGAAGCCTTGTTGGAGTAGGTGTGGCCTTGTTGGAGTAGATGTGTCACTGTGGGTGTGGGCTTTAAGACCTTCCTGGAAGCCAGTCTTCTCCTAGTGGCCTTTAGATGAAAATATAGAACTCTCAGCTCCTCTTGCACCATGCCTTCCTGGATGCTGCCACACTCCTACTTTGAAGGTAATGGACTGGACCTTTAAACCTGTAAGCCAGCCCCAAATAAGTGTTGTCCTTATAAAAGTTGCCTTGGTCATGGTATCTGTTCACAGCAGTAAAACCCAAACTAAGACACCCTTCTAGGCCCAGGTCTGGTTTGGCCTTGGGCCCCTGTGAAGAGGCTCAACTACATACCACTGGTGCCCACAGACACTATTGCTCTGACTG
Organism: Apodemus agrarius; assembly: GCA_964023405.1. Taxonomy (NCBI): domain Eukaryota; kingdom Metazoa; phylum Chordata; class Mammalia; order Rodentia; family Muridae; genus Apodemus; species Apodemus agrarius. The sequence continues at coordinate 2,081,990 of OZ030028.1, forward strand.
AGATGACCCTGCAGGGTGGCAAGACCAATCTGGGTCTTCTTCCCACACCCTGGGTGAAAAGACACTTCTGTGGAAACCAAAGTCTTTCTTTAATCTCTGTCTTTTCCTTTTGAATTCTGCTGGGTGGTGGTGGCACACGCCTTTAATCCCAGCACTTGGGAGGCAGAGGCGGGTGGATTTCTGAGTTCGAGGCCAGCCTGGTCTACAGAGTGAGTTCCAGGACAGCCAGGGCTACACAGAGAAACCCTGTCTCAAAAAGCCAAAAAAAAAAAAAAATCCTTTTGAATTCTTTGAAAGGACACAGAAGACAATGACCCCTGGCCAGCTTCCCTCCTCTGGTGGCCTGAGGTACCTGGCTCTCCATGGTTAGATTAATCTTCCAGACACTCTAGAGGTTGTGACCCTGGGCTGTCTCTTCAGATAATACAGCCCTTGGCTTCCGAATTCCACACAGAGCCTCACGGTCTCTCGCACCCTCTTCTGCGCGGTACAACGCGGCAGGGGTGAGGGCAGTCCTTCACATCTCAGAATCTGAATTATAATTTTCTGCAAAGAGTCCAAAGTTCTGTTCCAGGAGAACCACATTCAGTCTTTACCTTCAGGATAAGATACACTCGCTGTGTGATGACACCAAGCGAATTGTCCCTGTTCCGTCTTGAATAACGAGGCCATGTGTGGTCATCTTGAGGCTTACAGTAAGGGCTCGGTGACACCTGGGAGGAAGGCCCCGCGGTTATGAGGAGGTGGGAGCAGCTGCGTGTTTGCCTCCTACATTTCTGTCCATCCACACCCAGGACCCTCTGCGTCCTGATGCCATGCCAACCCTTCAACCTGATGATAACCACACCACTGATAACCAACCACTGCTCTGACGCCTCACACCCACAGCCTCTTCTCTGCTTTCCTGTCAAATGCATGCACACCCCAAGTTACCCCAACACAACCTCTCAGCCTCCTCTCTAATGTCAGCTCTTCCAGGGCCTCCACTGCAGCACTACAGACCTTCAGGTTTCTTCTTCTCTTCCTGAAGGAGTTTTCTAGTTAATATATCCAGTTGGGCTACTGGCTTGAAAGCCTGGGGGGAACAGGCTGTGTGGACATTAGCCCTGGACCCCCAGTGCCTGGCACCAAATAGGTGCTTGGGAAATGTATACCTGGCTTCTTGCCACACAACCGAAGCAGGGAGTCCTGTGTCTGACCCCAAGCTCTGAGCTGTGGGATCTGGCTATCAGAATTACAGACAGACACTACCCCCACCACATCCCCTACCTCAGCTGCCGGCCCGCCTGGATGCTATCTATTCTCAAGGCATTATCCAGCATGTGCACCCCCACCCCACCCCACCCCGCCCCCTCAGCTCCATCTTCCCCTCCCCAGTGTCCATTGGCATAATCACTCTGAGGCTGCCCAGAACCTGCCAAGCTTGTATTAATGTTGTCTCAGAGAGAGAGATTTACTTCTTCCCAGCATTGCTCAGGCTGGGCTTTCTAGGACACCCCCACCCTTGAGCTCTTCAGCACACACACACCTCAGAGAGAGAGAGTTCTGACTAGCCTTAGGGAGTGGACACCCTAGCCCTGCCCCCAGGCAATCGACCCCAGAGGCTACCGAACTTCTGTGCGGTGGGGTCTGATAACCATTCCCTGTTTAGCAAGAGATACAGCTGGCAGTGCCAACCCAAGGAAGACAGTTTTGCTGTCTCACCTCTGATCACCGATTTGTTTATCCATAGCACGAGGATAATGTTTGCACCGCTGTGTCATAGGTGACGCCCCCACCCCCGTGAATATCTGAAAAGTGGGAACAAGACTGTTTCCACTCACAGAGGGGGAGGGACATTCATACACAGAGCCCACTCCTGCCTCAGTCCTGAGTGGAAATGAGCCAAGCCTGAGCCCCTGCTTCTTCCAACCAGAAACCCTGCAGCTGGCCGGCCTGGCATTGCTCCTGTCCTGTCTCCATGGGTGACTTTGAGCCTCACCCAGTGTTTTATACCACTTCTGCATATGCTGTTCCCTCTGCCTGCATTTCTCTTCTGCATGCTCTTCACCTGAGAAACTTATGTTCACCCACTGCGCTGGCTAGATTTCATGTCTGCCTGACACAGCTAGAGTCACCTGAGAGGAGGGACGCTCGACTGAAAAGACACTTTAGGCAAGCCTGTCAGTCATTTTCTTAAGTAGTGATTCACAAAGGAGGGCCCAGCCCATTGTGGGTGGGGCCAACCCATTGTGGGTGTGGCCACCATGGGGCTGGTGGGTCAGGGTTCTATAAGAAAGCAGGCTGAGAAAGCTATCGGGAGTAAGCCAGTAAGCAGCACCCCTCCATGACCTCTGCATCAGCTCCTGCCTCCAGGTTCCTGCTGTGCCTGAGTTCCTGTCCTTACATATACATACATACATACATACATACATACATACACATCTATCCATATATACATATACATGTGTGTACATCCATGTATATATGTGTGCATATGTATAGATGAATGAATGACTATTTGGACAGATCGACAGATATATATATGTGTGTGTGTGTGTGTGTGTGTGTGTGTGTGTATGAATGAATGTATATATAGACAGATGGACAAATATATGGATAGACAGGTATATGTATGTGCATATATACATATGTGTGTATGTATAAATGGATCCATGTGATTTTTGAGAGTTGAAAGTTGAACTAAATCCCTTCCTTCCGAAGTTGCTTCTGATCATGATGTTTATCACAGCAACAGATATCATGACTAAGATGCCCACCAAAAGCCAGTCCTAAAACCCCACTTCCTTTGAAAACCTTCCTGCTCTCTCCCTGAGCCCCTAGGCCTCAAGTTTCCAATGTTCTTGTTTAATCCCATAGAACATTCTATCTTTGCATATTCCACACCATTCTACCAACTGATGGTGAACTCCTTGTACAAATCCTCAAGATGAATAATTATTTGTGTCCTCGGAGCTCAATGTGAGACCATGGAATCTAACTGCCCAGTGGATCTTTGTGTAAATAATCAGTGCTTCCTTCTAGTCCTTGACTCAGAGCCCAGTTCTGCAGTGTGTGAACACATGAAGCACACTGCATGTGTCCATGATCAGGAAGCTGTAGACCCAGGCTGGAGTCAGGGAAGGCTTGGAAAAGCATCTGAACCCCAGGATGGATTCATACTGGTGTCTGTTTTATCAGCTCAGGAAGTGCAGGCTCCTCTTGCTTAGCTGATGATAGAAGAGCTCAGCCTGCTGTGGCTTGACAGGGCAGGCATTATGAAATCCAGCCTCCTGGTGGCTCCCTTGGGTCACTCAAGTCTCCAGCAAGATATCCAGCAAGCATCTAGGAGCAATAGCATAAATAGTGTAGATGGATTTAAGGGCCAAGCCAAAGACTGCACCATGTCAGTTCTGCTCACACACACCACTGGCTATAACCCACACCTAGCTGCAAGAGAGTCCAGAGAGTGGATGTAATTAAACTGTATGCTTAAGGAGTCCTGACAGCTAGTTGGACATCAGTTGGTGTTGGCTGTGAGCCTTGAAGGTAATGGCTGAACCATCTCTCTAGCTCCATCAGTGAATGTTAAGACTCATACGTGTTCTGTATCTGGATTGAAGCACACTCTCAGAGAGTACCAAAGCATCTCCGTCCTAAAATGTGCTCAAAATAGAGGGAGGAAGGAGGGACATGTATGCATGCATGTATAAATGGATGAGCAGGTGCATATGTGTATGTATGGATAGGTGGATGAATATATGGATGGATGAACAAGTGTACATACATATGTATGTATAGACAGATGGACAAATAAATATATGGATAGATGGACAAGTATATGCATGTATATATGTATGAATTGTGTGTTTGTATGTGTGTATGTATGTATTGTGTATATATGTATGTTTTGTGGGTGTGCATGTATGCATACATGCATGCATGTATAAATGGATGGATGAATATGTGGATGGATGAACAAATATATACCATATGAATGTATAGATGGATGGTCAAGATTATGGATAGATAGACAAGTATATGTATGTATGTATGTATGTATGTATGGTAGAGTGTGTGTATGTATGTATGCATGCATGTATAAATGGATGGATGAGTATATGGATGGATGAAAAACTGTATATACATATGTATGTATAGACAGATGAACAAATTTATGGCTAAATATGTATATATATGTATATAGTGTGTATGTGTATATGTGTGTATGTGTTTGTGCATATATGTATGTATGAATGCATGTATAAATGTATGAATATATGTATGAATAGATGCATATGTGTATGTATGATAGAATGATGAATATATTGATGAATGGACAAGTGTACATTAAAATGTATGTATAGATGGATGGACAAATATATGGATAGATGGACAAGTATATGTATGTGTATATGTATGTGTGTGTGCATATGTATGTGATGTATGTATGTATGTCTATGTACGTATTATGTATGTATTATGTGTTTGTGTACATATATGTGTATGTATGTATAGATAGATGGATGACTATTTGGACAGATATATGTATGTACAAATGTATGTATTATAGATAGATGACAAATATATGGATAGACAGGTATGTGCATGCATGTGCATATATATGTATATGTGTATGTATAGATGAATTGATGACTATTTGGACAGATGGACAGGTGTATGTATGTATTATATAAGTATGGATAAATATATGGATGGAGGCCGGGTGGTGGTGGTGCATGCCTTTAATCCCAGCACTTGGGCAGAGGCCTCCCAGAGGCAGGCGGATTTCTGAGTTCGAGGCCAGCCTGGTCTACAAAGTGAGTTCCAGGACAGCCAGGGCTGCACAGAGAAACCCTGTCTCAAAAAAACAAAAAAGAAAAAAATATATATATGGATGGATAATGGACAGATGTATAGATGAATGGATGACTATAAAAATGGAGAAGTGTATGTGTATATACGTATTATGTATGTATTATGTGTTTATGTACATATATGTGTGTGTATGTATGTATGTATGTATGTATGTATTATAGATAGATAGATGAATGACTATTTGGACAGATGTATGTATGTATGTATGTATGTATGTATAGGTGAATGGATGAATACTTTGACGATGGACATACAAGTAGATGAAGTTTGTGGAAGAAAAAAGAACAAAGGAAGGAGAGAAGGAGGAAGGCAAGGAGGGAGGGAGAGGAGAAGGGAGAGAAGAAATAAAGAGAAAGGGAGGAGGAGGAAGTAGGGAGGGAGGGAGGGAGGGAAGGACAGACAGAAGAAGAGAGGAAGAGAGGGAGGGAAGGAAGGAGAAGCTGTGTTAATTCCAGGTCCTAATACCGTTTTGATGGGTGTTAAGTATTTTGGAATTTCCACCACCATGGCATCGGCTGCCCCTACAGACTCAGGCTCCCCAACTGTAGGCTCCCATGGACTGCACCCTTGTTCCTGGTCCCACATCCGTCCAATCCCATAGTTCACTACTCCCTGTGGCCTCGCCTTTGAGGCCAGAATGAGACCACCCCTGCTTTTCTGGGTGGGAGACTGAAGCCCAGAACAAACGGGGCTGGTGGCAGATGGGGGATGGGGAGGCCCAGCCGGGCTCTGTCTCAAGGTCTGCTCCCTGCTTGACTGATCAACATCATTTCCATACTATAATTACATAGCACCATCCCCTCCCGACTTTACTGCTATCTTGTAAGCCGTCCCGGTTGTGAGTAATTTAAAGCTATATGAGATGTCAGACTCCGTGAAACAATCACCCCTCAAAGAAATATGGCCCGAGATTATAATTGATAAGTCCCATTAGGCAATGGGGCCTCTTATTTCCTCTTTGGTCTCCTCTGAGATGGCCTTGTTGATCCATTCACAGCAGGCAGTGTGTCTCCGGCACTGTCGGGGGAGGAAGGTCCACCAGTTCAGGGGTGAGGGTCGGGACTCCAGGGCAGAAATCAGGAGAGTGGGAAGGTAGGAAGATTGGGAACCTGGCTCTTCAGGTGCACCAGTCTCTCCCTGAGTTTTCTGGTATGGAAATCCCCTATGGAGGAGCTTGTGGACTCCACATTCACGTAGGAGCCTTTGGGTTTGTCCCATGGTGCTGGAGTGGGACAAAAGATAAAATTCACAACTGACTCACAGCCTAGCCATGGCATCCCCTACATCAGGCCCCATGATGCTGTAGATGACCTTAGAGACTAGCAAGGGTGTTCCCACCCCTCCCACACTGCTGCCTTCTCCCTCTTACTCTGTCCCCAGGCCTGGCATGTGAGATGAATGAAGTTGTGTTGGAATAATCACAATTCAGGACTGGTCGCTCAATCATGTCCCCAGTTGTCTCATCCTGTCACCTGCCATGCCTCACTCTGGGGTCAAACAGGAAAGGGCACATGCTGAAGGCACAGAAGCCAACAGAGCTCAGGGGAAGATGGTGGGATTCCAGAAGTTGAGTGTGGCCAACACAAGGAGCAACACTGATCAAGTCTCCTCCCCTATCTGGACCTTGATTTCCCCATCTTAGAAACCTTTTAAAATGGGGTGCCAGTGCCTGAATCCACAAGACCCCTGGGTGCCAGTGCCTGAATCCACAAGACCCTCACACACTCTGGCCACAGATGTTCCTTCCTGCGTGACCTCAGAAGGTTGGAACTGAGAAACTTTGTGCTCTTTTTGATTTTGAGTTTTAGTTTTTGTCTTCTGTCCATGTAATTGTGACTGGCGTCGAACTCGCCATCTTTCTGTCTCAGACTAGCAAGTTCTAGAACAACAGATATGTGTCACCATGCCCAAATTCTGCTCTCTTGGTAGACTTCGAGCACCCCAACCCAGTCCTCAGTATGCCCAAGAGCCATGCTCATTGGTTCTCATGCTAAGGGAAGGAAGACCCTTATAGGTTCATGCGATTGTGATTTCTAGATATGAACACACACATACACACACACACACACACACACACACACACACGCACACGTGCGCGCGTGCGCGCACAGCACACACATGAGAGGGGGGAGGGGGAGGGAGGGAAAGAGGGACGGATGGAGGGAAGAGAGCCATGTCATCCCCAGAGCTGGTTCAGCACCATGGACAGGTCTAAACAGCGCTCCCCAGCCTTGTGGGTCTTCCCACCTCCAGGAGCCATGAGCTTCCTTCCCATTTCCTTCTCGGCTGTCCTGCCAACCTTCTGTTTCTGTTTCAGGGGCCTGATTGATTTGTTTGTAATTCTGTCCTTCCTGGTGATTGGTTCGGGAGCTGGGAGAACAGGTGAATCTTCCTGGCAATCCATGTCAAAACTGCCTGTCTGCTTGCCAGACACCAGTGCCCTGTTGATATTGTTGACTTATGTTGTGTGCATTTGCTCTTTAAAATCTGTTTTTCTCCCCAACTTTGCCAAGTGATTGAAAGGCCCCACTTTGCGCTTCTGAGATGCATCATAAGACCTTCTTTGGGAACGGTTTGACTGGAATGAGGAACATAAGTAAATAATATAACCAAGGCTTTTCCTCACAGGAGCTCATTGTACCCCTGGCATCTCTTTGGGAGTTTGTCATGTCAGGAGAGTAGTCTTGGGTCCGCTCCCAACTTCCTATGGCCCCTTGGCAAAACAGTCAAAACCCAGAGCCCGCTGAAGCCCACTTAGTGCCCACTTAAACCAGCACTCCACCAGATACCAGGGCACGGGAACCAGAGCAACATCCAGGGCCAGACTGGCTCCATGGGAGGAATCCCACCTACTATGAACAAGGCCCAAGTTCGAGCCCCAGCACCAGATAAAATCATCTCCTAGGTGGGCAGGAGTGACAGCGTGGTAATACACACACACTGTGCCCACTGCTGGGGAGCTCAGTGCACACATATGCCATTGCTGGCCAGCCAACCTGTCCTATCTGATGACTTCCAGGACTTCTCAAAAGCATAGGTGGAGGTTACCTGAGAAATGACACTCAAGGAGTCCCCCAGCCTCCATATACATGCATGCCCACATGTGTACACACACACACACACACACACACACACACACACACACTCAGGAATACACACAAAACAAAACAAATAGCAAAGATAATTTTTAAAGTTATAACATGGCAAGAAGCACTGGGTAGGAAGTTTAATTTAACCAAATTAAAGTCAGTGTTTTAGATTCCAGGCATTAGAGACAGTCTTCTTAAGAAGTAGCCTCTGAACCTGAGCCTGGGGCATGGCTGCTTCTGACCTAGGAAGAACATTCCAGGATGATGGAGCAGAGAGTGCCAAGTTCTATCATCTAGAATGTCCCTAGAATGTGTGAGGAAAGAGACAGGAGAGCAAATGATCCCAGGAGCTGGTCCCTGTCATCTGCCTCTATGGTGAACTTGGCCCTGAGTTTTAATGCAGCTCTATCTGGACAGGACCTTCAGAGAAGGGGTATATGCATATGCATATATGTATATGATGTATATGCATGTGTATATGATATGTGTGTATATTATGTATATGATGCATATGTAGATGTGTATATTATGTATATGATGGATATGTATATGTATATGATGTATATGCATATATGTATATGATGTATATGCATGTGTATATGATATGTGTGTATATTATGTATATGTATATGATGCATATGTATATGTGTATATTATGTATATGTATATGATGTATATGTATGTGATGAATACGTATACAATGTATATGATGAATATGTATGTGATATAAATGTATATGATGTATATATGTGTGCACACATGTGCATGTGTGTGTGCATGCACCTTTAGTTACAGTTTTACTGCTTCGATAAAGCAGCATGACCATTTCCCAGCAGACTTCCTGCACTCTAGCTTTTATAATCTTTCCTCTCCCTCTTCCAAGGTGTCCCTTGAGCATTAGAGGCAGGAGCTGTGATGTATCCCTCACTGCTGCGCCCCTCCACAACCTGTTGATCCAGTTATGTCCAGCCGTGGTTGGATGTGAGATGGCCTCCCTTTGCTGTGAAGGGAAGCTTCTACGGTGAGGACTGGAGGCCACACTTACCTGCGGGTAGAAAGATGGAATTCAGGATGTGGTGAGGAGTGATAGTCATCTAGCTCGGTGGTGCTAGTAAGTTCTTTTTGTAAGCTTCAAGACCTCACTCGTGCCAGGAAGCTGTTGCAGTTCCAGGCATGGGTCTCCTCCTACTGATTGGCACATAGGGACAACTGGACAAGTTGCCGCCCACATGCAAGTGCCACTTCCTGCACCTTCATGTATATGCTATGCTGAGCATTGCTGTGGTTCATAGGTCCTGCCACTGGCTAGGGCTGTTTAATTGCTTCCCTCCCCTGCAGTCTGCGTAGTATAGTCTACAACCACGGGAACTCGACTGTGGGAAAGAGGGATCTAGGTCAGAGGCTGCTCTACCCCACCCTCAGCCTGAGAGGTGACCAAGGGCTTGGTCTGTAATCTATTTTGCTTTGAGAGCTGCTTGAAGCACTCCAGCTCAACTATTCAAAAGGGAGTTAATGATTCTCTGTGCACAAAGAGAACCAGAAGAACGGTGATGTCAATAGACATGTTACCATCAAAGAGGGAAATACTTGGTGGAGCTCCACCACCAGACAAAACTACAGGTGTCTAATGACTGCTAGGAGATGGAGAATCAGCCTCTCCCAGGGATGAGCCCCCTTACTGGCTGCCCAATGAAGAACAGTCTATAGATAGATAGATAGATAGATAGATAGATAGATAATATAGATAATATATGTCATATATATACATATACAGCATATTCATATACATATACACATACATATACATTATATACATATATACATGCATACATGTGCATACATATGCATATATACATACACACATATATTACAGATACATCATATTCATATACAGATATATCATACATGTACATCATATTCATATACATATACATCATATACATATAAATATACATTATATACCTATGCATACATATATAATGTATTCATACACATATACATATGCTACATATACATTATATTCATATACATATGCATCATATACATACACACAAAAACATATGCTACATATACATTATATTCATATATATACATCATATACGTACATACACACAAATACATATATATATGTCTTAAAGAGGGAAGAGAATGAGGGGAACTGATGTAATTCTATTTCAACTTAAAAATAAAACTACCACAAACAAAAGCAAACTTGAATAAAAGCCCTTACAGCTTAAAAGTTCCTCACTGAGAAAGCCAGGGCAGGGTCTAAAGGCAGGAACTGAGGCAGAGGCCATGGAGAAGCGCTGCTGACCGGCTTTGCCTCTCATGATTTGCTCAGCCTTCTTTCTGTATCATCCAGAGCCAATGGCTGTGTGAGCCAGGCACTCCCCCATCAACCATGAGTCAAGGAAAAGCTGCCCTGCAGACTTGCCTACAGACCCAGCCTGTGGGGGCATTTTCTCCTTTAAGATTCCTTCCTCTCAGCCGGGCGGTGGTGGTGCACACCTGTAACCCCAACACTTGGGAGGCAGAGGCAGGCGGATTGAGGAGTTCAAGGCCAGCCTGGTCTACAGAGTGAGCTCCAGGACAGCCAGGGCTACACAGAGAAACCCTGTCTCGAAAAACCAAAAAAAAAAAAAAAAAAAAAAAAAGATTCCTTCCTCTCAGATGGCTGGAGCTTCTGTCGTGCTGGTGCGAAAAGGCCACCCACACACTGATAACCCCTTCCCTGAAGGTAGGTGTCAGTCATCTTCCAACATCCGAGCCCAGCAAGTTCCACATGGAGGTCAGATATAACACCCCAGGGTGTCCCCCAGCCAGGTGGGCGCTCACCACAGCATCGATGGCACATGCGTGCTCCACGCATGTTCCACACCTTCTCTATCCACACTTCAGACTAGAACAGTCAAACTTCAGAGAGGAGTGTTGTGCTGTAGGACGTCCGGGTCCTAGGATAGGACAGCAGCAGTTGACTCTGACACAGTCCAGTCTGAGACAGGACATTTAATTACCAGGGCAGGCACACACCATTGACGCCCTGCCTCCCGGGACAAGGGGTTCACACTAGACAACCACTACAGTTAGTATCCGCCACAAGCCACTTCATACCATGGGTTCATGGAGCCTTACAGCCTTCTCTGTGATAAGGAAACTGAGACCTGGAAAGGTAAAGATCTTCCTCAGAACAGGCTGAAGGGTATCTAAGTCACCTGCCTGAGCCTTCCAGTTTTCCCTCAGGGAACTAGACCACTCCCCAGTCACCAAACAGGTGACTCTGCTATTTTGTCCCGGGATGTCAGGCCTGACAGATAGAGCCTACACCCTTATAATCACATGCTTGTTCTCTGGGACTTTACATAAAGGCAGAAATGCCAGCTTGGAGCAGAAGCAGGAAAGGCGGTGTGTGACATTATCCTTAATGTTCTCTTCTGAAAATGCACCGTGCCAGCTCCCTCGGTGGAGCAGAGTACCTAGCCCTGGCCGTGGGGCAGCCTACATATGTCTGTCCTCCCCACTTCCCTCACCTGTCTCCAGGTGCATGCTTCTGTTGGCCTTCTTAACCAAACAGCCTCTAACCAAAGCTCCAGCTCTCTGGAGACATCAGAGCGAGGGAGGGTCAGGCAGGTGTGAGAAAGCTGACAGCCACATCCAACAACCTCAGAGCTTCAGTGAGAAAGAATGAGCAAAGAGTCGAGAAACGTAGGGAAATTCATTCCCACCAGGCACCCTCCTCCGGGCTTTACAAACCAGAGTGTAACGCAGACCACAAGAACGAGAGACAGTGCCAGCAAGGACGCCACGCCAATGCGTGCAGCCTTCCGGTGGGAGTGCTAATTGGTACAGCCAGCTTGAAAAGCTGCTTCTCCGACTCTGTAAAAGCCTAACATATGGGCTGGGAGATGGCTCTGTGGGTAAAATACTTATGGCACAAGCGTGAGTTTGGATTCACAGAGCCCACATCAGTGCCGGGCTGCACGGTGGCCTGCCTGTAATTCTAACACTTAAGAACTCTGAGCTGGAGCCCCAGGACAATCTGCCTAGCAGGGCTAGCCATGCTGGCAAGCTCTCGGTTCCTGATGAGCAAGGTGGAGCGTGATCTAGGTAGGCTCCCAAAGTCAGCACCAGGCTCTGCATGCACAGGCTCACATGTGCACACACACACACAAACAACCCTACACACAGAGAGACAGACATACGTGTGAACACTCACACATGTTAACATACACATATGAACACTTCTATACAGAGAGAGAAAAACAGAGTCACACATGTGAAGCACCTCACACACATGGACACCCTTTACACACAGAGACAGAGAGACACACATGTGAGCACCCTCATACACACACATGTGAATACACCTACACAGAGAGAGACAGAGACACACATGTGAACATCCTCACACACATGTGAACAACCTTACACACATGTATAAACACACATGTGAATACCCCTACATACAGAGAGACACACATGTGAATACCCTCACACACATGTGAGCACACACATATAAACACCCATACCCACAGAAAGAGACAGAGACATAAACACTCACACATGTGAACATACACACCTGAACACTTCTACACAGAGAGACAGAGAGGCACACATGTGAACACCCTCATATACACATGTGAAAACCCTTTACACATGAATACACACACAACACACATGTATACACACACGTGAACACCCTTCCATTCAGAATGAGACAGAGACACACATATGAACACCTTCACACACACACACACACACACACACACACACACAGAGACAAGAGACATTAACACCCTTCCAAACACACACACATACGGGGGGGGGCATGCCCCGTAACCCTCCAGCTCACTCCTAGGTTGTTGCAACCAATGGAAATGTGTGCACATGTTCACCAGACGCCACAGGCTGCCATTTCACTGATAGCTAGAAATGGCCCTGAGCACCCAGCAACAGCAGAGTGAGAAGATGAATCCCAGACCCTTGCCTTCACACGGGATTCTGGGTAGCAGTGGGTGGGATACAGGGTCTGTAGCTGCATGGAGTGTGGGAGCTCTCAGACCAGAAGGCGCTGAAGCCACAAACAGCCAACCTCACAGGGTCACAGAGCCATAGGGAGCTTTAGGGACTTCCTTCATCTTGTGAAGCTGGCTCAGCTCTTTCCTGGACTTTCACCAGCACCCTTCACACCCACTGGCATTTCTGTGGCTAGAACCTGATATATCTAGCTGCAAAGGCACCTGGGAAATGTAGGCTCCTAGCATGATCAAGTCTTCCCACACTAAACAAGCCCCCATCCCAGATTCATTTCTTCACAACAGGAATTGGCAGACGTGATGGTTACTGTGGATTGTCAACCTACCAGGATCTAGTGCTCACCCAGGAGACAAACCTGGGAAGGAATTTGAAGGGTTGGTTAACTGAGGTGGGAGGGGCTGCCTTGAATGACATCATTTGATGGGCGGGGGTCCTGGGGGAAGAGAAGGCAGGCTGAGTCCCAGCATCCACAGCCCGTCTCCTAACTACTGCACAGTGAGACCCATGAACCTCATGCTCCAGAGGTCAGACTGTGCTTTGAACTCTGATCTCACTCTCCACCTTCAGATGGCCAAGCAGTGTTGACTCCAGAGACGAAAGTGGTTTTCCTTCCTGAGGAAGGAAACCTCATCTCAGCCATGAGGACAATCAAGATGGGAAAGAGAGCAGAGTGGGGAAAGTCGGGCAGCAATGAAAACTTGATGGTCTCATGAACTCTTGTTTTGGTAACTAGAACCTGGTCAGTGGCTACACATAGCTGCAAAGGCAGCTGGGAAATGTAGTCCCTAACCATGCAAAGGTACCTGGAAAATGTAGTCCCTAATCCGGCCGCCCTCTACCTACTCAGTCTCAGAGGATCCTAGCACCCAAAGAAAGAAGAGGAAGTTGGACAAACAGGAACCCTAATGGTCACGAGCATAGTTCACAGGCCTACAGAAATCTCTCTCACTCTTCCAAGTCTCTGTCGGATCTTTGCCAGGGATAAGGATATGATCCATCACTCTTGTGCCGAAGACCCTCCCATAGTCTAGTATGGTTTTGGGAATCATAGTCAAGAAACCCTTGCTAATCCTTACTGTGCATTAGATAAAGGGCTGGTGAATGAGGTCAGAGAGGAAAACAGCGAGACATTGCTGGCTTCGAGGAACGTCCAATCTAGGAGGAACCTAGCTGTAACTTCCTGTGTCGGTCCCCAGGTCCTGAGGGCTCTGAGCTATCCTTCACCCCAACGAAGAGGGAGGGGGTCTCAGGAAAAGAGAAGGTGACTTAGATTCTGCCAGGGTCCCGAAGTCTCCACCTCTATTTCCGTCCCACTACCATCCCAGATTTCCACCCCTGGAGAAGAATTTGTGAAATTTCTGGTGGCATTCTTGAGTCCGAGAAACAACTTAAATCTGGCTGTTCCCTTTTTCCTACTGTCCGCCCTCAACACGCTTCCTGCATGCTCTTCCCGAGCTGTGCTGATGATATTCGTCCATTTCATGACGAGAGAGCCCACATCTCCTTTTCTTGCCCTTAAACATCTGAGTTTCTAATCAAGCCACATAAACTTAATTTTTTTTGTCTTCCGACTATGAAAGGTCTTAGGTTCTGACAGGAATATAGCTGATGAATTATGCAGGCAGCACGCATCCATCCAACGTCTGTGATGCGCTGGGTTATAATTGCACAAACTCTTGCGTTCCCCAGATCTGGGAAATGTGGATTTTACACTTCCTCAGGCGTCGTTAGCAAAGGGTGACAGCAGATTTAACAAGTGGAGAGGAACAGGAAAATGAGATGGGTTTTCCAGAAACAGAAGGGCCGGGATGCCCGTACCCTCTCAGCCTCGTGGGTGCCGACCCCACGCGGTTGCTCACGGTTGGCAGGAGACACTGCTGTCTGCCTCAGCAGAGAAAAACTATCTGGTATCTTCCCTCACCTGATAAATGATAGCCATTTATCAGGCATGACACTCTGCAATTTAGGAATTGGGACATGGTATCGTCTCTCTGAGACAGAGTTCACAACATGGAGATCCCTCCAGAGGCAACATGAGAAGGGATTTATCCATTCACTCATTTTTTTATTCCATCAATAAAAATAACTATAATATTATTATTTATAATTATATTATTTATAATAATTATTATTACTATCACAATTGCTACTACTATTTTTTTATTTTATTTTTATTTTTTTTTTTTGCCACTGAATCGGGCACTAGAGACCCCAGCCCAGCTCCCAAGGGGGTAAACATAGCACTAGGTTGATACGGAGACTACATTAATGCCAGCAGGTGTTTCCTGTCGAGGGCGCTGGTACCTCTGTTGGTGAGGGTAAGCGGGAAGCAAGACTGACCACAGAGTGGTCAAGGAGAGGAACTGGCTCCTGGTAGAGAACACGTTTGGAACTGAGGCTCTGAGGTGGAAGAGAAAACACCACTTCTGCTGGACAGAATGGCGGTGTCAAAAGTGGGGAATTTCTGTGAGCCACGGTGGAGGCCCAGCTTCCCGCCGCCGCCATGTGTCTGATTTGGAGGCTGTCCGCAGGAACTGCCAGCGGCGGAGTCCTGGGACCCTGGGGACGCTGAGTTACTGAAACATTTACTAAATAACACGCGGGCGTCATCTCCGTGGATCTCAGCATCCCTCATCCCCACTCCACAGCACTCCCGTCTATAGATGAGATGACTGGTCAGTGAGAGACACTCCCCCACCCATGATCACGTGACCCTTGAGAGGGCAATCTGGGCCTCAGATCCCGAGTCCTGACCTCATGTTTTCCGATGCCCTCGGCCTGTTTCTGAACCCCATTCCATAACAGTGCAGTGAGAGTGGGGAGGAGGGCAGGCTATCCCAACCCGCGTCTCCAGCTCTGTAGCCTTGGCTGTGTCTCTCCTCTCTCTGTGTCTCTGTCTCTCCTCTCTCTCTCTCTCTCTCTCTCTCTCTCTCTCTCTCTCTCTCCCTTGTCAGTTCATGAGTCAGTCACACTGGTCACGGTCTTGTTATAAACATGGAGGGATAAACCATCACCACAGACATGTGGAGCTTCAGGGTTAAGAGCAAAGTTCAAGTCTCAACCCTGACCATTGCCTGCCGACAACACTGAAAATAATTTCTCTGAGGGTTTGTTGTTGTTGTTGTTTATTGTTTTGTATTTTGAGACAGTGTTTCTCTGTGTAGCCCTGACTGTCCTGGAACTCACTCTGTAGACCAGGCTGGCCACAAACTCAGAAATCCGCCTGCCTCTGCCTCCCGAGTGCTGGGATTAAAGGCGTGCGCCACCACCGCCACCCGGCTTCTCTGAGCTTTCTTCCCTCATACATAAAATGCAAAGACATGCACAGGGTTGTTGTAGGAACCCCGTGGTGATGGTGTACATAAGGCGAGCAAGGGGACAAAGACGTAATGAGTAACGAAAAGGCAAGGCAAGGTGTCATCACTACCTCCATCATCACCATGACTATCATTATCCCCTCCACCAAAACCATGATCATCCTCTTCATCACCATCATCATCACTACCATCATCATCACCATCATCTTCATCATCATCACAATCATCACCATCATCACCATCATCACCACCACCTCTTTCTTTCTCATGGCCATCATGATTACCCATACCCATCAATATCTGAAGCTCTCTAAGCTTGAATCAGAGCAGATGTGGAAACCATTACTCTGAGCTCCTTGCTAACTGTCAACCCCTGTCTTGGGTGACTCTAACACCTTCAAGAAACTTGACCAAGAACATTTATTTCTGTGTACTTCTCTGTTCAGCCAGCTTCTATGTGTGGGACATGAGGGAGCACACGTTAGCAGATGTGGAGCCCGTCCTTACCCTCAGGAAGCTCACACACTGGGGGGAGCCCAGGAATAAACAATTAAACCAGCAAATCGATGCCCTAATTGCAGGTTGCTGTGTTATTTAATTACAGAGGGTGATTAATGGCTTGTGGATGGGCAGGGGCTTTTCAGAATGTGCAGTGGCTTCAAGGTGACAGGCACACTGAGTTCTTAAATCAACAAAACATTGGCACACATTCAAACAGCCCCTCTGTGGGTGAGGAAGAGGTCTTTGGCTCACCCCACCACACTCCTAAGCACACAAATACAAATGAGGAGTCCCTGCAGCTGACTGCTGGGCTGGGGATCTATGAGGCGGAGGGGGGAGCGTCTGCCTGCATGGGCGGCCTCACCTGAGGTGAGGTGCATGCTGTAGGGGCGGGGTTTGCAGGCAGGGAGGTCTGCGGAGTGGCCAAGCTGGGACGAGCGTCAGAGAGGGGACATAGCATGCGAGAGACTCTAGTGTGACTAGCTTGCCTCTCAGACTCCTTCCTTACTAGGGCCGGCTTGTGTAGTTTGGGTCTGGTGAGCCGTTGCTGACTAGCACAAGCACATACACACATACACATAAGCACAAATACACAGAGACATACAAGGTGACATACTACACACAGATACAGAAACACACAGAGAAAGACACACAGACGTGTAGACACAAACACACCAGACACGAAAACACATACACTACACAGATACACAAACACATACATACAAACACACCGCACACAGAGATACATACACATACAAACATACACAGACATACACATGTTAGATACATGACACACATATCTCACACTGACACACATACATCTTTATATACATAGAGAGACACACATCATTTGTACAAATCATGTATGTACACACACATCGCACTGACACACATACATCTTATACACAGACACATCATATATACATATCACATAGATAACACACACATCTTACACTGATATACACACACACATCTTACACGGAGAGAGACACACAGATCATATATACAGATCACATACATCATGCTGATGAACACATACATCTCACACTTATATGCATACATCTTACAGAGAGACACACATCATATATACGTATCACATACATCTCACACACATCTCACCCTGACACATGTACATCTTACAGAGAGACACACATCATATATACATATCACATACATCAAACACACACACATCTCACAGTGAAATACACACACATTTCACACTGATACAGGTACATCTTACACACACACACACACACACACACACACACACATTGTGCCATCACTAGGCCTCCTCCAGCTAAAAGGGGAATCCTCTGGCCCTCCATCCTGACCATCAAAGACCGGGGAGGACAATGGTCAGCTCACTCTGAATGTCTGTGTCCTCCTCTGTGGGTGGAACCAGAAGCACCTGTCATGGAGGACGACCTTGCCCTCAGGGAACTCTGGCTTCCAATCACTGTACTTGATAGATCCACTGTTGACAGGCAGCGAGAGCTAATCAGGACGTGGCCGCCTGCTTTGGATAAAGAAATGAAGTCTCAAGCTAGAGAGGTGCCTCCGTGAAGGCGCTTGCCACCAAGCCTGGTGACCTGAAGTCAAGCCCCAGGATCCACACGTCAAAGACAGAAAGGAACTTCCGCAAGTTGTCTTCTGAGGTCTACACAAGCGCCTCTCCCTCAACACACAAAATGAAAGCAAATGTACAAAAGCAAACTTAAAAGAAACCATATTCCAATTCCCTAGAGAATCTGACTCTCTCCTAAGATGGAGGCTCGCCTGGACTGTCTTTCTGAGAGGCCCATAGTAGGTATGGAGGGGTTGGAGGGAGCGTGGGATCCCATCGAGCCCAAGCTTGGAACCTCCCATGCCTTTCTTATCTGTCACACGGCCAGCAGGGCTTCTTCCTGAGGCCTCACTAGACTAAATAGGATGTTTGGTCAATTTTCCAAGCCGAGGACTGGGCGCTCAGGCTGTGATCTTAATATTAACATGACACTTTGGGGGACAAACAGAAAAGCTTATGGTTCAATACTTATGTGTTTGTGTGTCAAGTTAATAAGTTAATTATGTTAGCTGAGGGTCTTAGTTAGATCTTTACTGTTGTGAACAGATATCATGACCAAGACAACTCTTATAAGAACAACATTTAGTTGGGGCTGGCTGACAGGTTCAGAGGTTCAGTCCATTCTCATCAAGGTGGGAGCATGGCAACATCCAGGCAGGCATGGTGCAGGAGGAGCTGAGAGTTCTACATCTTCATCTGAAGGCCACTAGAAGACTGGCAGCTAGGGTGAGGGTCTTAAAGCCCACACCCATAGTGACACACTTCCTCCAACAAGACCACACCCACTCCAACAAGGCCACGCCTTCTAATAGTGCTACTCCTTGGGCCAAGCTTATTAAACCATCACAATGAGTTTTCATCAACTTGATACCAGCTGAAGTCAACTAGGAAAGGAGGTCTTGACAGAAAATCAGGTTGCTTTCAGATAAGGCATTTTCTTGTCTGATGTGGGGAGGTCCAGGCTGTACACATATACCCACAGTGTGTATGGGTGGTACTACCCCTGGGCAGGTGGTCCTGGGTTTTATAAGAAATCAGTCTAAGCCACGGGAGCAAGCCAGGAGCAGCACTCCTCCACGGCCTCTGCTTTAGTTCCCTGCTCCAGACTCTTGCCTTGAGTCCCTGCCCTGGCCTCCCTCATTGGTGGACTGTGATTGGGACACATAGACCCTTTCCTCCTCAAGTTACTTTCTGTTCTGGTGTTTATCACCACAGTCAAAAGCTACCCAGGACAAAAGCTCACACCCACCCCCTAGTTCCTGCATCTGTGTCTGCATCCTGGCTCACCTGATGTAAACTGCCCGCCCTTCATGTTGATGGGTGACTTTCCTGAGTAATCTTTTTCTACTCACTCCATTAGAGGAGCAGCTGCAGACCACAGAAAAGCTTCTATGCAAGCTAGTGAGCCGATGAGTTTATTAGGGTTCCTATGGGAACACGGGCAGGGCAGGTTGGGTAGAGGAAGCACTAAAAAGAACTTCCCAGTATGGGTGTGAACTGGCAGCTAGGGTGAGGGTCTTAAAGCCCACGCCCACAGTGACACACTTCCTCCAACAAGGTCACACCCACCCCAACAAGGCCACACCTACTCCAACAAGGCCACACCTTCTAATGGTGGCACTCCCTGAGCCAAGAATATCCAACCATCACAATGAGTTGTCTGGAGTTCTCCCAGACAACTTGCAGGCAGCTCCATCTAAGACTCTCCTCTCAGACAACAGCAATCACTTGCATAACCTGTGGTTTTTGGCTTCTAAGCCTGGCAACTCCATGAGATTTCCTGTGGGTTCGTGGGTCTCTGAGTCTGCTGAACCCCTAACCAGCTCCAAGGGAGAATGGTAAATTCTAGAGCATACACGCACCTTGCTTCCGTGGCCTCACCCCAATCCCAACAGATCCACATGCCTTCCTGCCATGGCTGACAGAAATCTCTCAGAGGGAGCTAAAACCATTCTTTCCTTCCTTAAGTTGCATATGTGAAACACTGTAGCCACTGCAGCAGAAAAGTAACCACTGCATTCCACACTCTTCAGATGAAACAAAACCCAGTAATAGTTACCATTGTCTGGAGACCTCTTCAGAGCCTTAAGTCCTCCTTCGTTTTGAGCTGTTTGTTTACAAATAAATCAAAGGGGCTGATTTATTTCCAGCCAGAGGGTGGTGGGTGGGATGGATAGTACTTCACTAGTTTTAACACCTGAGAATTCTCTGGGAGTTCCCGACAGCCTGGCCCCAGGCTCTGTTCCTGCAGCCTCAGATCCCTGCTTGGGAAAACCCTGCTCCCAGGGAATCAGTAAGGAATTGCGGACTGCGGTGAGGACACTCAGAGGGACCCTAGGTCCCAGCTGCCTCTCTGAGTTGGGTTGGAACCAGGCTCCATCCAGGGTCTTCTTAGTAAGCTAGTTGAATTCTCCTCCTGCGAAAGGAGAGGATGTGAGGGGATGTAGAGAGAAGAGGAGGGAGTGACAGATGCAGAGAGGAAAGGGCTGAAAAACGAGGAACAATTGGAGGGTGAGAGGGACACCCCACCAGGGATCTCCACGGCCTGAGTGTCACCACTCCCCACCCCAGTTCAGGATCACCACTGGATAAAAATGACTAGATGAGGCTGTGGCTGGGCTGAAGCAGCAGCAGTGGCTGAGAGAGAGGGGTATTACACTAGGCGAAGGACCAATGAGGACACGCAAGATACTGTGACTACTGAGCGAGAGCTCCTTTGGCCAAAGCAGACATTAGTAGTTGATCGCTGATATTTTTCCCCACTATGACCAGGATGGGAAATTTCCATGCCTTCCTGGTACCGAGAAATGCAAATTTTGCATGAAAAAAAAAAACTGTCTACCCCTCCTCAATGCAATATGCTGCAAGGGTTTTCACCTGATGTTGAGTTGGAGGGAGCCCTACGCGTGCGTGCGCACGCGCACACACACACACACACACACACACACACACACACGTCTGGGTGGTGAGGACCTGGATAAACAAGTCAGTCGATTTTTGTTGGTTGGGGAAGGTGGTGCACCCTATAGACATGGAGTGAGCTGTCGCCTGGGAGACACCACTGAGCTGATTAAACAAGAGGTCAAAGAGGCTGGTTTCTTTACTGCTCAGGACCAGGCAGAGTGTGGCGGACAGGACGGGTGGCTCCTCGCTGACCTGTCTTCTCTCTCTGCTTTAACAGCTGAGCACAAGGCACTGTGAGCCTCCACTGGGACCGCCAGGAAGAAAGGGTCTCTAGGAAACCAGCCCCTTCTTGAAACTCAAGCCCTTCCCCAGGCCTCGCTGTATTCTTAAGGGACCCAGGGGACTTAGACCAATCAAGTCCCCTCTCTGGTATTCTAATTCCATACTAGAGAAAATAAAGACATAGACCTTCTATCAGAGAGGTCAGTGTGTGTCATCCACACCAAGTCAGCCTCTCCCTCAGCCAAAGCAGACATTACTAGTTGATCCCTGATAATTCTCACACACACACACACACACACACACACACACACACTATTGATCAGGATGGGAAATTTCCATGCCTTCCCAGTACTGAGAAATGCAGAATTTGCATGAAAAATAAAACCAGTCTACCCTCCTCAATGCAGCATGCTGCAAGGGTTTTCCCTGATGTCGAGGTTACCCCATTCGCTATTTTGCCCTGCAGCTCAGGTTGACCTCATTCTCTATTGTATGCCCAGTATGAGGCTGTTCATTCACAATGGAGAAGGAAGGGGAGGGAGGAAGCCCCTCAGAAGCCGCCTCACTGTCTTCCCAGCGTGAGTCTACAGGCCAAGGCAGGGCTCCGTGCACACGTGGTGCACCCAGTGCTGGGGCCACTCCACTCTCCCTCTCCCTCACTCTCTCCGGCCTGGACACAATTATGTTAAAAGAGCAATTAGCGACCTCTTAAGCCTGATGGCCTACTCCCCCATTAATCTCTTGCAATTATAAACCCCAAATCTTCACAACAATTGGTCCCAGATGCCCACTAGAGGGAATGCTAATCGCCTCCTTCCCAGCTGAAACCAGCTGTTCGGCTACAGTTTCTGGTCAGGGAAAGGGACGAGAGGTCACACGTGGCCGGATGGTCAGCCGCCGCCAGGGTGGAGGTCCTGCAGAAGGAGGGGACAAGAGATACCCTTGGGGGCCTTGGAGCACCCTCGGGAGCAACTCTCCTTCCTTTGGCCGCCGGCGCGCCGGTCTGCAGTCGGCCTGGGCCGGGATCTCCCCGCACTCGGAGCCACTCTGATTCCTCATTATGAACACACGCTAATTACTGCAGATAATTAGCTCTTCACAGCCACCCGGCCGAGCCGATCCAGACAAAGAGGCTCAGGAGGCTGCGGACATGGCTGGTCGCCTCCGGCCCACAGCCGCCACCAGAACACCCTGCCAACTGACCCCAGGTTTGGGGGGGAGGGGGCATGAACTAAGGTGAAGGCCTAGGTCATTGGCGCTTACTGCACACGGCCCCTGCTGCTGCGGGCAGATCCGACTCAGACCTCAGCACTGCAGCTAATTAAATCAATATGAGATAATGAACGGCAATTAGAGGTCCAGCTAGGCACATCTTCTCTTGTAAATACTGTTTCTCTCCCAACGGGGAGCTCTTTCTTAATAATCTGTTTGTGTTTCATTTCCAGGAACTGTAATTCCCCTAAGAAGCTCCTGGGGAAGTGATTTGTTTGTCTGTATAACCACGTAGCCGGTCCTCTGGACTCGCCTGCCACTACCTCCGCACGTAGATTATCTGCTCCAGTGTTACCGTTTTAGGTTTGTTTGTTTGTTGTTTGTTTGTTTGTTTGTTTGTTTTAATATCTGACCTGTCCAGGGAGCATATGCGGGGGGTTTCAGTCCTCAAAGGGAACATCAATAAATCCTCGAAGGGGTCACAGGGCTGTAGGCAGGCTGAGGACTCCCATTGTACAGAGGAGAAAACTGAGGTAAGGCAGCCATGAGAGTGATGAACCAGTCAGGTGATCTCCTCTGCCATTCAGACCTCTCACCCAGACCTTCACATGGTACCTGGGTGCATGATAAGAAGCTGTCTGCCCTCCAGGAGCTCACAAATTTGTCTGGCAAGACAGACTAAGGCACATAACAATTAGAGAGCAATTAGGCACCTAATTGTGTGGTGCCAACAAGCTCAGGGTTTAGTGAGGGTTTGGGGACTAGGGAGGAGCAGCAGCAGCAGGGCCTGGGACTCTTTGCTCTCAGTGTTTCCCATCAGGCCCTGCTTTCTGAGCCCTGGGTTTTTATTTATTCACTTAGGGGTTCCACGGTAGCCTGAAGTCAATGCCTCTAAAGCAGCCTCCCCAGCCTACCTGCTCCTGCTCCTCAGCTCATTGGCCTTAGAGAACTAGCCACGCCCCCCAGCAGAGCAATATCCAGGCATAAAGAATGGAACTGTGCTGTTTGCAGGAAAATGCGTGGATCGACATCATTGCGTTAAGCGGGATAAGCCAGCTCAGAAGAACACTCACACTGCAATGTGTGTGTGTGTGTGCCTGTGTGTATGTATACATGTGTGTGTCTATGTGTGTATATATATATATGTGCATGTGTGTCCACGTGCATCTGTGTATATGTGTGTGTCCACGTGTGTATGTGTGTGTATATATGTGTTTGCCTGCCTGTGTGTATATATATACATGTGTGTGCCTCTGTGTGTGTATATATGTGTTTGCACACCTGTGTGTGTATGTGTACACACGCATATGTGTGCTCACTCACACACACATATATGACATGAGAAAAGAGAAAGACTTTTGGGGGAAAAAGCTAGAGGTCTCAAGGGAGCGACACAGAGTCTCGGAAGTGATGAGTGGAGAAAGACAGACACCACACCTTTGCTCTCACACAAAATCTAGACTTAAGCGTGGATATACACATGGAATGGAAACAGAAGGGGAACCACGCAGGGGTGGGGGGACTGGAATGGAGAGCAGGGAGGCAGTGGTGGAGGAAAGCAGCCATAGGAGGAGGTGGCTCTGCGTGATGACGTCATGCCTAGTGACACGCATGCTCACTGAAATGTAGTCAGAAGAGACAGGATAGTGCTTGTGAGAAGTATGAGCCTTCTTCACAAGGCTTCCATCTCGCCTGGCTGGACCCACAGCCTGAACTGGCCCCAAGACTGCCCCAGTGTCCCAGCAAACCTTATGGAGAATGAAAAGTCCCAGAGAAGCAGCCCACCCCGTCCCAGGACTCAGTCAGGTTCACCAGCCAGTTCAGAACAAGTTCAGACGTGGGGAGAATATGGCCAGTTCCTCAGGAGACTCAGACTATGGAGAGGAACTTCTCTGTGGCTTGAGGAAACTAGGGGCCCTTGGTCATGGCCACATCATTCTTAACGTCTGGCACTGTCACTGGCTCTGTCCAGGATACACCTATAAAAAGGCTATTCATCTGCCCAGACACCAGTGAGAAATGTATGTCAGCCCTGCTCTGTAAACCAGAAGTCTGTAGCTCAGAGAAGGGAACATGACAGGGAGCCCCAGACTGGAGCCAGCAGAGTCCAGTTCAAACTATGCCATCCACCCCGACGGCCTTCAAGGGATGTGCTTCCTGGGAGATCTCTATCTATTTTGAGCCGGGAGTCTTGAGTCTCCCCGCCCCTGCAAGTAGATGCATGTGTGGCTTTGTGCTGGTAAGGTTTCTTCTGTCAACGTGACAGAAGCCTAGACATATTTGGGGAGAGGGACCTCAATTGAAAGATAAAATGCATCAACAGGCAGATCTCTGAGAATTCAAGGACAGACAGAGCTACAGGGCAATACCTGGTCTTGAAAGGAAGAAAAAGAAAGAGAGAGGGGAGGAGGGAGGAAGGAGAGAAACAAAAAGCAAAGAAATAAAAAGAATGAAGAAAGGGAAAAGAAAGAAAAGACAAAGTGCCTCAAACAGGCAGTCTGTAGGGATTTCCTTGATTAATGATCGATAAGGGAGGGCCCAGCCCATTGTATAAGAAAGCAGGCTGAGCAAGTCATCTGAGCAAGCCAGTAAGCAGCATTCCTCTATGGCCTCCAAGTTCCTGCCCTGACTTCTCTGGATGATAGACTAGAAGCTGTTAAATGAAGCAACCCTTTCTTCTCCAAGTTACGTTTGGTCGTAGTATTTTGTCACAGCAATAGAAACCTTATGTAAGACACATGTGCATGCACATACGGGGGCACATTTGTGTGCATGCACATACGGGGGCACATGTGTATGCATGCACATATGGGGGCACATGTGTGTGCATGCACATACGGGGGCACATGTGTGTGCATGCACATACAGAGGCACTGTGTATGCATGCACATATGGGGGCACATGTGTGTGCATGCACATACAGGGGCACATGTGTGTGCATGCACATATGGGGGCACATGTGTGTGCATGCACATACGGGGGCACATTTGACACTGGCATTGGGATCCAGCTACTCTCCCTTGTTCTTTGAGGCTGGGTCTCTCAGCCATTCAGTTAGCTTGGCTAACTACGGCTTGCCTCATAGATGCCCCGCCTCTACCTCACTGGAGGACTGCCATTGCAATGTATTTCTGTGGGTTCTGGAGATCTGAGCCCTGATCTTGAAGCTTAGATGGCAGACACCTCACTCTCTGAGCTCTCTTGGACCTTGACACAGCTAACCAGTCCTGCAGTCAATAGAGCCTTGGAGACCAGACAATCCTGTCTCTCCTCATGCTTCCTCATGGCAGTCACAACCTGGCCAGAGTCCTGATGCTTCCCTCCTTGCTCCCATGTTCCCAGCTCCAGAGAAAGCCCTGGACAGGAAGCTAGCCATCAGGGCTTCACTGAGAGTTGCTGCTGTAGACGTCAGACATGCAGTGTCCCGGCCACAGCAATCGGGGTTAGCCAGCTGTGGCTGCTGGCCGGGGACTGTCCCCAGGGGCTGCGTGCGATGAGCTAAATCCCCATGGCACCCAAGTGGCTCCACTAGAAACAGTTCCAGTTTCAGTTTTGAAAGTAAACACTCACACTGGGAGAGATGGCTCAGTGGTTAAGGGCACAGTGACTGCTCTTCCTGAGGTCCTGAGATCAATTCCCAGCAACCACATGGTTGCTCTGTAATGAGATTTGATGTCCTCTTCTGGTGTGTCTCTAGACAGAGACAATGTTCTTACACAAAATAAATAAATAAATTTTTCTTTATAAATAAAATGGTTTCACTGACTGATGGGACCTAGAGACCCAGAAGTGATAGGGTCGCTGGAGCGGAAGCCATCTGACTCCAAAAACCTGACCCTTCGCACAACCTGAGCCCTCCAGTGACTCCTGTGCCTCTCTCTCCTTGTGAGTCAGAACTCTTTTGTTCTGCAGGCCTCCAAGCCCTCCTCCTCCATTCCGCCCACCCCCCACTAGCTAAATACATCTTTATCTCCCGGAGTTGAAGCTGACATCTCCACTCCGTCTATTTTATGCTGAAATAACAAAATGTTAGACAATAGGTAAAGCATAAGAAAGAAAAGGATTTCCAAGCTGCTGCTGTCCAAGGCTGAGGAACTGGCCCGGTCAGATGCAGAGGCAAAGTGCAAACACACAAGGGAGCTGAGCTGAAGAGGCTGAGGCTTCCCAGGAGGAGCTGCAGCTCCGCCCCTGGGTTCTGGGGTTCCTCGGAGTGTCCTGGGAGGCAGGATACACCCTCCAGGGAGCCTATGCTGGCTGTAGAGACTGGAAGCATGCTGACCTCTAACCTGTGACCAGGCAGAAACTTTCTCCCAGACTGGTGCAGTTACGTTGCTAATGTGAGATGAGATGGTTCTGTAATTCCACAGAAGAGGGAGGGAGCCTCCAGAACCGAAGACAAAACAAAACCATGGTGACTGAGCCAAAGCCCCCTTCCCTCTCATGGCACACTGGAAGGTGTTCTGCAGGCCAATGGGGGGCAGGGAGGCCGGGGGGATGGGCGAGGTCAACATTCTTATCCGTATTCTGTACCCCTGGAGCTACAACATTGATCTGACAGGCAGGATGTGCCCACTGGGGCAATAGTGGCATAGCTGTTATGGCAGTGACGACTGCTATGGGGTGACGACTGTTATGGGGTGATGACTGTTATGTCTGTTATGGGGTGACAACTGTTATGTGGTGACAACTATTATGTCTGTTATGGGGTGATGACTGTTATGGGGTGATGACTGTTATGGGGTGATGACTGTTATGGGCTGATGACTGTTATGGGGGTGATGACTGTTATGGGGGTAACGACTGTTATGGGGGTGACGACTGTTATGGGGTGACGACTGTTATGGTGGTGATTATTGTTATGGGGTGATGACTATTATGG
The DNA here is from genome assembly GCA_964023405.1 of Apodemus agrarius. Taxonomy (NCBI): domain Eukaryota; kingdom Metazoa; phylum Chordata; class Mammalia; order Rodentia; family Muridae; genus Apodemus; species Apodemus agrarius. The sequence goes on from OZ030028.1 coordinate 2,109,629, forward strand.
GGTGATGACTGTCATGGGATGATGACTGTTATGGGAGTGACCAACAGCTTTCTGGTTGGAGCTGAATTCCGTTCCACAGGAGGAAGATCGTGGCAGATACCTTGATCCTGATGGAAGCTCATGGCTCGAGGGAGGAGTCATAGGCACTGGGCAGGGGGACCTGCTGCTGTTTTCTTGTGGGTCTTTGGGTCAAATGGCCATCAAAGTGCTTAGATTAGTGCTGTTCCCAGCTTGGTCAGAGAAGCTCCTTTATGCTGTAACTGTGGCTTCAGACTCCAAGTGCTGAGATTAAGTTGTGAGCTCAGCCTGAAATCAAAAGTCACCTCCCACCCCAAGACTCAGAGATCGCACAGAAGGAGAGGCAGAAACAATGTGGTGGCCAGAGCCAGGGATGGGGAGGGCTAGGGCGAGGGTGGGGGGAACTTTGAGATGTTGTCTTCTGGATATGACACAGCAGCTGTCGCACATATGACCTCAGAGCAGCCCTGATTATCTGCACAAGATCAAACATGTCAACATTTCATCAGGAACGGGGGTGGGTCTCAAGAGTCTGCACCCCTCCCCAAGGAGCTTCTGGGGAAGGGAGAGTCATTTTCTCCAGTGGTGTAGACACCAGAGAGCTGCCTGTGCTCCTGATGATGACCCTACACTACACTCACATAGGCGAAGGCAGTGAGATGCAGTGGCCTGCAGAAACAGCTGTGGAAGTAGGAAGGGACTTGTTGGGGAAACTGAGGTTCTGCAGGAGGGGAGGGAGACAAAAGGGGAGAGTGGGGGAAAGAGCTTATAAACATATGGAGTCTGTGGAGGCGTGTTACCGTGTTATGTGTATAGACACCATATCATGTGTGTATATACATGAAGGAGCCATGGTCGGAGTCAGGCCTGGGAAAGCGCTCAGCCAGTAAGCATGTGCCTTGCATGAGACACAGGGTTGTGAGTTTGAGTCCCCGGAACCCAGTAAAAATCTGGGTTTGGTGGACTTGCCTGTAACCTGAGTTCTGGGGATGCGAAGACAGGCAGGTCCATGTGGCAAACTGGTCATCCTAGGCAAAGCAGTGAGCTGGGCCAGCAAGAGACTCTGACCTCAAACAAGGACTGCTCCTGAGGAATGGCTCCCAAGGCCAGCCTCAGGCCACCACATGCTGTGGCACACACACACACACACACACACACACACACACACAGGCACACACACGCATGCATATACATGCATTCACATGCACACACACACATGCACACACACATCTGCACATGCACACACACATACAAGCGCACACACACACATGCACACACACACACACACACACACACACACACACGCACACCAGGTTGCAGTCACACAAGTTTAGTCTTCCTTCACGTCGGACCAGAAGCCCTGCAGATTGCATCACTTCCCCAGTTGGAGAAGGTTCACACACAGCTGAGCATCCCTAACACAAAACCCAGATCCAGAGCAGCCCAGGCACACTGGGTTCCAGAGGGACTTACCCTGGAACAGCACACGCAGCCGGGTGAAGGCTAGCGACACAGGGAGCTGGCAGAAACCACTTGGAAGAAAGAAGATTCATTTCCAAGTGACCTCAGCTCCATAAGTTTCTCAAGAATGCAAGACACTATCTCCTTCCCAGCTATGCCTTGAGTTTTAAGTCAAGGTGGATACTTGATTGCCTCTGGGGTAGAGTTAAATTAAGAGGGAGGTCCCCATCCCTCTCACCCTTGGCCTCACACGCTACAAGCTGAGGAGCAGAGTGTCCACACTTCCATCCAGCTGGTCTACATAGAGCATATCCAGTGGGCCTGGGCCGCAGCCGGCCCTGGTGGCTCGGAGTCTCCTGACAGATGAGGCAGAGTCCCGTGACATGGCTGTTATTGATCTGAGTGGTTGTCGGCAGAGGGGGAGGTTGTAATTGCCTCTGTAGTTTCATTGTAAGCACCCGGAGGGAAATTAAAGCCTTCGGCTAATGGGGTGCCCCATCCCCAGCCTATGCTGCATTGGTTCCAGCCAGGTCTCTGGAATACCAAGAGGATGCTCAGGGCTTCTTAACACATATTCTGTGTGGAGCTGAGATCCCTTGAAGCTCGAGGAAGGGACAGGGCAGATATCTTCGTAACAGAAGTTCCAGAAAGGCTTAGCATCGCGAAGAATCACATCGGGTCTCTCGGATAAGATCAGGTCCTGCTTACGGTACATGGGGTGGGGGCACCCTGCAATTGGTGATAAAGGCTAGCCAGTCCCCTCTGTGTCCGGGGAACTGCTTAGAAGGGTCAAACCCCTGCACTACCCAGCCTTGCCAAAGTACAGTCTCGAATCTACCACAGACTCGGCGTGCAATCTTGATCTGAAGATAGTAACAGTGCTAAGAGGCTTCCTTTCTTACTCTGAACACCAAAGTGTTGTTTAAAACCATACTTTCACATGAAAAGCCACTGGAATACCACAGGGCTCGGGGAATACATTCAATTAATTCCCTTTAGTGTCTGTCATGAGCCGGAAGACAGGTCTGTCATTCATACGCACATATAAGTGAGTGACGCAGTGAATCGGCAGCCAACACATTAATAATCTTATATTGACCCATTACTCAGAGAAGGAATAAGACTTCAAGGTCACATGAGTGCTCAGGGGGGTGGAGGGGTCTGAGGCAAACCAACTCCAGGGCCTAGGTACATGAACTCCACTAATGAACTCTTGGTTTAAATTTTATCGTCTACACAGCAGGAAGGGTTGTGGGTACAGCCGGGTAGATCTACCCTCATCCAGTGATGCTAAGGCTCTGATTCTCCTGATGCAACATTTCCGAAGGTCACTATTTCTGGAACAAGTGCTTGCAGGCAGCCCTACCCTAGTCTTGGCTGCTGGGGTGGCTGCAACAGGCAGTCCAGATTCCCAGAGCCGAGGAGAAGCACTGAGGTCCCTCCCCATCAGACCCCAGGGCTCTGCATGTCGCTTCCAGAGAGCAGTGTCTCCCTCCCTTCCCTGCCCCCAGCACTGCTGTTACCCTCAGGTCGCCCTCACCCACCCCCAGCTCAACCCATCTCCCGGGCTTACATCCAAGCTGAGAAAAGACGGGGCGTATTTTATCCAGGGACCATCTCTCATCCCATCATTGACTTATAGGGAATGAGAATTTCTCCCGGGAAGACTCTCTCTCCCACTGTCATGTGCACACCTCTGGGGGAGGGGTGGGGTGACCCTCCTGGATACCCCGTGGATCTGGTGGGAGCCGCTTTCTCTGAGACTGGAGCCTCCTATCTGTAAGATTCCTGGAATCAGACAAGACAGAGAGCAGAGCTTTCAGAAATGGCTAGGTCAGGAGGCCGGGCCTTCTGTCTGCATATGTGCCCATCCTGATCTGTTTCTTAGCCATCTTGGGCTTCTGTGTCCCTATCACTTCACAGGTGTGTACAGAGCCCAGGAGGGAGCCTTTGGTCACCACGGACAGCTACACCCCAGCTGAGATGTAAAGGCACCCCACAGACACCACACCCATTTCTGCAGGGCACTCACACTGTGGACCCCTCCCGAGCTGCTGCCTTTCAGTCGAGACCCCCGCGTGAGCACCCTCATCAGTACCACTATGGAAGATGTGAGTATCCTGGTGTGAAACCCATCTTGGCCACTAGTGACAGACCGACCTCCCCGCGGCGAGGGCTGCTCTGCAGTCTGAATCCCACATCCGTGTCTTGATTGTTTTATTGAAGTTGTAGTGACTTCCCACAGCCCAGCAATCTGAAAAAGGACACGGTTATTGTCTTATAGTTTGTAAGTCCAGGAGTCTAAAATCAAAATGTCAGGGATTGGAAAGAGGAAACTATGAGCATGAGAAACAGAGACTGGTCAACCTGTTTCCAGGTACATGCACGTCTGCGTGTGAGAGAGAGAGAGAGAGAGAGAGAGACAGAGACAGAGACAGAGACAGAGACAGAGACAGAGACAGAGACAGAGACAGAGACAGAGAGACAGAGACAGAGACAGAGAGACAGAGACAGGCACAGAGAGACAGAGACAGGCACAGAGACAGACAGACAGAGACACAGAGAGAGAGACAGATAAATGAAGACAGACACATACACACATATACAGAGAGAGACAGAGACAGGCAGAGAGACAGAGAGACAGTGAGAGACTGAGAGAGACACAGAGACAGAGACACAGAGAGAGACAGAGAAATGGAGACAGAGACACATGCATACAGAGAGAAAGAGAGAGAGAGAGAGAGAGAGAGAGAGAGAGAGAGAGAGGAGGGAGAGAGAAAGAAGAGAAGATCATGATGAGGTGGTAGCGGTGTCAGCTCTCTGTAGCTTCTAGCTCCATCTCCCATGGGTTTGACTTTGGAACGCTTGTTCCTTGTTATATTTCAGAGGTGTCAAGGCCTCTAGGAGGAGGGGCCTTGCTGAAAGAAGCCAGTCACTGGACCCGCCCTTTGACGGAGAGAGTGGGCTCCCGGTTCTGACCTACCTCTCCCTGCCTCCTGGCCTTCAAAGACGTTAACCAATAAAGTGTGCAGGGAACCTGAGCCTCGATGTGAGATGAGCCCTTGGTGTGGCCAGGAACGGTGACACTTGAGCAAGACCTGAAGGAACGCCATTGCAGGAAGAGAAGCTGGGAGTGGAAAGGCCCCGAGCTAGAAAAGCCTCTAATGGATGACAGAGAACTGTGACTGCTGCTCGTGGAGGAGAGGCTGGGGTGACACCGGAGCAGGCCAGACCGAGGCTTACAGTCTCATTCCCCACAGCGAGGGGCTCCCGGAAACGGCTGGCCAGCCGTGTGGTGTGCTCACACTTGTCTCTTGCGAGCTATTCTCTGGCGAGCAGCCCTGCTTCAAGGCTGTGGAGATGTGGGCGGCACCTTGACAGGAAGTATTAGTTAGGAAGGTGGAGGCTTTCAGGGTCGTCCCCACCCGTGGCTCCTGCCCGCCTCCCTCCACTTACTGCTCTGAGTATCCTCCACTGCCCCACCCTCCCTCTGCCCGAAACGGAGCAGCCAGAGACTGGAGGTCTCTCCTCCCCGCTGATGGTGGCCACAGTGACCTGAAGGCAAGGGACATGTACAGAACCGTGCCCCGGAAGGCAGCAGATCAGGACACTGCCCGGCAGCTCGGCAGTGCAGACTCCCCTCTGGTCGGTCACCAAGGCAACGATCTCAGGACTGCAGTCAGCCACTTCCCCCAGCGGCCAGACAGCAAGTGAGACCCTGAGCTCCCATGGTGCCTTTGGGCCATAAGGCCAGGCTGCTTCTCCACACCCTCCGTTCTGCTTTCTAGCACGCAGCCGTCTTCCGGGGATGTCCTCTCCCAAGATGTCTGGTCTGAGGTTCGAGTCAGCCATTGTCACATGTACAAGGGCAAGATGAGAGCTGCGGGCGTCTCCTTTCACGGCAAGTTGGCCTTGGTCAGGCTCCTCCCTGAGCAGCACAAGGCCGTTCCCAGTGTTCTCTGGGCCTGCTAGGAAAAGGCCGGCGCAACCTCAGGCCCCGCCCCACTTTCCCCTTAACTTTGTTCCACTTTTCTCTCCAACACTGTCATCTTCCTTTGCCTTATCGACAAAACTATTCTTTCTCCCGCTTCAGGCCAGGCCGGCGGCGTCCATCCGTAAACCTGAGACGTGGGTGTAGAAAAAGGGAGGAGAAGAGTGAGTGCAGTCAGGGCCAGACAAGCCAGTCCCCTCACACTCAGGCCTGCATCCACCATGCTTCTGCCAGGTTTACAGCTGCAGCCCGGCTTTCCTTGAAGAAGGTAGATCTATTTCTCCGCGTCCGTAGCAGAGAGCCTCATGCTGACACACATTTGGTATGAACCCCTAAGCTCGGGCCACTAGGTTACACCACAGTTCTGCAACATGTACGCTGTGCAACCTGGGACAAGAAGCTTAGCCTCTCTGAACACCAGCAACTCTCTCGCGATCCGGGAAGAGCAGGCAATCGGGTGCCCTGAAGTGGGACCAGGCTGGGCGCTCACAGCTTCACGAGCCAGCTGAGGAAGGAGACACTGTCTTCTGTGAGACACAGCCAGGCTGATGGAAACGCAGGCAGGAGTTGGGGAGGGGAGGCTGGAAGGTTGATTTACATGAGTTTATATTGGAAGGCAGCTCTGGGGATGGAGCCTAGCATTCCCAGAAAACAAGAACATGGTCTTGCCCCATGGAGAAGGAGGCAGCCAGCACAGCTGCTAAGACAGTAGACATCGTGTTCTTAGCACCACAGGAACTGTGAAGACCCTCCAGGGCCATGATGGTGAGCCACCAAGTATTACCTCAGTGGTCCTCTTCTCTGCTCCAAAGAAGGGTTGAACATGCCCATTGTACAGATGGGGAAACTGAGGCTCTGGGGACCGAAGACAGCATTCTTGTGGATCAGAACAGAGCGTAAATCCTGACTTTGCTCTCAAATACCCTCCTTTACACACATGAAGGGAGGACAGACACATAGACTGCAAAGTCTGACCCTCCTCCCCTGAGGCTGCCACCCCTGCTGGCAAGCCCCACTTGCAGAACACCAGAGCACTGCAGCTGAGCCCCTGCCCACAGTCCCTCCCCAGCCTGCGTGCTTGTTAAGTTTTACTGAGAAGTAAGGAGAAAAGGGTTCTGGTTCCCAGCCAGGCCCTGTCAGCTATTCGGATTCCTGTGCTCTATTGAATACTTTTGCCGGAATGCCTGTTAGAAACCGGGCAAGCAGCCGGGCAGTGGTGATGCACACTTTTAATCCCAGAACTTGGGAGGCAAAGGCAGGCGGATTTCTGAGTTCAAGGCTCGCCTGGTCTACAGAGTGAGTTCCAGGACAGCCAGAGAGGGCTACACAGAGAAATCCTGTCTCAAAAAACCAAACAACCAAACAACCACCAGATATTTTGAAAACCCACAGCAGTGGAATACTACTCAGGGAATTTAAATTTTGAATTTAAAAAAAAAAGGCAGTTGGGCTGGAGAGATGGCTCAGGGGTTAAGAGCACCGACTGCTCTCCCGAAGGTCCTGAGTTCAAATCCCAGCAACCACATGGTGGCTCACAACCATCTGATATAAGAGATCTGACGCCCTCTTCTGGAGTGTCTGAAGACAGTTACAGGGTACTTACATATAATAAATAAATAAATAAATCTTTTTTTTAAAAAAAAAGGCAGTTATAAAGGCTGCAGAGCTGGCTCTGTGGTTAAAACACAGACCATTCATCCAGAGGATCTGGGTTTGGTTCTCAGCACCAACATGTCAGCTCACAAACCATTTGTATCTCCATGTCCAGGGGATCCAGTGCCCTCCTCTGGCCTCCATGGGTACAAACATGTGCAAGATGTACAGACATACAAGCAGGCAAAAATACTCATTGGGCTGGAGAGATGGCTCAGCACTTAAGAGCACTGACTGCTCTTCTGAAGGTCCTGAGTTCAAATCCCAGCAACCACATGGTGGTTCACAACCATCCGTAATGAGATCTAACACCCTCTTCTGGGGTGTCTGAAGACGGCTACAGTGTACTTACATATAATAATGAATACACCTTAAAAAAAAAACAAAAATTTAAAATTTAGCTTTAAAAGGTGACTGTGAACTCATCTAAAGCTGTGGAAGACTCCCAAAGGGCTTCACAAGGTAGAGAAGCCACAAAGACTCCAATCCAGGAGGCCCCGCCCCGTGGCTCCGGGCAGGGATGGGGGTTGATCAGCCTCACAGGACAGAACCATAACATGAGAGTGTTCTGTGCTCAGCTTTTTAAAGCAAATAAATTCAGCATTTTGTTAGAAATCAACTGTGCCTCGACAGGGAGAACATCCTTTTGTCTATTTTCATTTTTCATTGTGTGGGGGTGAAGGTGCAGACAGCTGTGCATGCTCACGAGCAGGCGGGAGGAGGGCATCAGACGGCTGCCTCTGCAACTGTCCACTTTATTCCCTGGAGATGGGGTCTCTCGCTGAACCTGGGGCGTCCCGATTTACTTCAACTGACTGGTCGACAATCTCCCAGCATCCTTCCTAGCGCTGGGAAGCACACACATGCATCCACGCTCACTTTCATGTGGGAGTGGAGATTTGAACTCAGATCGGCAGGCTTGCATAATCGCTCCTTGAACGCAGACTTCTGCCCACAAAGGCAGGGTGCTGGCTCTAGCCAGATCCCTATAGCCCCAAGCCACCAGCTGCTAGCAACGCCCAACACTGAATCGAACAGAGATAGAAATGCCAAGGGTCACGCTGTAGCCAGGGAGGGTTGTCAACATGTCCCCAAGAGCTCGCCACTGACTGGATGGAGCTTGCTTCTCCCCAGGGCAGACAAGATCATAAATGACCCATCCCCCACCCCACACCCGTCTTTTGAAGGCTTTCTGCAGAGACTTCCTCAGGACACGGCCACCTCCCCAGTGGCGCCTATGAACACCAAGGTCTCTTGGGGACATACCTGTAGACGTTCCCAGTCTCTGGGCCTAGGGAGAGACACAGCAAGCTGAACACAGTAACGACATTTTCCCAGCTCCCTCTGAAGAGAGAGTCAGGGGGTAAATGGAAGATTTGCTTGGGCGCATGGCTGTGACCTAAGCAAAACCATATTAAGGAAGTCATATTTATTATCTCCATAAAGTAACCTGCGAGGCAGCGTGGGGGGGGGGCGGCGGCAGATGGGAGGCTCAGGTGCATCAAGAGCCAAATCAGGTCTGTCACAGGGGCCTGAGCCTGTGGGGCATGACTGTTCCGCCTGGGAGAACGAGGCAGTAAGTGGCTCGGCAGCTGTGGCGGCGGCGGGGGCTCCTGCAGACGTAAGAGGGAGGCCATGGGTCCCCAAGAGAGTATGCTGAGGCGGTCCATGGTGGGCTGGGGTGAGAAGCCACACGGGCAAAGATGGAAGCCGACAGACTCGCAGAACAGGATGCACCTGATGAGAACTCCAAGGGTTGTAAGGAGAGAAAGGAATGGGACCTCAGGGTTCAGTGGGCCAAGTCTCCACTGCTTAGCGTGCCCAGGCAAGGGCTGCACAGGAGCTGGACACCGTATCTGCTGGGCAAGAGCTTCACCCAGAGGAGGATGCTTCAGGCTGATTTTCCTACAGGCACCAAATGGCTGGGCAAGGTCCTCTGTGGAGGAGGAAGGTCCAGGAAGGATGGGGAGGGAGATCTGAGTGTTGTCCCTCCCAGACTCTCGGCTCTGTGCACCCCCGGGCTGTCACCTTGTCTCTTGGCCACCAGACCCTTGCAGTCAGTGGGAACCTCTAGGCCCAGTTCTACCCCACACACTCCAGGCCTTGCCAACTGTCAGTGTCTTTCAAAGGCAGCCCACCAGGTTCTCTGGAGAAACCAGAAGTTTCCGTCTGTCCTCTCTGTAGCGTGCTCAGGAGCAGGTCCTCCCCCACCCCCCACCCCCGTCTCTGCATCTGAACACTGGAATCACAGCCATGCACCACCGACCCACAAATTTTTATGTGAGTTTATTCTTCATACTCAAAAGGTGAGCACTGTATCCACAGAGTAACTTCCTCAACTCAAGAAGGGAGAATGCCCAGGCTCTTCCTTGGGAGAAAAAAAATAAAATAAAAAGCAAACCACTCATGGCTATAATAAACAGATGAGCTGAATTTTAACACACCTGTCAACCCAGCACTCAGAAAACTGAGGCAGGAGGATCTCAAGTTCAAAACAACCCTGTCTCACATAGGAAAAATCTTACTTAATTTTAAGGATTTTAAATGTCATGAACCACACATAGGCAGGGCTAGCACATGGGTAGGGTGAGAAAGGAAGGTTGACTATAAATTTAAAATAACTTTACCTAGAGTCGGTGTCCTCGTGTTCCAGTGCTGATTGGCTGGGACCAACATTTGTTCCTTTAACCTTGGAGGACAGATGCACACTTGTGGGATCTCTGCAAGAAGTCAAAACTGGGACAAATCACAGGTCAGAAACCAGCTCGATGCGCAGGCCTGCAAGCCAGACGCTCCGTGAAGGAGCAAAGCGTTTCTTCAGAGGCGACTTGGCTCGGTCTCTGGAGCATTTTATATTAACTTGAAAAAGCTGAGAGAGTTATGCAAATTAGCCTGTTGACCCAGAAGATTCCTAGTGAAAGCATTGTGCATAAAGGTCCCCTCTACACACATGGGGAAAAAAAATCTCCTTGGTGCCAATTACGGCGCTTGTTGGTGCTTGGTTTCTGTCATAGAAAATGGGTCCCATGAAGGTAAAAACCCAGCTGACTTGTACAATTTTCCCCCCATGTTTATAGCCCCAGTGTAATGAAATGTCACTTCTTCAAATGTTAAGGTATTTGGTATTTAATCTATCATTAAAGTCTGGAGGATGTCTGCCCTGAAGTGCTCACCAACCTACAGCCCCAGCTGCTGTGGGATGGAGCAGAAGTTGGGGTACTGGGTGTGATGGTTTGAATACGCTTGGCCCAGTGAGTGGCACTATTAGAGGGCGTGTCCCAGTTGGAGTGGGTGTGGCCCAGTTGGAGTGGGTGTGGCCTTGTTGGGGTGGGTGTGGCTTTGTTGGAAGAAGCATGCCACTGTGGGTGTGGGCTTTGAGATCTTCCTCCTAACCAGGGCCACCACATGGGAACCAATCTTCTAGCAGCCTTCAGATGAAGATGAACTCTCAGCTCCTCCAGCACCATGCCTGCCTGGATGCTGCCATGTTCCCACCTTGATGATGAACTGAATCTCTGAACCTGTAAGCCAGCCCCAATTAAATGGTGTCCTCTTAAGAGTTGGCTTGGTCATGGTGTCTGTTCACAGCAGTAAAATCCTGACTAAGACACTTAGGAAGAGTGGGGTGGGAACAGGAGTTCCAGTTCTGATGAGATTTCCTTTAATATCAAGCTTCCCTGCCTGGGTCTCATCAGGCCCAATATGTCATGGCCTGACCCAGAAATTTCCAGGCACTTCCCACAGGCTCTGCCTGCCATGACTCCGCCTGAGCGACACTTGTTGGTTCAAATGCTCCGCTTGGAGCAGATGAATGGAGATCTGTCCTTTAGCAGATCCTCTCACAGACATTACCATAACAGACATGCAGGTTTTCACACTGATATACTGATTCACACATGTGTGTGCATGCCGTCAGACACACTCATACACATGTGCGCATGTGTATATTTGAAATCTATAGAACTGACATTCAAAAACTGTCCACAGTGGGCATGGCATGAGGGTGGGTGTGGATGCAGGAAGAGCGGTCTTCCCTGTGCGTATTCAGTGAGAACAGCTCCTACACCTGGATCCCAGCCCCTGTTGTGGCTTTTTTGAAGGTTCGCTTGGCTGAGTGTTCAGAGATTGCAGCTGAGAGGAACAGGCTGTCTGACATACACTGACTGGGTCATTCTCTGTTGCTAAAATCCATTCCCATGGGAAGGCGTAAGGCGGTGTCTACCACTTCTCTCAAGGTCTCGAAATGACAAACTGAAGCAAGATCCCACCAACTTTCACTCTGGGGAGCTTCCGCAGAGGATGCTGAACAGTTTTATGCCAACACGACATGGATGAGAGTCATCGAGTAGGAGGGACCCTCAACTGAGAAACGTTTCCGTAAGATCAGGCTGTACGCAAGCATGCAGAACAGTTTCTTGATTGTTGATTGGCATGAGAGGACCCTCCCCTTTGTAGGTGGGACCGCCTTTGGCCAGGTGGTCCTGAATGCTATCAGAAAGCAGCATTCTTCCATGGCCTCTGAATTAGCTTCTGTTTCCAGGTTCCTGCCCTGAGTTCTCTCAGTGTTGAACAGTGGTGTGGAGGTATGAACCGAACAAATCCTCTCTTCCCCAAGTTGTTTTCGGCCATGTATTTCCTCAGAGCAACCATTTTGAACTTAGGTAACCTTGGGCTGCTGAGGTGTTTTTCCTCCTCCCCACCAAGTGTAGAGGGCCAGCTGCATGCATGGGCCTTGGTAAGCTGGGTTATGTCCTCGCCTGGGGACCCAGAGTTCTACTGTGGAGCTTGGGTCCAGCACTGCTTCCCGCTTGAAGATGTTGACTGACTATGTGACTTCATTTAGATGGAAACCACACCCCCAGCTCCCTGTCCTGACCGTGGACCCCAGGGAGCTCAGGTCTTGGATCTAAGTCTCCCCTGCACTGGGGCTGGCTAGCTCTCTATACCACAGCTAATCAGTTTGGGGTCTGGATCTGCGAGCAGCCATCTGCCCCGACCCTGACTCCTGTTGCCTGTCTCAAGTCAGAGCAGTGTCTGCAATAACGGGCCATTAATCGCTAATCCCTACCACATGTGACACCTGCCTGGAAGGGAGCAGGTTGTCCACACAGCTCCTCGGAGTGGGCCCTGGGACGGCCATTCTGCCAAGCTCTGCAGAGGGAACTCCTGCTCAAGTGAGGGCTTCGATCCATCCAGAGGAGCCCTTGGGTTGTGAGGGGACTGGGAACACTGCCACCTGGCAGGCCTGGCCCGGGAGCTTCTGATGTCATACAAGCATTTGGGGACCAGTAGGGATGGTGGGCAGGATGTACTGGGTCCTCAGAGAGGGTTCAGCATGGCCACGGAGGTCAGCTGTATGCCCTGAGGCAGGAAGGATACAGGACTGTCTCAAGAGTAGAAACAGCTCGCCTCTGGGCTTCTCTGTACCATGTACTCTTGGGGGCTGTGTGTGGGCTGTGGCTGTAATTCTACTGGATTTTTCTATTGGGGTTAAGTCTCAAGCCAAATTCAAGCCAAGACTCAAACTAAGTGCTGGGGAGCAGAATAGAGAGGTCGGTAGTCGGCCCCCGAGACCGGCCCTGGAAGGTCACCTCCTGAAGCTGTGCCTGACAGCTACGAGGTCAGGCAGGGTCATTTGAACACCAAAGGCTGGTAGCCTGCAATGTCTACAGGCAAGCGGCGGAGCTTGGGACTTGATATCCAAGAGTGTGGTTTGGGCCACCAAAAGCAGCGAGCCTTCCTCCTCCTTAATGACTCACTTAAAAATCCAAGTGTGCACACACACATGTGTGCACACGCGCAGGTCAGAGCTCATGCTGGGTGCTTCCTCAGTTGCCCTCTACCTTGTGGTTTGAGACGAGCTCACCCATTGATCTTGGAGCTCTCGTACATGGCTGCTGGGATCTGAACTCTGGTCCTCACATTTATGCAAGTGCTCCACTCCCAGTCCCTCATTCTTAACAACTCTTAAACCCAGTTAAGATGGTCTCTCTTCACCATCCCCACAGTCTTTCCCTCCTCCCCTTCCTCCCCTCCCTCCTCCCCTTCCTTCTCTCCCTCCCCTTCCTCCTCTAAGACCCTCCTCCCCTCCTCCCTTCCCTCCTCCTTTTCTTCTCCTCCCCTCCTCCCTCTCCTCCCTGTCCTCCCTTTCCTCCTCCTCTTCCCCTTCCTCCTCCCCTTCCTCCTGCCTTCCCTCCTCCCCCTCCCCCTCCCCTTCTCCTCCTCTTCCCATCCTCCCCCTTCCCTCTCCTCCTCCCTCCTCCTCTCTTTCTTCTCCCTCCCACTGTCTCTCTTACTGATGCTTCCAACCACCTCTCTCCATGCATGTTCCTCCAATCCCTGCGTTGTGTTTGAATTCTAGAATGTAAACTGGTTTTGGCATTCCAGTCAGAACAAACATCCTCCTTACCTCATCCCAGATGGTCCTGTCCCTTCTCCCCTTCCCTGGCTCTCTCTGCCATGTCTTTAACACAAAGGGTTCCTGGGCTCGATGTTCTATCCCTCACTTCTGTGACCTGTGGGTCGGAGTAGATGTTCCTCTGCATCAGATTGAAAAACAGGACGGGCTGCCTGTCTCTGAGCCCCAGTCTGGTCTCAGGAACCTCACCCTTACCCTGTTTCAGGTCAGAGACACGCCTCTCTGATCCAAGCAGTGTCCCTGGCTAATTATCGTCCCATCCACTATCAAAGCCCGGAGGGAGGCCTACCCACCACAGTGCTCAGGGTTTGCCGCCATGATAGGTCTGATGCCAATACTCCAGCTTCGAAAGAAGGTGCATGCCAGCTGTGTGGCCTAGAATGTGGATGAGGGGATGGGGAGGAGGGTGGGCAGAAAAGGATGGGGAGACAGGGAGGAGGGGGAGCAGAAGAGGGTGGGGAGGAGGGGGAGCAGAAGAGGATGGGGAGACCGGGAGGGGGCAAAAGAGATAAAAGGACCTCTGCACAGATGGGGGAGGGGTGGAAGACAAATGGGACAAAGGTCAGCCCGGGCCACTGCTGTCAGTACCAAGGGCAGAGCCCCTCTCTTCTGATACCCAGCTTTGCTGATAAGGATCCTGGGCCCAGGGTGGACCCCAGCACCTCTGTGGCTCCCCAGCTCCTCCACTGGCTCTCCAGGGAAGCCCATGAAGAGGCCCCCACTTGAAAGGAGCAGGAATAGACATGGGGTAAAGGTGAGGTTACTGAGACAAGACCAGGGTTCAGAGACAGGCAACCCCATCATGTTTTCAATCCAAACTTTTGGTTCAGGGGGGTGGGGGTTATTTTGAGTTTTAGTTGTGGTGAATGAGAGACCCCTCCCCACCCTGCAAAGGCTAGGCTGCAGAAATTGCCAGAACCCGGGGGAGGAGTTTCTGAAGGTAGAGAAGGTTCCTGGTCTGAAGTCTGCTGTGCTGCCTTTGTTAGTTTGGGTGCCCTCTCTGAGCCTCAGCTGTGGAATCAGACTTGGCAGTGCAGGGGTGAGGAGTGGTGACCGGTCTGTTCATATTCATACTCTCCACAAGCTTTTTGTTTGTTTGTTTTTTTTTTTTTGTTTGTTTTTTTTTTTTTTGTTAGGTGCTCTGTAGGTCTCTGTAGCTAAAGAGACAGTCAGAACTAGGTGGCTGTCCCCAAGAGTTGAAAATCTGGAGAATGAGGTAAGTAAGCATCAGGCAGGAAAGCAGGTCTCTAAGTGGGATAGAACTGTGGAGGTCTTAGGTCCCGAGGCCTGTGACATCAGCCCATATCATAGGTAAACTTCCTAGGTGCCCACACTCTACAGTGATCCTGTGCTTACAAGCCCAGGGCACCAGAGCCAGGCAGGCAGCCCACCCCCCACCTGGTGGCACAGCCCTCTGCTCACAGCCACAAGCCCATCATCTCCCTCCCTGCCTCCCCCTACTCCCCACAACTCCCATTTCCCCCCCATTTTTCTCTCACCACTTCTTGCCTTTCATTTCTGACCAAACTTCGGATGACGGGAACATTGATAAATTAATGATCATAATTAATAAAAATTGACTCCGCGCTAATAAATTATTATGAAATGGCCTGTCGGCATTTTAATGAAATGCAGAAAGCTCCCATAATGAGATGAGAGTGTGCGCTTTCTCAGCCAAGACGTGAGGGATTATATCCACGGGGCACCCAGGGTCTGCAGGGGAGGGTCCTGGGGGGACAAGGAGACGCTCCCTTGAGGGGCACCCTATGGAGTGCTGAGTTCTGCATCCCCACCGTCCTCACCGATGTCTGGTCACCTCATCTTGGCCACCCCGTGGGCGGGAAGACCTTCACGGCCCTTTCCTTCTACAAATGATGAAGCTGCTGTCCTGGGAGGGTAAGACACCACCCAGGTCAACACAGCTAGGATATAGAGCTGAGATCAAAACCAGCCCCCAACCCCCAGTCCCCAGCTCCAGTCCCAGCCCCCAGCCCCCAGCTCCAGTCCCAGCCCCCAGCCCCCAGTTCCTGTCCCAGCCCTCAGCCCCCAGGCCCTATCCTCAGCCCCAGCCCCCAGCCCCCAGCTACCAGCCCCAGTCCTAGCCCCCAGCTCCCAGCTCCTAGCTCTCAGCCTGTAGCTCCCAGTTCCAGTCCCAGCCCCCAACTCCCAGCCCCCAGCCTCAGTCCCCAGCCCCCAGCCCCCAGCCCCCAGCCTCAGTCCCCAGCCCCCAGCCCCCAACCCCCAGCCCCCAGCCCCCAGCCTCAGTCCCCAGTCCCCAGCCCCAGCCCCCAGCCCCCAGCCCCCAGTTCCCAGTCCCCAGCCCCAGTCCCCAGCCCCCAGTTCCCAGTCCCCAGCTCCCAGTTCCCAGCCCCCAGCTCCAGCCCCAGCCCCAGCCCCATCCCTGGCTCTTGATCTATTCCAGTGCCTTTGAAAACTTTGGGGCTGGAGCTGGACAGAGAACTCAGTGGCTAAGAGCCACGTACCATTCAAGAGGATCCAAGTTCGGTCCCCAGCACGCATGTGGGAAAGCTCTCAAGTTCCTGTGACTCCAGCTCCAGGGGGTCTGATGGCCTCTTCTGGACAAGTACCCACTTGTATGTGTACATAGAAGCACACAAATAAAAATAAATATCTAAAACCTGGCACCAGGACAGAAGCTCAGTGTTTGCTTAGAACGGAGTTTCTCTGCCTCCGTCTGCCTGGAGGCATCCAGGGCGTCCCTGCCTTCCTCTCCGTGTGCCACAGGTCCTGTGCAGTGTCTCCGAGAGAGAAACAGATGGAGGATCAGCAATGCCCATCCGCGCTCCCCCACGGGCTCCGCGCGGCGCTCGATGTTATGAGGTTGTCCCGACCCTTCATAAACTGGGGAGCAATGAATGTAAAACAACCCACTTTTACAACAGCATTGTTGAACCCTGCACCAATTAAAAGTACCTGTTATTAAAAAAGGTAATTATGCAGTAATTAGTTTGACACAAGACATTAAGCAGATCATTATCAAAGCCAGGGGAACTAGTAACTTCCATAGCCAGCGTCCTCTCCCTCCCTCCCCGGGCCTTGTGCAGAGCTCAGGCCTCATTGTGGTCATCGGGGAATGGGGACACGGGACCGGGGACAGGGTCTCCAGAGCAGCTCGAAGCTTTGCAGTGGAGAGTGTCCACAGCAGAGGGCTACCAAACACTTTCCAGAAGACAAGTGTGGGGCCAGAGCAGACATGCAGACTGTCAGTGGGGGTGAAGTAGAGGGGGAGGACTCTGTAGCCGTGAAAGGGGCGAAGCGGGGAAGACTTACCCCCACAAACACAGTAGCCCTGTGCTTGGTATTGTGTCAGTATTGTCTCCTTGACACTTCCAAGGGCAAGGAGTCAAGGTGAGGGGCAAAGACAGGTCACTAAGTGCCTAAAGTGTCAACGACTGGGGAATGGCTCTGTCCCCATCAACTTTGATAAATAAAATATACATCTGGGGCCAGCTGGATGTCAGCAGATAAGGGTGCTTGTGGCCGTGCCTGGTGGCACACACACCAATGAATAACTCTTCAAAGTTGTCCTCTGACCCCCTATGTGCACACACATCCCATACGTGCACACAGATGCACATGCACACACACATGCATACACACACACACACACACACACACATATGCAGGCATGCACAAGATGGATTTATTTTTAATTTCAGTATACACTGGAGGGGGTCACTTCTCTTCTTACCCACTCTCCAGGCTGAATCCCTCTGGACCTCTCTGGCCCTCTCTCTCTTCCTGCCCCCCATCCCCAGTTCTTCCCCTGGTCCCTGCTCTCTTCCTGTTTCCATTGAGTTCTTCCTCTGCTCCTCTTTCTCTTCCTGCCCCCCCCCCCGAGTTCTTCCCCTGGTCCTGTCTCTCTTCCTGCCCCCCTCCCCCAAGTTCTTCCTCTGGTACTCCCTCTCCTCCTGTCTCCCCTCTGGAGTTCTTCCTCTGTGTCTTACCCTACTTCCTTCTCAGTAACACAGACTTTGTACAGACACGTGGGCTGCAGTGTGATATACAGCTGATCTATGTAGACACCATGAACACGGGAGATCCAGGCGTCCACATGTGCAGGGCGGGGCTAGACCTACCCGTACTTCTCACTGACTCAAGTCCTTCTTGAGACAGAAAAAAATATCAGGGTCGGGGTTCAGACCCTGGGGCTGGGGGATATGACCCCAGGCACCCGCAGTAAAGGGGGGAATGGGTAATTATGCTAAGAACTGTCTGCATGGAGACGCATCCACAGTGGGAGACTTGGGCTGCCGAACTGCAGGGAGTGCTGATGGACTCACCTCTGGCTTCTTGGATCCCTCCTCAGGACTTAGTAGGGAGTCAGGGACCCGGCAGCTCTGTGGAGAGCCCCTGGCACCTCATGGCCACTTCATTTAGCAAACCTACCAGTTCCCAAGGTTGTGTCACAGCTGCAAGTCAGCTGTGCCACCTCAGGTGACTCGGGAAACCTCTCTGAACCTTGACTTTCTCTGGGAGCTATTAGGAGTTCCTGCGAGGTTCTTGGCAGGGAGGCTGCCCTGCCACAGGGCCACCTGTAAGAGTCTTCACTATCATTAGCCTGTCCTGTGACCACTGACCTGTGTCCCTCTGACTCTGCTTTCCAAAAGACCGGGAAATGTCTATCAACAGAAGGCAGGCAAACAGGCAGGCACAGTTAAAGAGATAAATTGTATCCCTCCCACAAGCCATGTGATGACATCAGCAAGGAACAGTCAATATTCAGCCTAGCAGGCATGCCTCTATCCCAGAAGCCTCTGGGCCATGAGCCTGAGACAAGCAACACCACGTAGCATCACCCAACATCACCTGCTTTACTGAACAGGGCACCAGGGCCCAGAGACAAAAGACAACTCAAGTGGAAAGAAGCAGAGACAGGATTTGAACCACGATCTCTCTATAGATTTTTTACCCAAGATGCCTTTGTGCCCCCTGAGGACCACATACTCTGGAGGAGAAGGGGTGGGGTTGGTCAGAAGCCAGCTATACATACCAGATACAGTAGGTGCTTTGGGAACCTGCTTTCTTCACACCCCTCCTTATGCTATCTCCCCATCTTTCAACACAGGGACCAGCAGGTGTTCCCTACTAGCCCACGAGTCCAGAAGAGACTGCTAAAATATCACTAGCCCCCTGACTGTGTCTTAGGGCCCGCCTGTATCCTCAAGTCCCTACTACATCTCCTGCCTTCCCCGAAATGCTTGGGAATCCAGGAAAAGCAGGGACCACTCCTGGCAACAGGCCTCCTGCTCGTCCCGTGGTTGCCATGGCAACAGTGCCAACATCCATCTTCCTCAAGCCCCTCTTCCCGGCTCTGCGTCCCTCCCTCTCCTGTCAGATGGAGGACAGGGGCTGAGACCTAGCCATGGAGCTTGAGGGGAGCAGGAGGAGAGGAAGGCTAAAGACAGAGCCTGGTCTGCCTCAGACGGGGCTGGAGGGGGCTCTGGGTCCCCACCAGCCTGGCAAACTTTGTTCCTTTCTCTCCGTGTCTCTTTGGCCTTCTGGGCACACAATGCACATGAAGCATTGTGCTGAGGGTTTCACATCCACTGCCCTACTTCAGATTCAGCATAAATGGAGGCTCCTCCTGCGGGAGGTTTGCTTTGCTCTTCCTCCTCCACCCTACTCTGGACGGCCACGCCCACCCTGCCGTGCCTCTTGCATCTTAACACATTTTACACTGTTGTTTGAAAATCCACCGTCCATCAACCCCTCCCCTTCTTTGCTTTCTGCATTGTTTTGTTCCTGTTTTTCAAGACAAGAAAGGCCTCACGACACAGCGCTGGCTGTCCTGGAACTCAATCTGTAGCCCCCGGCTGGCTTCGAACTCAAAGATCTGTCTATCTCTGCTTCCCAAAAACTGGGATTAAAGGTGTAGCCTTTAATCACCACTGACCTAGATTTGTTTACTTTTAATTGTCTCTGCGTGAGTCGGTACACCTGCGCAAAGATCTCCCTGGAGTCCGGAAGAGGGCGTCAGATCCCCTGGAGCTGGAGTTACAGGCAGTTGTGAGCCACCTAACAAGGGGGCGTGGGGGTGGGAGTTAAACCCAGGTCCTCTGCAAGATCAGGGAGCACTCCTCACTGCTGAGCTGTCTGCAGGCACTGGTCCCACTGTCTAACTGCAAAACCCAAGTCTTTTGTGGCATCAGGAGGCTTCTGAGATTGATTAGAAGCAACTGAGGTTGTGCATAGGAGCAGTGTGACTGTGAGGTTGAGGGGTCTATCCATGGATGGAGGCCTCATGCTAATAGGTCACAGCTTGGTCTGTGGCCTCTGTGTGCCCCTTAGCCTCTGCCAACAGCTAAGAACGCACGGGCAGCACCAGGAGGACCAGCAACTCTTTTTTTGACATGATGGTAACTTCCCAAGGAGACGTGAGCCTGCCACTCCAGGAGGCTCTCAACTGACAGGACTCCTTCTCAACCCACCCTACAGACTGGAAAACAAGACGAGATCAGGGTGGGAACAAGTCCTTGATCATGTGATGAAGCAGAGGCAGGACTTGAACCACAGTAGTGGAGAGCCCGCGCTTCAATTGTACCCCAATACTTGAAGTCCCATGCCAGAGCGTCAGAGGCCTGGGCATGGTATCCATAGAGCAGAATGAGCCTTGTTGGCCAGGAACAGTGCCGAATTTTAACATACATCAGCTTAGTTTTCAACCCCACAAAACAGATGCTTACCAACAAGGAAGTGTGGCCTTGTTGGAGGAGGTGTGGCCTTGTTGGAGGAGGTGTGTCCCTGTTGGAGCAGGTGTGGCCCTGTTGGAGGAGGCGTGGTCTTGTTGGAGGAGGTGTGGCCTTGTTGAAGGAGGTGTAGCCTTGTTGGAGGAGGTGTGGCCCTGTTGGAGGAGGTGTAGCCTTGTTGGAGGAAGTGTGGCCTTGTTGGAGGAGGTGTGGCTTTGTTGGAGGAGGTGTGGCCTTGTTGGAGGAGGTGTAGCCTTGGAGGAGGTGTGGCCTTGTTGGAGGAGGTGTAGCCTTGGAGGAGGTGTGGCCTTGTTGAGGAGGTGTGGCACAAGGTGTCAGGAGCTGGATCTGTAGACAGTAAAAACACCTCAGTAGTGGTCCCTTTTGATCTTCCAAACCAGCCAAGCCTAGCCGATCTCTTCCTCTTTCTGCCTCCTCCACATCTAAGATGGGCCCTCATCCCAGGGCCAAAGGCTTCCCAGCCTTGATGCTAAATGTATGCTCACCTCTCTGTCAGAAAGCCTGGCAGAGACACAAGTCCCCTGGGTGGCAAAAACGAGTTCCCTGCCTTCTATGGAGCCAGGAAACAGGACAAGCATGTAGGTACTGGAGATGCCGTAGGTTGGGGCATTCAAACCTCTTCTCCTAAGTACTGGGTGAAACAGACTCCCCACCCCACCACATCTGCTGACCTGACTCCCTGCACCTCCTCTCTCCTCCACTGAAAATATGTCTGCCCCGCTCCTGTGGGGTCTTCTGTGACCTTCGGGTTTTTATTTGCTTTTGTTATGAAAACATCTGGTTCTCTAGCTGGAGGGGGGCCACCTTCTACAGCTCCTCATATGTGGGATGAGGCTCTCTCAGGGACCCTTCTCATCTCCTGTACTAAGGCAGTTGGATTTTCCACAGGACACAGACCCACCTGTGTGAAGACCTGCCACTGGTACATCAGGCATTACCACTGTGAGGCTACAAAACGGAGGGGGGGATGGGAGGAGGGGATTGGGGGAGGGGATGGGGGGAGGTCGTTTGATGTAATTTACTAGTATCGAGGCCAGAGTGAGAAAATATAAGTTACACACAATCCGACAAAAACATGTATAGCCTCCCAACACACAGCCTTCCCCTCTCTCAGAACCACTCCAGAGTTAAGAGTGAACACTGGGCTAAATCCTATGGTCAATACCCAAATGAGAAAGTCGTCTGTGGCAGCCATCCTGCTGGCCTCCCTGGCAGGCAGAGTGGACCTCCCTCTGGGCCATGAGAATCTACTGACTGCCATTCACCTGTAAAGTTCACAGTGACCTCAAAAAAGAGAAAGGACCTGGCTGGCTTCACCTCCTGTCTCTGTTTAGATGCTGCCTGAAGACAGAGCCAATCCCAGCAGACCTGGGATGAACCCTTTCTGCTGAGGGAGACTTTGTTAGCATGGGTGGCAGCAGCTCTGATGAATGCACATAGGTGCACATAGGTACACATAGGTGACTCTATGTGAAACAGCAGTGTCTGTGAATGATGACTGCGTCTATCACTAACATGAAGTGACAGCAGCTCTGATGTGCACATAGGTGCACATAGGTGACCTCTGTATGTGGAAGAGCAGTGTCTGTGGATGATGGCTGCTTCTATCACTTACATGATGTCTGTATCCTCCAATCCACCATTTAGCTGATTGCTGTGTCCACCCCTGAACTGACAGTGGCTTCCACTATGCCCACCACTGAACTGATGGAGACATCCAAGGTCTCCACCATCTATCTAATGACTGCATCCACCACGTCCACATTCTTTAACTAGTGGATGCCTTTTGTGCTTTAGCTGCTGTCTGAATACATTGTGCCCAGCACTGAGCTGAGAGCTGTGTCTATGCCACTGTGGTTGTGGTGGTGGCTGAGTCTGAGTAGTCTGAGCTGAGCCTTGGGATGCCACAGAAAGTTCACTTCTACTTTGGACCCCAGAGAGAAAGAGCAGAAGTCGCATTCAGACAATAAACGCTGGCTGCAAAATGTCGTTCTCCCAGCTTGGGAGGTTAAGGTACCTTCACTCAATCCCAGACACGCAACTTTGGGCAAATCCACTCACTTTCTCTCCCCACAAACACCAAAGGATGACGTTAGAACTGATACTTGGGGACACTGTGGTGATTTAGAGCAATCAGGTGAGATCCCATAAGGCATGCCACAAGATTTCATCTTGCTCTCGGAAGACGTTGGGGATGTTCTGTTGGGGATGTTCTGTGCTCTCCCATCTGCTCAGCTAACTGCAGACTGTCCAGGTACTACTCAGAGGCACCTGGCTGAGTTGTTACAAAGTTGCCTCAGAGGAACGTGGCTGAGTTGTTACAAAGTTGCCTCAGAGGAACGTGGCTGAGTTGTTACAAAGTTGCCTCAGAGGCATGAGGCTGAGTTGTTACAAAGTTGCCTCAGAGGCATGAGGCTGAGTTGTTACAAAGTTGCCTCAGAGGCACCTGGCTGAGTTGTTACAAAGTTGCCTCAGATTATGCTTTCAGACATCCTGCAAGTCAGCAAAGTGACCTGGAGAACGCTGGCTACTCTCCTCTGCAATTGAGAGGCTTTGAGAAGCAAACTGAGGAGTAGCTGGCATACACACCCAATGTTCACGAGTGACCACGCTTTCCCCTGAACCACCTCTGAGAAGATTTGACAAGGAGAACTCAAAACAGGACACTCGGAGCTTCAGGGGAGTCGCAGCCCATGGTGAGCTTGGGCTCTGTAGCCAGGGAGGCCAGAGGATATTTAAGGGTAGGAAGTGAGCAGCCCTCTTGCCAAATGAGGTTTCCACCCATCTGTTCTCTTCCCCTCTAAGACAGTTCCAGCCCCTTCTAAGCTCCTCCTGAATGCTAGCAACACATATATTTGAAAGGCAGATGACTTGAATGGATGCTTAGGAGACTTGGAAGATAATCCACAAGCCTGGAACCCCCTTTTCCCGGGTTCTGCAAAGGCTGTGGAGCAATGGTTCTCAACTGGAACCCACCCTGCACCCCAGAGGACATTGCACAATTGTCAGAAGATTTTTCAAGTTGTCACAAGCCTGGAAGATTCCTGCCTGCCCCTTCAGGCCATCAGGGGATGGGGGAATACTCATAACAGCTCCCAGTCACAGATGATGTCCCAGCCTCCCCCCCCCCCCAATCACTCCACCGGAGTCAGAGAAACGGGTGATGTTTCTCCAGAGATGGTGAGACTCAGGGGTTGGTCCACCGAGAAAGATGCTGAGCGGAGTCTAATGAGCGCCATGGGTTAATCAAACACTCGGCAATTAGCCTGGGGGAATTAGAGTCTTTAGACAAAGCCTCCATAATCAGGCAGCTGTTATTAAATCATCAATAGCTGTGGCCAAATTAAACCCCAGTTAAGAGAGGTTCAGCATCGACTCTCTGGTTCCCGATAGGGCGGCCAAACAGTCACTACTTCCCTAATGGAGTGCAAGCCCAGGACATATGTCTTCTGTTCTAAACGTGGGGCAGCCCTGAGAGCACTGGGCAGCTGGCCACCCTCGCCAGCTCTTACAAGGCTCAGGACCCTAGCACAGAGGTGTAAAGGTCTCCAATTTCTAGGAGTCCAGGGATTCAATGCCTTAACCAAAGAAGCTGCTCTGACAGTGAAGAGCTGGATTAAGAACAGGAACTCAGGACTGCAGCTTCCCTGGGCTTCACACTGAGACCACACTATCTGTCTGCTCCAGTGTGAATTCTCAAGCAGGAATGTCCCTGCCCCTTGGACTGTGTGTTGTGTGTTTGATCCCTAGCTGGTCATGTTTTTCCTGGTTCGGGGATCTTTCAAAGGTGGGGCTGAGCTGGATGAAGTGGGTTCCCAGAGGTGGGTCTTTGGGGTAGATTATTCCTGGCTGCTTCCTGCCTCACACTCTGTTTCCTGTTGGCCAGGAAGTGAGCAGTGGCACTCAGCAACACCTTCATACCATCGTGATACTGTGCCCCAGCACATAGGGTCAAGTGTGATGCTGTGCCCCAGCACACAATCAGTCGTGGGCTACACAAGCCCATGAGCTGTGGGCCAAAATAATCCTTCCCTGCTTTAAGTTCACAGCCATGCAAAAGCAGCTAGCACACCACCTTCCTGCTCCACCGCGAATCATTCACACCGTTCATGTCCAAGTGCCTTTTGTTTCCAGATTAAGAGCTTATCAGCCACTGGATATGGTGCCAGGCATGTAATACCAGCATTCAGGAGGCAGAGGCAGGAGGGGGATGAGATCAAGGCCAGCCTGTGTTATTTAGCCAGATCCTATCCAGCCTGGGCTTGTTACCTCAAGGAAGACTAAAAGCTCATAGCTAAGTTCAAGTAGGAGTCCAGGGTGTGTCCCAGGCATGAAGGGTCCACCCCACCCCAGGAATGAAGGGTCCAGCTCCATCACATCCTTCATCCCAGGTGCCTCTTGAAGAGTCAGCGGTCTGTTCACGAGGCAGAGAGAGATACTGAGGCCTAGAGATAAATACCTGCTGCTGACTTCCTCTGGGAGACAAACCTGGTGTTAGAATCCTGCCTGGTTACTGCAGAGCGGGTGCTATTAGCATTTGATTCCACACTGTGTGAGCAGTCTGACATCTTGTTGATTTAACAGGCCAATGTGGGCAAACTCAAGGAAATTATCTTGGGGAGGTGTCCGTGTCTGCAAACAGCATTACACGTGCCCTGGGCTTTGTCTGCGGAGCTTCAGATATCGACGAGGCCCTGCTTAAAGAATCCGAAGGAACTGGCTACCTTAAGTAGGGCAGATACTGAGGAGTCCGGAATGCCTGCCGTGACCAGAGAGAGTGTGGGTCTCAATGCACCATCTGCGCATCTGCCACACACACACCCCCCAGAGCTTCTGCAGACCTCTGCCCCACCCCTATGACCCGTGCATTTCTACAAAATGATATTTTATTAAATAAACAAACTGGAGCCATTCTGCAGATTTATGCACAGCTCCTTCAGTCGCACTCGCTTGACCCACTGCGGATTTACAGCCCTCCATTAACCTCCTGAGCGCTTGGACCGTTTACTAAGACAACGCTGGTGGGAGGGAGAGAGGGTTTTACAGCCCAGTGGTAATTAGGAGGTGCCGGGAGGACTGGGGTGCTGGGCACTGGGCATGCTGCATACGAAGGGATGGAGCCTTCCACACAAGGTAGGAGCCAACCTTTGGCTTGACTGTCCGGCTTGTCAGGAGCCAGCTTCATCTTTTTGGAGACAGCTCTGGCAGGGCGACCAAGGAGCGACGGGGAAGATCAGGAGAGGTACTCCATCCTCAGCCTACTGTATGGGCCAGGGACCCTACTGCATAGTTAGAATTGGGAGGTAGCAAGCTTTCCTCCTCCAGGAGTGATTCGTTCTTCAGGGTCTCCCTCGCTGGTGGTTTTGCTCAAGGAAGGTGGAAAAGGGTGAGTAGATGGGAGGGGATGAAGGGTGGAGAGCGGACAGGAGGACACAGGCCAGGACCACAAAACGGTGTGTGGGGACCTTATGGTGAGATGGTAAAAGCTAAGGCTGCCTGAACTCAGCCAATGAGGGCAAGAGCCTCAGGGTAGACCTAGGATCAGCCAATGAATGAAGAACCTCAGGGTGGAGACTTAAATTCAGCCAATGACTGCAGAGCCTCAGGGTGGGACCTAGACTCAGCCAATAACTGCAGAGCCTCAGGGTGGAGACCTAAATTCAGCCAATGACTGCAGAGCCTCAGGGATGGAACTAGCTGTGTTTCCACTTCTCCTGATGCTTCCGTGTGGACCCCGGTGGGTGTGCCCCATGAAATGCCCTTCTGTCAACCTTCCGGGCTGTTCATAGGAAAAGGCTATCAGCCTCGTCTGGAATTCTGTGGAAAGTGGAGGTGCTCAGTTCTGCTCCAAACCCACAGAACCAGACTCTAGTCACTACAGGGGCTCCAACCAGAAACCCAGCCGCATAGCCTTTTTGACCCCGCTGTACAGCCTTCCCTGATGGAGTGTACCTGTCATCCAGCACTTGGGAGGCTGTGGTGGGAGGACTTGCGAATTGAAGGCTAGCCTGGGCTACATGGCAAGTTCATAGTCAGAAACATAGCAAGACTCCAGGCTCCAAAACAAAAGGAGGGGAAAGGAGGGATGGAAAGAAAAAGAGGACAAAGAGAAGGGGGAGGGGACTGGAGAGATGGCTCAGTGGTTAAGAGCACTGACAGCTCTTCCAGAGGTCCTGAGTTCAATTCCCAGCAACCACAGGGTGACTCAATGCGATCTGTGACAGGATCCGATGTCCTTTTCTGGTGTGTCTGAAGACAGTGACAGTGTACTCATATACAGAAAATAAATAATAAATCTAAGAGAGAGAGGAGGAAGGGAGAGGAGTCACCCATTGTCCCATATTGCAGGAAGAAGGACTGAGGCTCATGTGGTTTCACACGCACCCAGAGCAGGCTTCGAGTAGGGAGATCCACATGAACACAGTGTGGCCCCAGCCTAGGTGGAGGGGTGAGTAAGTAGTCACTGGCTTTACAGTCCTGAGCAAGGCCTCCATGCGGCCACCCTGTCCCTTGCCCTTCCTAGATTCCCCTCGAGGTTTAAACTCAAACAAGAAAGCATGAAGAATGCAGTCTCCTCCCCGGGTCCTCTGCGGCGATGGAAGTCCCTCGCCCGCCCCATTAGGCCTCCTTCAACCATTTGATTTCAATGGCTGAGCTCAGTGCTGGGCCTCCCTCAGAATTTTCATACCTATTTGCTGCACCCGAGTCAATACTGAGTTTCCAGAAGCCACTTGAATTTTAACAGGGTCATCTACACAGCCCCTTCCTCTGCAAACTCAGGGTGGGGGTGACTTTGGAAGGCTCCAGAAGCTGGCAAGATCCTTTCCACTAAACCCTTTCTAACATCGGGCTAGGGTTAAGGAGACTCTGGAATCCTTAAGCCATGGGCTTCCAACCCTGCTTGGCCTCCCCATGACTGCGTGTGACTTTGCCTCTCAGTTTTCTCATCTTTAAAGTGGGGAGCACGGCAGAGTCACGGGAGGGTTGGGATGAGGTGGTCCTCCTTGTTTGTAGGTAATCCTTGGAAATGCTTTTGGGTCCTCACACCAAAGGTCTTACCACACCAGTATACCTACTGTAAGTGACACGGGTCTTCAGTGACAACAGAGAAGCATTGTGAGATGCCCAGCAGGTCGGGCAAGTGTGAGGCAGGAGGATGCACCAGAGAGACAGCTGCAGTGGTTTTTGGGGGAGTAAGGGGATTGAGCAGAAAGGACAGGCATTGTTACAGGGGAGTCGGTACTCGGAGCCGAGCAGGTCACACACACACCCTGGCTGCAGTCCTCGGCCTCTGCCAGTCAGCGCGTGGGGTGCCGGGAGCCACTCAAAGGTCTTTGAGTAGTGGAACTATGAGGGTCTGACGAGGGGCCTGGAGACCATCGGAATTCCCACACACACGTATCCCTTCTTCTCCCCTTCTCCCCCCACCCCCACCGGCAGATTCAAGGAGGGCCTGCTGTGAGCACAGCCCCACACTAGGTGCCCAGGCTACGTGGTCCCGCCCCAGGGCAGGGGTGGTGAGCCACCGCAGTTGGGCCTGGCCTGGCCTCCCCACAGGGTGCCAAACAGGCACCTGCTACCTCACTAGCTGACTGAAAATTCTCTGGGGGAAAAAAACTGGATTACACTCACTCTCTTAACCTCCCCCACCCAGGACATAAATTGTCTCTGTTTATAACGCTTCTGGCATTTCGTACATTTTGCCAAGTGACATAAAATGACAATAGATTTAGGACCCACCAGCAGAAAAGTACCTAAAACGCCACATGTCACCGATCCTGACAGTTCTAAAAGTAAAAGTTGGAAATGGTTCAGGGGACATAAATTAAAATAAAAATATAGACTTTGTCCTTGAGAGAGAATCAGCTAAAATTAAACCTAAGTGTGGGTGGGATGTCCAGGAATAGGTGGAAGAGAACCGTCGCGGCGGATGTCTCATTCAGAAAGACTCACAGACAGGGGACAGAAGGACGAGAAGACGGAAGGAGCCCTGGCCAGGCTCTCCACAGAGAGATGATACCCCATTCAATATGGCTGTGTTACCACCGGCCTGTGGGTGTTCAGATTAGATCATGACGCGTCTAAGATGCAGATGTTCAGATCTATCAAGGCTCCCTGAGGCTAGAGACTTTTGAGTGGGACAAAAGTTGTATAGCAATCTAGAAAGTTCTATCTGAATGGCTCTTAGGGCAGGGGGCCCTGATCACAGGGGGTCCATTAGGGTTAGTGCAAGTGCTTAGTAGGTGGTCGGTAGTTATAAATCTACTTTCCCCTTCCCTTGCAAACATCTGAGGCTTCCGGCACCTGCCAGATCTGTTTCCACGGAGGATCTGAGGCCCTCGTTCATTGCATCTCCCGTGTCTTGCTTAGCCCTGCCTGCCTCCCCAGACCCTGTCCTTGAACATGCTGTGAACCACTCGAGATTCCACTCCCTGGGGAACCCACACCAGTATTTCCCTCCCTTATAGCTTCTAGCTCCGGGTAAGAGCTCTAGAAGAACTAAAGCCAGGCTGGAGTCTGCTTTCAAGCCACCGCCATGTTTCCTTCACCGGATCCACCACTATTGGGTGCCCACAGTTTTCAAGCAGGCTCCTGCCCAGCTGGGCACAGGCCTGTGAGAGTCACACCCTCCCTTATAAGACTCCCTCTCTGAAAGGCAAAAGATGCCCATTCCCTGGACCCTCCTGCAACCCATCAAGAGCCTCAACACAGTTAAGCAAAGGTCCCTTGGCCACGTAGTGGGGATACAGGGAGGACACAGAGACAAGTCCCAAGGGGGGGGTGGGGGTCAGGAGATTGTCTCAGAGGCAACTGGCTGTAGGAGCGGAGTAAAGCCGGCACCCGAGTCTAGATGAAACTTGATAAAGGGACCTGAGGGAAGAGATGATCCAGAAGCTGGAAGGTGACAGTCCTCCAGGAATGACCAAGCTGGTTAGCTTGGTAGAGGGGGCTGATGCTGGGGACAACAGAGAGCCCCTGAGTTTCCAGCCACGGAGACCCCGACTCCAGAAGCCGTTTGGGATTCTGTGGGCTCTGAAGCTCAGAGCTGGTAGTCACAGCGAGGGCTGCTGAAGGCAGGTGACACTGGAAACAGCTCTAGCCACTGGCCCAGAGGGTGGGGGAGGGGCCTCACCCCGCCCCCCTCCGGCTGGGCTGCCTCGGCATCTTCCCGCCCGCCTCCCCTCCCCCTCCTGCCAGCCAGCAGCCTTCTGGCTTGTGTAATTTGCGAAGAGCATTATGTAAATGGGCTTTATGCAAATCCGTCCTCTCTCCCAGCTCGCAGGCTCCACTCCTGAACCCTAATTAACTTGCCAAAGCCTGATGCTGCCCGGTCTCCAGCCAGCCCAGCCCCCAGTTGCACCCCAACACAGAAGCATCCTGGTCGGTCTAACCGTTCCTGCATTTCCGTGTTCTGGTGTCACCTGCCCTCAGCACACTGTGAGCCGAGGAGAAGGCATCGTTCAGCTTGCTGATGAAGGATCCTCACAGAGAATAGAAATGCCTCTTAGGTTTGTTTTTTTTTTTTTTCTCCTTACCACTTTCTGTCTGCTTTTGCTAGAACCAAAGCCATCCCAGAGGTTGACAGGATGTCTCTTGTCTTCAGTCTTCGTTCTTGGACTATTTGGAAGACCAGCCTTCTTCCACTTTCAGATTCCAAAGTCACTCCCGGTTTCAGTCACCTCTATTCTTCCTTCTCCAAACAGGCAGACAGCAAAGGGCACCCACCCTAGTGGGTGTGGCTTTGTCCAAGTCCAGCCAAACTCAGTTCTCTCTCTATCTGCAAACTCAAACTCCCCTGCCATCAGCTTCCTTGATTTCAGCGATGACCATGCTGATGCCCAGCCCCACCAATGACAAGGCGGGGCCCATGCTGCATCCTGCAGAGTGGCTTCTTTATGTGTCCCACACAGCCCTGGCCTCTGCTTGGCACCCTTGATCCCACACACCCAGAACCAAGCCAAGCGTCTCAGCAGCGCAGTGTTTGCTCCTGTTCAAGTTCAGGACAAAGTGAGATAAAGGCGTTTCAGGGAAACAGGGAGATGTCTCTGCCGTAACATAGAAACCGTCCGCTGTCTCCCCAGACCAGAAGCAGTGGGAGGGCTGTGAGGCTCTCGGGACGGTGCCCGTTCTGGGTTTGGAGCTTGTTGCCGGGAACATGCTCTTGAAAGATGTAGCCCTGCGGGTGTCTGCGAGGATGAGTTCTGACTGGGGGCCAGAGCCCATCGGGTGTCTGTGAGGATGTGCTCTGACTGTGGGGCCAGAACCTCACACAATCATCCATCCATCCATTCATTCATTCATTCATTCAACTGTCATTCATTCAGGGAGTGTTTATTGTTGATAGTTTCTGGCCCCCATGCAGTCTCTGAAGGCATCTCTGCTGGTCCAGGCAGGTAATGGACTTGTCACTGGCTTCAAAAGACCAATCCCCAGACATAAACAGCCCTCTGAGGCCATGTCTCTTCCTACACCCAGAAAGGATGATGCATCTGAATTGTGTGTGTGTGGGGGGGGGGGGGAGCCTACACTGGAAATCCCCAAGCTCAGCTAGTCCCTTGGTCTTTATGTCTGAGATGCACATGGGTTGGCTCTCACAGGGAAGGGTTCACCGTCCTAAAGGGCTTCCCAGGGACAGGTTTTGCAACACACACCAACACCAGGCAGAGCCCACGGAAGTCACCAGGCTTGCCCAGGAAGTGGCTCAGCTTGCAATCCTAGCACTGAGGAGGCCTAGCCAGCCGAGCCTGCTTCAGGTTCCAATGAAAGACACTGTGATAGGGCGGGAAGGAGGAAGGAGGGAAGGAAGGGAGGGAGGGAGGCAGAAAAGGAGGGAAGGAGGGAGGGAGGGAAGGAGGGAGGGAGGGAGGGAGGAAGGGAGGGAGGGAGGCAGAAAAGGAGGGAAGGAGGGAGGGAGGGAGGAAGGGAGGGAGGAAGGAAGAAAGAAAACAAAGCAGATGTCACCCGAAGATCCATATACAAAGTTGACATCTGGCCTTCACACACATGCACATATGTGCACACTCCCCCCTCCCCCCCACATGAACATACATACCCATGGGGTTAGGGGAGAGAGACAAAAGACCTTAGCAACTTGTAAGTCACACGGGTTGAGACTCAAATCCTGAATAAAGACACAAACGTACATCACAGCAGCCACAGTTGGTGGCAGGAGACTCTTCTTAATCAGCGAATTAAGAAGAGTGGCCTCTGTCCAGTCTCTCCATTCAATGTCCACTCCACTTGAGGAAATGCCACACCACCAGACTGGTCTATAGGCAACTCTGTGGGGCATCTTCTTGATTAATGTTTAATGGAGGATGGCCCTGCCCATTGTGGGTGGGGCCATCCCCAGGCTGGTTGTCCTGGGTTCTTTAAGAAAGCAGGCTGAGCAAGCCAGGGGAAGCAAGCCAGTAAGCAGCGCCCTCCATGGCCTCTGCATCAGCTCCTGCCTCCGGATTCCTGCCTTGTGTTCCTGACATCTTCTCTGATGATGGACTGAGATGTAAGGTAAGCCCCTTCCTCCCCACGCTGCTTTTGGTGGTGGACTCCACCACAGCATGGAAAGCAGCTGGGACAGAAGTGACTTAAATAGAAGCATTATGAGATTGGGACACGGATCCCTCCGTCAAGTGCCGGCTGTGCAAGCATGAGAGATCCCAGCCAGCAAGGACAAGAAACGCCAGATGTGGGCACGTGTGTCTGAACCCCACAGCAGGAAGACAGAGACAGGCAAATCCTCAGAGATGCCTGGCCGGCAAGTCTAGCCAAAAAGTGAGCGCCCACCTCAAAAGATAAGGTAGAGGAAGGTACCCAGAGTTGTCCTCTGGCTTCTATATGCATGTGCCCATGTGTACACACACTTATAATACAATCAGATATGCACACTCATATGCATGCACACAAATACACACATACACATGAGCACATTCATATTCATAGACATTTACACATATACATATATGCATACAATAATATACATATATACACGGACACATACACACACTCACACATGTACACATACATACACACAAAACACTCAGACACATATACTCAGACTTGTACACTCACACAAACACCTACAATACACTCATACATGTATATACTCACTATACACATAGACACACACATATACATGTACATTCACAAACATGCACACTCACACACATACATGCACACACATACACACAAAACACATACACTCATACACTCACACAAACATACCTACACATCTACACTCACATACATACACACACATTCATACTCACATATACATGTACATTCACACACATGCACACTCACACACATACATACACTCTACACACAATTTTATGCCCTCGTTATTGAACAATATAATAAATAATAATTAAGTTCTTAAAAGAACCAGAATAGTTTTCTTTTTTTTTCAGTACAAGGCAAATCCCTGTGGTTGATCCATCCATCAGACTCTGGTATCCAGTGTCCTAACCACTCAGCCTCATGGGCAGCAGATGGTCACCCCAGCATTGCCCCTGATGAGTGGGGACTCCCTGCATACAGGTGACAAGCATCACACTTCCCACAGAGTCTCCCTCCCTCTCTGCTTTGACGCTTCTCTCTAGAGGGTCACCTAATGTCGCTGAGACCAGAGCCGTCCTATTTCCTGGACAGCTGCCAATCTCATACCAGCACACCTGCCGTGTGAGCCTGACTTCCCCCTGCACCTCCTGCAGACTCGTCGCACCTAAAGCAGGACTTCCGTGCAAAGAAGGACTCCCCTGTCTTATTGATGATCCATGCCAGAGTGCCTTATTAATTAGCGATGTCTGCCGTGGGACGTTAGTGCAGAAAGGCTGACTCAGAGCTCATGTTCCTTCTTTCCCTGACATGTGGGATCATCAAAGTGAGAGGTTCAGAGGGGGAAGCTACATGCCAGGGTGGCACAGCGACTTCAACACTGATTTGTAGTTGGCTAGACCGGATCCTCCTCAGAGCAGGACCTCTCCTACGGCCAGTACAGACCGGATCCTCCTCAGAGCAGGACCTGTCCTACAGCTGGTACAGATCACATGGTCTGTGGCTTTATGTTCATTAACTCCATTTAGCTTGTGCAGATGTGTTTGTGTTGCGTGTGTGTCTGCACTTACATGCGCCACTGAAACATGGCAGTCAATCATGGTCCTGGTCAGTGGTTTGCAATCTCTCTCTCTCTCTCTCTCTCTCTCTCTCTCTCTCTCTCTCTCTCTCTCTCTCTCCTCGCCCTCTCCCTCACCCTCGCCCTCCCTTTCTCTCTCTCTCTCTCTCTCTCTCTCTCTCTCTCTCTCTCTCTCTGTATGTTAGGCTGGCCTCAAACTTACAATTCTCCCACCTTAGACTCTGAACTATTGGTATTATAGGTATGTGCCACCATCTCTGACTCTCTCTCTCTCTCTCTCTCTCTCTATATATATATATATATATATATATATATATATATATATATACATTAATATATATTGTACTGGCTGGTTTGGTGTGTCAACTTGATACAGGCTGGAGCTATCACAGAGAAAGGAGCTTCAGTTGGGGAAATGCCTCCATGAGATCCAGCTGTAAGGCATTTTCTCAATTAGTGATCAAGGGGAGAGGGCCCATTGTGGGTGGGGCCATCTCTGGGCTGGTAGTCTTGGGTTCTATAAGAGAGCAAGCTGAGCAAGCCAGGGGACCAAGCCAGTAAGTAACATCCCTCCATGGCCTCTGCATCAGCTCCTGCTTCCTGACCTGCTTGAGTTCCAGTCTTGACTTCCTTTGGTGATGAACAGCAATGTGGAAGTGTGAGCTGAATAAACCCTTTCCTCCACAACTTGCTTCTTGGTCATGATGTTTGTGCAGGAATAGAAACCCTGACTAAGACATGTTTTAAAATAATATTTATATTATTTTCATTTATTTTGGATGAGGCTTAAGCCTCAAGCAGTTCAGAGCTATGTATGCCTGGAAACCAGTTTTTGATATTTACTATTTTAAGATAACATCTCTGTAGGTTGCAGTCTGACCTTGACCTCAGTATTTCCCTCTCTCTCAAGTTGCTAGTGTTTCTGGAGAGAGCACTCAGCTCTGCATATAGTTTTTGAATGTACAAAGGGGACACTCTATGCCCACTGTTTCTCATGCTGTGTTGGGATCAAGGTAGTAAGTATTTCCAGAATGACTTTGTGTGAGGCTGATGGCCTTCCCTGGAGTAACAGGGAGGAGTGTGGACTGATCCTGAGTCAGACCCAACCCGTCCTCTATCTGGTTGCCCTTCACCAAGAAATGGCTGCCCCCTAAGCCTCAGTCTCCACATCTGTAGAAGGGGTTGCAGTGGTGCGCTCAGAGCTGCAGAGCTAGGCTCATGGAAAAGAGGAGTGTGGGACATCTGTGTGGTCATCTGAATATGAACTATCTCCCCGAGGCCTATGTTCTGAGTATTATTATTTTAGAAGGTTCTGGAATGTTTCAGAAGTGGGCATGGTTGGAGAAAGTGGTCACTGGTAGGGTGGGGCTTTAGGGGTTTTCCTTCACCCCAGCTCCTCCCCTACCCTCCTTTCCTGTCCATGAGGTGGGACACCCCTTCCTCTACACTGCCCACTATGGGCAGAGTCTCTGAACAAAACAAGCCCTTCTTCCCTTAAGTGACTCTGTAGGATGTTTTGTCATAGCAATAAAAATGGCAGTGGGTACCTGTCCTCTGCTCCTGGTTACACAGTGGGCTCAATATGGGGGGATGGTGGCTTTCTTTCAGATGTACATCCAACACATCAGAGCTCCATCTTGGCACAGGTCCGAACACAACAGGAATCAAAGACACACAGTCATGCGTTTCTGGGAACAGGGAGGCTGTTCAGGTAAAGCCACGTGGGGAGCACAGAACCAGGACAGTTTGGGTTTAAGAACAAATGCTAACCCCTGGGTCACTTACTCAGAACAGAGGCTCACAGCTTCTGTGGGTTTCATTTCCCTGAAGATCTGAGCTCACACCTCTGAGATGAGACAGGTACTACCCAGGTTCCAGGATTTAAAACACAGGGAAACTGAGGCTAACCCACATCCTGGGCAACACACATCTCCACCCAGGTGCCCTATGACCCGGAAGCGGCAGCAGGCATTCCCCACCAACAGTCCTTGGGAAAGAAGCAGCTCAGGCCACAGAATGCTTTTCTTGTCTTACGGCTCAGGAGAAGTTGCAAGTTGGCAGCTTCAGTTTCAACTCCCCCTTTGTGTGGAGTTTTGCACTTGAGTTTGACAGTGCTTTGTCCTTCTGGGTCTCATGGAGCCAGTCAAAGTGTGTTTTTGCTAACTCCTGGTCTTTGTGGAGTTTCTCTGGATCAAGGCAGTCATGAACCTGGCCACTGGATTTTAATGATGAGGAATCAGTGAAAACATATTGCTCCCAAAAGCAACTTTTAAGTATCGCTCCTTTCTCAACCCTCTTGGCTCTGTTTCTTTCTCCCACCCCCATGTTCCTCTCCCTCTCTCCCTCCCTGTCCCTCCCTGTTTCTCTCTCATTCTTTCTCTTCCCCCCTCCCTCTCTCCTTCCCCCCTCTCTCCCTTTTCATGTTGGCTTCTCTTTCCCTGTACCTTCTCTTCTTTGTATCTTTCTAGCCCTCTTTCTCATTCCCTTCTCTGCCTCATTTATCAGTTCCTTCTCTCCTCCTCCTCCCTCTCTCCTCTCCCTGCTGAGGGGACCAACACATGTGTAAGCAGTGTTCTACAGAGCCACCGTCCCCACACACCCAGGGAGTGTCTGCCCCTGTGGGTTCCAGTCTGGAGTCTGCTGTAAGCAGAGAGTGGGGGTGAATACAGATCAGAGTTTGCTGCCATAGTGTGGTGGGAAGAGGTCTAGATCTGCAAGGAGGTCGGGAGCTGCCTGTTTGGTAGGTTCGATGAACTCTAGGCAAGGGTAGTCCTGGGTTCCCACTGCCCATCTGTGCTAGCTACGTTTATGTCAACTTGACACAAACCTAGGCTAATCTGGAAAATGGGAATCATTACTGGCAAAGCTTCTCCATACTGCTGGCCTGTGGGCAAGGATATAGGGCATTTTCTTGATTGATGGTTGATGTGCGAGGGAGAGCCCAGCCCTGTGCAGGGGATTTTGGGTGATAAAAGAAAGCAAGCTGAGCAAGCCGTGGGGAGCAAGCCCGTGAGCAGCACCCCTCCATGGCCTCTGCGTCAGCTCCTGCCTCCAGGGTCCAGCCTTGAGTCCCTGCCCTGCCCAGTGACGCACCACCACGAGGAAGAATAAGGCAACATAAGCCCCTTTCCTCCGCAAGCTGCTTGCGGCCACAGTGTTTCATCACAGCAACAGAAACCCCAACTGAGGCTCAGGGTAACTCAGCGCAGTCTGACTCCAGGTTGAGGACAAGGCCCTGGGGGGTAGAATCCTGGTGAAGTGAGCAGGTGGGTGGGGTCATGCTGGGATCCAGCTGGTTTGCTCCCCAAGGCAAGCAGGCTCCTGTCTGTAGCAACCAGCTGATCTGGAAAGAGCAGTCTATCCCCAGGCCCAACAGTCTCCAAGATGCCAAAACACAGAAAATAAAATTACAGTTGAAAAACCCCAGTGAATACGCTTCCCAGTCCCCTCTCTCCTTTCCTCTTCCCTCCACCTATTCCGATTCCCTCCTGCCTCTCAGAGACCTGCAAAGATCTTAATCACGTGCACTCAAGCAGTTATAAAAGAGCTGAGAGATGCCAGGAAAGGTGAAAGAACCAGGAACATCAAGAGCCAGCAGAGAAGCAGAGCCCCAGTGCTGGGCGACTGGATGTGGCTTCTGTTGGCCAAGCGAGAAGCCCCACCCCCGTGGATCTGTGCCCAGAGTCCCTCCCCTGTCTGATGCTGGTGGCTGCCTGATCTCCAGACCTGCCACCATCCCATGGGTTGGCTGTTTTACCCAGGCCTAGAATTACCCAAATCCCCTTAAATACATGGTTGCAAATGAGGACGGTGGGGTGGGGTGGGGGGGAGGGGGAGGGCAATAATTGTGACAGTAACTCACAGGGCCAGGCCTGACACGTCTCTAATTGCCTGCTAAAATTGTCGCTGTCTCCTAAAGTGCAAATTATCACCCGAAATGACAAGAGTAATGAATGAGGGGACTCTGATGTAATGCAACAATTAGCCCTCAAAGACACTGTCTAATGTGGAGAGGCAGGGCTCCCACTCCTCGTTATTAAGTGCCTGATAATTATTTAATTATCTATCTGCCAGCATGATTTACTTGGTTTATTTAGCTGCAGATGTGGGCAGGAGAGGTAGGGTTTAAGGTCAGAGGAAGCCACCCCGATGCTGGCCACCACCTAAGCCGCTTGGGTGTTAGGGGCTGCTCCTTGTCTGACACCCCTAAATGGCTCTGGCAGCCTGAACGCAGGGTCAGAACATTGTTCCCTCATCATACCCAGCCCTGACTCAGAGGCTGGGGTCCTAAAAGATCAGAGCTGAGGAGCCCGGTGCTCCTCATTGGAGGCAGGAAATCAGAATATCCAGGAGGCATGGCTGCCCCCACCAACCTGACTGGCGCTTCCCCCGAGCTGGGCACAGGGCCAAGTCTCACAGTACAGTGAGTTCATGTCATCTTCATGTGTGGAGACAGAGGGAGCTGGAGATGAGAGGAGAGAGAGAGAGAGAGAGAGAGAGAGAGAGAGAGAGAGAAGAAGAAGAAGAAGAAGAAGAAGAAGAAGAAGAAGAAGAAGAAGAAGAAGAAAGAAGAGAAGAGAAGAGAAGAGAAGAGAAGAGAAGAGAAGAGAAGAGAAGAGAAGAGAGGGAAAGGAGGAGAGGGGAGAGGAGAGGAGAGGAGAGGAGAGGAGAGAGAGAGAGAGAGAGAGAGAGAGAGAGAGAGAGAGAGAGGCTCTGAAGGGCACAGTCCCTCTGCCTCAGGGTGAGTAGAAGGTTGAGTGATCCAAGATCCTCTCACTATCCCAGAACCACTTGGCCAAGGAGAGGGAACCACCCTCTCCTTCATGCCTGGAAGAGCATGGGTGAGGATTGAGGAGGGTTAGTATCCCCCACTTTCATATCACAAAATTACTGACAGGGAAAGAAGTAAGGGGCCTGACCCATCTGCCTGGAGTCAGGAAGCCAGAGCCACCTGCTGGAGGATGCTCCAGGAGGTAACATGGTGGGCTAATCCAGGGACTGGTGGCCAGAGAAGGTGCCTCGGGACTGTAAAGGCTCAGCCTTTTGGTCATTTGTTTCCTCATCGGTGAAGACCGACCGAGATGGGGAATGCTGGAGACTAGAGCAACAGGAAGGCTAAACCCTTGGGGGTGACCACGGCTCACAATGGCAGATCCCCTACCCCGCCTCAGCCAGGACAGGATGTGAACACACAAAGGTGACAGATGTCTGATGTGATGAAGATGCTGATCACCCTGGCTCCGTCATTATGCATGACACGCATGCATCAAAACACCACACGGTATGCCACGAATATGCATAATTATTACATGTCAATTAAAATAAAAATTAAAAAAATGCCCTCAGCATCAGGCACTCTCCGTGAAGCGTGCCGTGGAATTTCTCTGATGAATATGTCCGTGTCTGTCACCACCCAGTGGACCGATCTTACTCCCATCTTCCCAGACACCCAACCAGAAAAAATGCTCTAAGGGGTCAGGGACCTCGGCTCTTACGCAGCCGTGTGGCCTGGCGTGCTCTTCACAGCGATACCTTGTAACCTTCTATCACGGTATCACTTGTATATACTTGCTTCACACCCTCGCCCCACAGTCGTCAGAGCATGAAGGCTCCAGTGTCCCAGCCAACAGCCCAATCCTGGCACAGCTTCCTGGGTCTGCATTTTGGAAGGAGAAATCTGATTGGCTCAGAGGGCTTTGCACCGTCCAGGCTCACCCACACCACCTCCCATTTCTGAGCACATCTGTCCAACTTCCACTTTCTTTGAGCCTCAGGTCTCTGTGGGCTGGAGTTCTCTGGTGCTAGCCATCACTGGGTTAACCACACACGGAGCTGAGACAACTCTAGGCCCCCACGCAGTGACATTTTAGGAGCTCTGGCCTTACAGCTGGTGTCCTGTCTTCTTCAGCTATATGACACTCTGATGACCTAGTCCCTCCCAAGAGCATCTGCAAGCTCATCTCCAAGCAAAAGGGCTCTCCAGGCCACTCTGAGCAGGGCAGTGACCTTGTTCCGCCATGGCCAATGATGGGCGAATGAATGAATGGATTTTCACAAACACACAGGTATGAATAAATGAATCAAAGCCACATGCATTCTCAAGTCATTTCTACAACACACATTAAAGTGATCTCCGAAGAGACCAGGACCTGGGATGAGACAGAGCCAGATGTGAACTCCTGTCCATTCAGTGACCAATGTCAGACCTTGTGACCTGGGCCTCAGTTGTCCTATCTGTCAGGTCTGAAATACCTGCCTTCTTCCCTGCAGTGCACTCAGGCTGCATAGTTCTGTTGTATTGTATCTTAACTCTGAAAACATTTTAGGATAACCAATGGGTTTCTAAAGCAGAAGTCTGCATCCCTCGCCCTGTCTGGGTAACCACTTAGGCGGAGCTGTGGAGAGAGCCTTGGTGTCTGCAGGAGGACAAACCACCTGCTGTGAGGTGGACTTGGAAACCCAGGCACAGCCAGCAGACACTTCCTTCCCGCCCCATGTCCCGCGCCCAGCCCAGCGCAGCGCAGGGCACACTGAGGTTTTCTGTTATTTGTGGGAGACCTCCTTCTATGCTGTGGCAAACACAAGACTTTATAAATATTTCAAATGCTAATAATTTGTGTGGTCCCTGCTTAGACTTTTAAATGAATCTAAGGGCATTTCTCCAGAAACCTGCCATGCTACAGCAGAGAAAGAAACACTACTGCCTCCTTTATGAGACAGGGCTCTGAGGAAAGAGGAGCCAGAGGCGGCGGCGGCAGTGGCGGCAGGTATGGCCACTTCTATCTCTCCCACCCACCTAGCAGGTCAATGGTTGCCAAAACCCAGTCCCTGTGTCAGAAAATCCAACGATTAGTGTTCCATAACTGTGCTATAAGATAACTCCGTGTTCTGATCCCAGCTGCTGCAGACCTGGGCTGTGTCACCTCGGGCAACTGTCTCCGCCTCTCTGAAACTTTGTTTCCTTTTTATGTAAAGTGGGATCTAATAAGGATTAAGTTAAGCGACATGTATAAGATACACTAGCCTGGCACTACCATGCACAGCAACTAACAACTAACATTCTCAAGTGAAATCATTCCACGGTCTACATAAACCACCCAGGGTGGTTCACGGAGAGGGTGGAAGCTATGCTAGTCATAACGAAGAAGACCGTGCAATGGGCTCTGGAGAAAGAGGGAGAAAGAACAGGGAAAGAACAGCTGTAGGGCAAGGGAAGCCTGCAGCTCCGCCTGAGACCCACAGCCTAAGACACTCAGACCACACTCGCAGCCTGAGACCACGCCCACAGCCTAAGAGACCACGCCCAGTGGGCGGGGACAGGAATCTGTGGGCCTGGTGTACCAGGCCCCAAACCTTCTGTGATCAACCTGTCAACTCGATGGGTTTTCAAATCATCAAGGAAGTTAGTCTCTGGGCATGTGAGGATTATCTAGGTTATATCATGGACAGCAGCATCCCACGGGGCCCGAGACGGAATAAAAAGGAGAAAGTGAGCTCAGAAGACATGTTCATGACTCTCCTGCCTCATGGCGGACACAGTGTGACCCTTGACTTCCTGCCTCGACGACTGTGTACCCTAGAACCACGGACCAACAAGGCCTTGCTTAGGTTGCTGTCAGCTACTGTCACATGACAGCTAATAAATGTCCCCTCCAGAGGCTCCTTGGTGTCCTAAGACGTTGTGCCGGGATCTGAATGTCCCAGGAAGGATTCTCTGAGGAGGGCTTGGTCCCCAATGCAGCAGGGGGCAGAGTGGGGCTGTGGGGAAGGGTAGGGGTTCTGAGGCAATCGACCACAGAAGCATAACTCTTGATGCCAGCACCGGGAAGGCATGGAAACAATGCGGGAGGTACCTGGCTGGAGAAGTGACCTCTGGAGTTGAAAGTGATCTTATCCTTGTCTCTCTGGAGACCCCTCCCCTGTCTCTGTCTCTCCTTCCTTGCCATCCTCCACAAAGCTTGAAGCACAACCCCACCACACCCTTCCTTCTGCCATGACACCCTCATTGCCGTCTGAGAGCTTGAGCTCAAAGAATCTTTCCTCTTTTAAAATTGGTTCTCTCAGGTAAACATCAAAGCTACGGAAAGTCAGACTAATACAGGTGAAGGCTGCCCCCACTTTCCCTGCAGCCCCAAAGCTTAAAGGTTGCTTTTCACTCCCCAGACAGGCCAGAGTCCTGGGTCACTCATACCCTTTACCTTCCCAATCAGACAGACCCCTTCAGAGAAAGAACGATGTAAGCCAGGGTGACTGGGCACCTCCCTGTCTGAGAAGACCTAAGTGGGGCTCGGCAGGACTCAGGGGAAGGTTACAGCGACCCATCGAGTCCCCCTGGGCCTTCAGCCTTTGTTTCCAGGACAGATAAAACATCATCAGAAGGGCACACCGTCCATCTGGCTGTCGGCACAGCATGATTTAGGACAGGGACCAGCAGCCAGG
The DNA here is from genome assembly GCA_964023405.1 of Apodemus agrarius. Lineage (NCBI taxonomy): Eukaryota > Metazoa > Chordata > Mammalia > Rodentia > Muridae > Apodemus > Apodemus agrarius. Next base: position 2,151,472 of record OZ030028.1, read on the forward strand.
TCGCAATGAAGATGAATGGAACCCTGACTCCTCGGTGTGGGTGGGAGTGACCGCAGCCAGCTGTCCTAGCAGACCCAGTTGGGCAAATGCCACTTAGATGCTAGCCTGGATCGGAGGACAGTGGCTGCTGCTCCCGCCAGAGGGAGGCAGCGTCCAGAGCAATGTCAGAACCCGAGTTGCTCATCGTGTGTCTGGTTGCTATGAGGCTGAGGTTGCTATGAGGTAAGTCTCTGGGTGGAGTGAGCGTTTTCCTGTCCTTAAGGGGTTCAGGAAGCCAAAGGGCTGTCCACCGAACCATCGGCTCCCTCGGAGAAAATCTCATTTTAAAATCTTCCCACCAGGGGGGTCTGGAGAGGCAGCTCAGCGGTTAAGAACTCTGACTGCTCTTCCACAGGTCCTGAGTTCAATTCCCAGCAACCACATGGTGGCTCACAACCATCTGTAATGAGTGGGACCTGATGCCCTCTTCTGGTGTGTCCGAAGACAGCTACAGTGTACTCATACACAGAAAATCAATACATCTTTTTAAAAAACCAAAGTCTTTCCACCACCCCGGCAGGTGCCAGAACTCTGACCCCGTGATCTTGGACCAGCAGAGAACACTGAAACACACCTCAGCTTTAAAGTAAACAAGTGAAATGGAGACCTGCTGTGCCCAGTGAGCAGAAGAGGAAGATGTGAAGCAAGACTCTGTGACCAGCAGAGTCAGAGGAATGAGTTAAAAGTGTAAGAGAATCAGCGTGTCACCAACGCATTTGAAATTTAAATAAACCAGAGAGTTTGGAAAATTTTTAAATGACCAATTGTGTTAAAAATATCCCAATTCCCTCTCATGATGGATGGCCCACCTGCTGCCTGGGAAATGGTCATTTTGGTTATACCAAAGTTTTCAGGAGCTGAGAAACTCAACAGTTAATGCATTGTTTTATTTTATTTTTATTTCATTGTTGTTTTGAGGTAGGCTCTCAAGTAGGTTGGCCTTGGGGGTCACATGTAGCTGAGGCTAGCCTTAAACTCCTGATCCTCCTTGTCTCCACTTCCCGAGCCCAGGGATAACAAGCTAAGCTGCCATGCCTGGCTGTCAACACATTATTTCAAAGATTGGAAAGGTAGACTCAGTTCAAGTTCACATTAGACTTGGTAACATCAAGTGCCAGATAAGAAAACCTAGATAATAGAGCCTGGGGCAGCTCAGCTCCCAGCCTGATGGTCTACACTCAATCCCTGGGCCCACATGCTGCAGGGAGAGAACAGAGTCCTGCATGTTGTCCTCTTAGTTCCACATAATTGTGCATGCACACATATACACATGTGCACACACACAGGCACATGCACACATGCATACACATATACATGTACACACATACAGATGCACATGCACACATGCATACACATATACACTCGTGCACACACAGGCACATGCATACATGCATACACACATGCATACACATATACACTCGTGCACACACATACAGATGCACATGCACACTTGCATACACAGATACACATACACACACACTGAACTCAACAAAACTAGATGTTGAGCATGAACTGGGGCAAGCAAGCAGAGTCAGCGATATTATTAAGAAACACGTGGTAGGAATATCAGGTGATCCCTGGGATGCAGGGCCGGCTCCTGTCAGGAGGCTGTGTAACATCTGAAAGGAAAAGCTGGTATAATTAGACAAATATATTCTAAAAACTCTTTGGAAAGTTCAATCTTCATTTGCAATTCTAATTTTCATTAAAAGAGGAATTGAAGAGACATTTTAAAAGGAGTTTATAGGTTAATTTTTAAGGCTAGAGATGGCTCAAGTTTGATTCCAAAAGTTAGCATCAACTTAGTAAGAAATGTTTAAGTCAGTGTGAGTCACAGCTCTCAGGTCTGCAACAAAGCACCTGAAGAAGGAAGGAAGGAGGGAGAGAAGGACAGTGGGAGGAAGGGAAAAGGGAAGGAATGGAGGGAGGGAGGAAAAGGGGAAGGGAGGGAGGGAAGGAGGGAAGAGGGAAGGAGGGAGGGAGAGAGAAAGGAAGGGAGGAAGGGAGAAAGGAAGGAAGGAAGGAAGGAAGGAAGGAAGGAAGGAAGGAAGGAAGGAAGGAAAGGTTTCTGTAGCTCACTGTGGGTACGGCTCTTTAAGCCCTTCACGGTGGGGACTGCAGGTGGGGGAGGCAGGTTGGGAGGGGTGTGAGAAGGCTGCCACAGCACAGAGGGGAGCAGAGATAAAGAGCTCAACCCTTCAGTTATTCTCACAGACATGCTCCTTGCTGTGGCTCCTGGTCTGGTTCGCCCTTCCCTGGGCTCCACCATGTTTGTTCTACCCTGCTCGACGCCAACTTCACTGAAAATGTTTATTTAAAGTTTGCAGCAGTTCAGGACCTGAGGTGAATCCCCAGTCTTTCTGGTGGGTCGGGGCCTGAGTTTAGAAGTGGGATGAAGTGTGCCCCTACATTCTCCTCTATCGGTTTTAGGGGATCCACCCTCTGTTGAAGCTTTGAGCCACTTTGAGTATGAAGTAAGAATCCAGGTTCATCTCTCTGCATGTTGAATCCGGTTTCCCCAACACTATTTTCTGAAGAGTCTATATCATTTTATTTTTAGCTTCTTTGTCAAATGTCAGGTGGGGGTAGTTGCATAGTCTCAGACCTGGCTCTTTCATTCTCTCCCACTGATCTGTGTGTCTGGTTTGCTCCAGGACCATGCCATTCTTATTACTGCGGCTCTGTAATATACTTTGAAATCCAATGCAGTGATTTCTCCTGCAATATTCATTGTGTTCCAGCATGCTTGTCTTAGCTATTCATGATATTTTGTACCTCAGTATAAATTCTGATATCTACTTGTCCATATCTGTGGGGGAGGGGGAAAGCCCTGGTATTTTTATGAGAATTGTATTGAATCTGTAGATTGCCTTTCATAGGATGACTGTTTTCACTATTTTAATTCTGACTATTTATGATCATGAGAGGACTTTCCATATTCTGGTGTCTTCCTCAAGTTCTTTTTTCAATGTCTTCAAGATTTCACTGGAAAGGTCTTTTATTTCCTTAGTTAGATTTGTTCCCAGCTAGTGTGTGTGTGTGTGTGTGTGTGTGTGTGTGTGTGTGAGAGAGAGAGAGAGAGAGAGAGTATATGTGTATGAGTGTGTGTGCATGTATATGAGTGTGCAAATGTGTACATATATGTGTGTGTGCATGTATGCATGTACATATGTCTCTGTATGAGTGTGTGCGCACATGTGTGTGCATGCACTGTACACATGTCTGTGTGTATGAACATGTGTGTGCATGTGTACATGTGTGTGTATGGATACATGTGTGTGCATTTGTGCACATGTATGTATGTGTATTCTCCCTAATTTCAATGTCTTCAAGATTTCACTGGAAATGTCTTTTATTTCCTTAGTTAGATTTGTTCCTAGCTAGTATGTGTGTGTGTGTGTGTGTGTGTGTGTAAGAGAGAGTATATGTGTATGAGTGTGTGTGCATGTGTATGTGTGTGTGAATGTGTGCATATATGTGTGTGAGAGTATATGTGTATGAGTGTATGTGCATGTGTATGTGTGTGCGAATGTGTGCATGTATGTGTGTGTGTGCATGTATGCATGTACATATGCCTCTGTGTATGAGTGTGTGTGCACATTTGTGGGTATGTGTGTGTGTGCATGCACTGTACACATACCTGTGTGTATGAACATGTGTGTGCATGTGTACATGTGTGTGTGGGTACATGTGTGTGCATGCGTGTGTGCATGTATGTATGTGTATTCTCCCTAATTTCAATGTCTTCAAGATTTCACTGGAAATGTCTTTTATTTCCTTAGTTAGATTTGTTCCTAGCTTGTGTGTGTGTGTGTGTGTGTGTGTGTGTGTGTGTGTGTGAAAGAGAGAGAGAATATATGTGTATGAGTGTGTGTACATGTGTATGTGTGTGCGAATGTGTGCATATATGTGTGTGTGAGAGAGTATATGTGTATGAGTGTATGTGCATGTGTGTGTGCATGTATGCATGTACATATGCCTCTGTGTATGAGTGTGTGTGCACATTTGTGGGCGTGTGTGTGCATGCACTGTACACATGCCTGTGTATGAACATGTGTGTGCATGTGTACATGTGTGTGTGTGGATACATGTGTGTGCATTTGTGCGCATGTATGTATGTGTATTCTCCCTAATTTCAATGTCTTCAAGATTTCACTGGAAATGTCTTTTATTTCCTTAGTTAGATTTGTTCCTAGCTAGTGTGTGTGTGTGTGTGTGTGTGTGTGTGTGTGAGAGAGAGAGAGAGAATATATGTGTATGAGTGTGTGTACATGTGTATGTGTGTGCGAATGTGTGCATATATGTGTGTGTGAGAGAGTATATGTGTATGAGTGTATGTGCATGTGTGTGTGCATGTATGCATGTACATATGCCTCTGTGTATGAGTGTGTGTGCACATTTGTGGGCATGTGTGTGTGCATGCACTGTACACATGCCTGTGTGTATGAACATGTGTGTGCATGTGTACATGTGTGTGTGGGTACATGTGTGTGCATGTGTGTGTGCATGTATGTATGTGTATTCTCCCTAATTTCCTTGATTCTACTCACCCAGCATGCTCGTTCCTGACATACAGACGCTGCTGGTTTTGTGTGTTCATCTCATATCCTGCCACTTTGCTGAAAGTGTTTATCTTGCTTGCGGACTTTCTAGTTGGGACTCAAATAGTTCCGGAAATAAGAATGACAAGTGGCAGGTGGGACCTCACGAGATTAGCACACTCCTCCATTCAATAAAGGAAACATTCAGTGGAGTGAAAAGGCCACCCGCAGAGAGCGAGAAAATCTTTGTCAGTTATATATCTGACAGAGGATTAGTGTCTAGAATATACAAAAATCTGAACACCCAGAAAACAAACAAGTCAATTTTAAAAATGGCTCTAGAACTGGGTAGAGAGTCTGCAAATCACAGAAGAAATGGAAACATCAGTGGACATTTAGCGTGTTCACAATCTTCAGCTACCCTGACATGCAGATTAAATCAACATCAAAACGCCACCTCACTGCATTTGGAACAGTTACTGACAGAAACATAGGGTGAGCAAAGGGTAGTGTGGCTGTGGAGAGGGGGACTCACACACGCTGAGCAGACACTCCGCAGGTCCGTCTGGAGGTTGCTTAAAAATCTACAACCGGGGACTGGAGAGATGGCTCAGCGGTCAAGAGCACTGACTGCTCTTCCAGAGGTCCTGAGTTCAACTCCCAGCACCCACATGGTGGCTCACAACCATCTGTCATGGGGATCTGATGCCCTCTTCTGGTGTGTCTGAAGACAGCAATAGTGTATTCATATACATAAAATAAATAAATAAATCTTTTTAAAAAATGTCTACAACTGGGGTCTACACCACACAGCACATTTCTTGCCTGGAGCCACTGCACAGCCATGTTCATTGCCGACCTGCTCACATCGGTGGAGACATGGGATAAGTCAAGACGATATTTGTCACTGAGCACTGGATAATGAAAATGTGGAATATTAGCTGAAAGAAAAATGCAGGTAAATGGATGGAACTGGGAAACGATTATACCAGCTGGGCCACTGAGGTCTCGAAGACAAACACAGTAAATATGTTGTGTCTCATATGTGTGCTAGCCTGATGTGTGTTTAACATATGCAGGCAGGGAAACTACAGATGGGCAGAGTGGATGGGAGGTGTCAGGGATTGGGGTGGTCGAATGTAAGTGAATTGGAAGTAGCTGGAGGAATAAGGGGGCAGGATAGTTCAAGCAGTAGGGTGGGGTAGTGAGGAAATTAATGGCCAGGTGAACCTTAAAACGAAATAAAGAGTATATGGAGAAGCGACTAGGGAAGTATGATCCTGTAATCCCAGATGTAAGCATGTGTGCACGTGCTTGTGCATGCATACACACATATACATACATCCATACACACATACACATATATGTATACATGGGATAGCACAGAATATATAGGGGATAGGACACACATGTGATCTGAAAGAAAGGGGGATGGGTGCTGGAAGCTAAGGATGCAAGCAGGCAGAGGACAGGGGTGGGGAAAGCAGGGGTAAGGATGGGTCACCCCAAACTAAAGATGTATGGAAAAGTCCATCAGCCTGTAAACTCATTAAAATGCAATTTTTGAAAGCGGAGAATGAACGGAACTTCAGTGAACAATACTGCTCCCCGGGAGATGTGAGCGGCTACATGAAAACCTCAGCACCAGGCAGGAGAAGCCTCTCTATGAGCTATCAGTCACAGATGGCCCAGAAGCACCCAGAATATCACAGGGTATCATTATTGCTCTTGGTTGCCCACCGTGACTAGATGGTAAGACCCTATTCCTAGAGATACCATGTATGTTGGCTCCTAGACATAGAGATTGCAGTCCTGAACTAAGAAACCTCCCTGCTGGCTACTTTGATGGTGATGGAAGGGGCTAGGCAGGTTGCTAGGGAAGAAAGACATCAATTATCCAGCACTGCAGGGGCATTGCAGTTACCATGTTACAATGTTACATGCATGATACAATACCGACCTTGCTCGTTGATACAATAGTAGCAAGATTGTCTGTGGAGTAACCAACTTCTACCTTGATTGAATTTGAGACCTGATCCACAGGAAGGAAGCCATGCCTGATACTGTAAACATGGGCCACATGGAGAGTTTTATTCATTTATGAGTAATTTTCAAAAAAGCACAACAGACTATGAATTGTGAGATGTAGGTTTCTTTACAAACATAGGATATTAGATTTTTTTAAACTGAATTGATTTTTATTGATGCATGCCTTTTGTTTCCTGTGTGTCTAGAACTTTCCAAAACCTCCTTCTGGTTGGCTGGTTTGTGCGACCCACACTTGTGAACCTCAGTCCCCTGCTACAACACTTCCCCCATCTGTGGACCCTTATTCCCCTGGCACTCCCTTCTTCTTAGCCCCCGGTGGCATCTCCAGGACTCTCGGTTTCTATGACACCATGTTTTCGCTTCCACAGATGAATGGGAACATGCAGTTTTGTATTTTTCTATAACGGGATTATGAAATAATGATGCGTGTGGGAGCAGATATGAATGTCTGCGTGGGTGTGTGTATAGAGGCCAGGAATAGATGTCTGGTATCCTCCTCTATCTCTGTCTACCTTTTTCTTTTTTGACTTTTTGGCTAGGGTGGTAGCCACGGAGCCCCCAGAATCATTCTATTTTCCCCAACAACCTTTGCTAGGGTTATGGGTATGTATCGCTCTGCCTGGATTTGACATGGATGCTGGGGACCAAACAGGTTCTTCTGCTTGCATAGCAAGCACCTTATCAGCCAAGATATCTTGTCTATTATGTAAGAGTTTCTAGTTGAATTTTACTCCCTAATCTTGTCTATTGTGAAACCAAGGGACAAATTAAGACAATAGTGAGGGTTTCTAATTATTTCGTGGCCGTCATCCAAACTGATTTTGTCACAGGAAACTGAGAGGTTATGGGTTGGTGGGCACTCAGCCTCTCAGCCTAGCCCAGGAGAAAGGAGAAAATTGTTGGTGTTGTAGGGAAACGGCAGTAACAGGAAATGAACATGGCCAGTTCTTGATCCCACAGGCATTTTTAGTGTTGCTGATAACTCAACTACCCAGCAGGAAAGTGGGAGAAGACAAAGTCATCGGACAGTTGCCTGGGGAGGGAGGCAGAGACAGCAGAGGGGTGCAGAGGGAAGGAAGGGGTGTTGGCTTGTGTCTGGGAGGAGCAGCTCCGAATCTGACAGGAAGTCCTGGACTGAGGAGCCCCGGGAAAGCCATCCGCACAGTCAAGTTTCATGCCAGCCCATTTTGAAATTTAGATAAACTGCAAAAAGTTGAAAGATTTAAGTTGCCAAACTTGGCATTAGGGGAGGAAAAGACAGGAAATCTGAATAGCTGTGGGCACACTAGAGAAATTTGATTTACATTTTAAACCCTTTTCACAAAACAGCTCCTCCAGGAGGAAGAATCCTCATGCATGGAAGGGTGTGGCAACTCAGCCAGGACACTCCTTCAGAGGAGAATGTCCAGGAAAAAAAGCATTAGCCAGGGCCGCCTGGCCTGGTTCCAACAGCTTACCAACGACTGGCAAAGGGCGGCAAGCCCATGGACACAGGTGTGCAAGCTTGTAACAAAGTGAACAATGTAACATCCAAGGAGGTAATACACCCCGGGAGGCCCAAGAGCGCACCAGCTGTTCCTCACAGTCTATCCCGGCTTATCCCCTGCAGTAGTGAATGAGTCAGGAATGCTCACACCATCATTTTGACCCTGAGAAACAAATGAGATGTTTGAAAAGTTAGTAGAACCCATGACCAGGACCCCAGGAAACTGGGGGTGACAGGAAGCAGTCTCAGACCTATAAAAAGTCTAAGAACACATACAAAGCTGGCAGTTGAGAGTGGTTGTCACTTCCCAAGAGTGAACAGAACAGCAGAGCACCCTCGCACAGCCTCCCACCAGCTCCAGTGAGAGCAGAAATAAGAAACAGGCACATGGGGGCTGGAGAGATGGCTCAGCGGTTAGAGCACTGACTGCTCTTCCAGAGGTCCTGAATTCAATTCCCAGCAACCACATGGTGGTTCACAATCACCTGTAATGGGTATCTGATGCCCTCTTCTGGTGTGTCTGAAGATAGTGACAGTGTAATCACATACATGAAATAAATAAATCTAAAAAACAGTATTTAAAAGGGGGGGAGGAAAGAAACAGGTGTATGGGGGCTGGAGAGATAGCTTAGCAGTTAAGAGCACTGACTGCTCTTCCAGATGTCCTGAGTTCAATTCCCAGCAACCACATGGCGGCTCACAACCATCTGCAATGGGATCTAATGTCCTCTTCTGGTGTGTCTGAAGACAGCAACAGTGTACTCACATACATGAAAAGTGGCCCCATGGGCTGCCATTACAGCGAGTGAATTTAGCAAGAGTAGTATGAGTTTCTACAACACAGTTTATATACTATATACATGAAAAAAAACCAATAGCTTTCCTCCTTCCTAACACCGAGACCCTTTAATCCAGTTCCTTGTTCGTGGTCACCCCCAACCACAAAATTATTTCCATTGCTGCTTCATAACTGTAATCTTGCTGCTGTTATGAATTATAATGTAAATATTTTTGGAGACAGGGGTTTGCCAAAGTTGTTGCAACCCACTGATTGAAAATCACTGAACTAGAGAATAAAATGGTGTGTGTGTATGTGTGTGTGTGTGTGTGTGTGTGTGTGTGTGTGTACGTGCGCATGTGCATGACTGCATGTATGTGTGTGTACACCTGTGTCCACATGCCACCACACGTGTGCAGGTCAGAGGTCAGACTAGGGTGCTGGTGCTTAACTTCCTCCCTGATTGAGCCAGTGTATCATTATTACCACAGCACACACAGGACAGAGATTCAAGTGCCATCCTCCATCTCAAAAATCTGGAGAAAGAACAGGTCAGACAGGGATGAAAAGAAGCAAAAAATGTTCAGTAAGAAAGAAAAGGAATAGGAAGATTGAAATTGTTTTTATTATTATCAGTGGTGGCAGCAGCAATAGCAGCACCTTATACAGGTTGGTGAAACTGATAAATTCCAGGAAAAGAAGCTGACAAAGTAGAGACAGCCCAGCCCGTAGCAGCCACTGTGAGAACTCACTACAGACCCTACAGAACAGTTTAAATGAATATGTGCAGGGAATTTTAATTGTCATAGGCAAAGTATTCCAAAAACACATCTTTACCCGTGCCAGCAAAGGAAGAGATGGATAAAAGGTCATATCCAAAATCAATTTTACAGATTTTAAACGTTCTAAAATAAAACCCCAAGCTGAGCCCGGATCCGTTTACAGTTGATTCTGCACACTGAAAAGGAAAGAGAACAAACTAATCCATGTACTGCTAAAACCAGAACAGCAAAGAGAGACACCATGAAGTTATCTCACCCATGAACTGGCCGGCAAAATCTCAAGCAAAACTCTGCCAATTAAAATCTAATGAAAAATGAAACAGGACCATGCTGCGTCTGGTCTATTAGATGTGCCATGAATGCAAGAAGAGAGACCATGATGGTGGCTTCCCACCTCAAGAGGGGAGGAGAGGCCAACTCCACCATCACACCAATAGAGATCATGAGACAATCTTGTTTGTATATGTAAAAAAATTCTATATGATTGGGATATTCTTTGATCTATTAAACATGAGCTATGTGGCAAACACATTATTTCTCTCGTGTGTTTATGTATGTAATGTATCTACATGTGCATATGTGTTCACGTGTGTGAGCACACACAGGGGGACCTGAGGCTGACACCAGGACTCTTCCTTGCTTGCTCATTGAGACAGCGTCTCTCAACTGAACCCAGAGCTCACTGACACAAATCTCACCAGACACCTTGTTCCGAGACTCCCCGTCTCTGCCCTCAGGCTGCTGGCACCACAGGTGGGCTGTCACAACACTAGAATGCACGGGGATGCTCACAGTGGGCGCTTTAACCACCGAGTCACCTTAACAGCCCTTAGAGTCTTATTTATTTTTCAATCTTATTATGTTTTACTTGTTTGTAGCAGGGAAGGGTGCGTGCATGCCGCTGCACGGGTGCAGGGGTCAGAGAACAGCTTGCCAGAGGGAATGGCTCAAACGTTTCAACACTTTGTCCCTAGTGGGTAGTGCTTGCTGTTTGGGTAGGCTGAAAAGGTGTGGCCCTACACCCTAGGTCAGACTTCGAGAGTCTGAAAGCTCAGGGGGTGCCGGTTTATAGAAGGGAGAATTTATGTGGGGCTTATGGCTCCAGAGGAATAAGAATCTGGACAGAAGGCAGCAGGCGAGGGCTCACATCTAAAAACGATAAGCAGGAAGCAAAGAAGAGAAGCCGTGTAGAGACCTGGTCACAGGAGCACTGGTCCACACTCTCACACACGTGGAAGGAAACGTAGGCTTCTACTCCACAGGTCCCAAGAATACGAACTGCAGGTTGACTTCATACCTGGCAGGAAGTTTTATGACAAAGTTCAGGAGCTCAGGGTCTTGGGTGAACTATTTACATGAAACTGAGCAGAAGAGATAAAAGGACACAAGACCCACACACGGGGTCTTGTATTCAGATGCCCCAAACATGATCAGAAATCCTAGGCTGTAAGAAAAAGAGGAGGTCCATAGAATAACCAGGACGAGTCAGATCTCTCTCTCTCTCTCTCTCTCTCTCTCTCTCTCTCTCTCTCTCACACACACACACACACACACACACACACACACACACACACACACACACAAATTATATATGTGTGTGTGTGTATATATACATATATATATCCAGCTATAGGCGGGACTATTCCAAAATGGGCGGAGCTATTCAGCTGTGGTGGACAGCTGAACAGCTCCGCCCACAGCCGAACAGCCCCACCCACAGCTGAATAGCCCCGCCTATAGCTGAATACCTTCGCCCACACCCAATCCTAGAAGGTTGCTAAGCGGAGCTAGCTTGTAAGGCTGCTCCAGAGAGCACCTTAGCCCTATCCTGTCCTAGACTCATGCCTAGAAATTTTTCTCCTCGGTCTATTCTCTCGAGTCTCTGGCAAGTATGTACCAAAAAAAATGCAAACAGAATTTGGAAACAGCCGGCACGTCCATCAATGGAAAAGGAAGAAGCTAATGTTGATATATTTATACAGCGGGGCACCGTATAGGAATTAAAATGAATGAACTCCAATCACACACACCAACATGTAAAACTATCTTGAAAAACATAAAATATATTTAAAAATAAAAGTTGTGGGAAGACTCATATGGTGCAGTGCTGTGGATACCAGCCTTGGGCTATGTAAAGCGACGCCATGTATTATTTATGGATACATATGTACTGAAAATATTTTTAAAGCATGAAGAACCCCGAGCTCGGGGCGGAGCTGTTTCTGGGGCAGGAAAGCACTGAGTCGGACTGAGAAGTTTCTACACACGGAGCTGACTGCTCTTGGGCTTTAGCTCCTAAAAACACAAACAAAATACCTGAGAAAAATAATAAAAGCCCAGGGCTCCCAAACCAGCCACACACAGATGTTTGTTGTCCACACAGGGACTTTGGTTGTCCATGTACCCTGCTGCGGAAGTCTCCCTAAGGGAGCCTCTTTGTCCCGTTTCCTGGCATAAATATTTCCATTATGACCAAATCCAAGCTATCAAATTAAAGTCTGTGGCCACAGCACTGGGAGGTGGTGCACACAGTAGGCTCACAAGAGCTGATGGACGGGCTCTGCCACATTACCCTGCTGCCCTGCATTGCCAGCGGTCCCTCCTGCATGTTCTGAGAGATCGGGCTTTCCTGCTGAGGGTCACAAGCACGGAAGCTTCGGAGACAGCTATCCAAAACATGCACCTGTGGAACCTGGAATTCTGGGGACCAAAAGGGGGCATCATCAAAGTCCTGCAGATGGTGTGGCCACAGGTAAAACCCTGCTGTCCTGACCCCAAGCCTTACCGTTACCATGCCCAGGCTCCTAACCTCAGCAGAAATTCCTCCAGTTCTTGTGAAACAAACTCATTTTCTCCTTGTCATCCACAGGGACAGGGCGGGGGAGGAGCATCAGACAGGACCAGCATAGTCCAATAATAGGCTCCTTGCTGCTACACCCAGATCTCACCTCTGCCTCCCCACCTGAGTCCAAAAACAGGATGACCCAAGCCGGGGACTCTTCCCACACGCCCACGCTGGAACTGGAATGAAGGGCTTATGCAAGAGACATAATTGTACAATAAAGAACATGAACCCACGCTTTGATATCCCGGCCTGGGAACGGTGAGAAGGCAGCTGTCCTCTGGGACTCCCCATCCTCACTTACACGGTGGGTTATTCGAAGAGCAGCCATGGAGGCCAAGCAGAGACAGAACTCTAAGGCCTCGGTGCCAAGAACAATTCTTCTGTGGTAACGGCTCAAAAGATCACAACCCTCAGTTCAACACAAAAATCAATACGTGAGACATACTGTGTTAGCGGTGAAGGACAGGCGCCCCCGCGCTCATCACAGCGGGTGCCTCGCGATGAGACTCAAGAGACCTTCACAGGAAAAAAAAATTACAAAAACTCTCAGTAAACGAACCACAGAAGAAAACACACACAACATAAGAAAGGCTGTGTGTGGGGCCAGCACGGTGGCTTGGTGGACAGAAGCATCTACTACTAAGACTGATACCAGGGGCAGGAGAAAACAGAGTCCTGCAAGTCCTCCTCTGACCTCCCCACTTGGGCCATGGCCCCTGTTATTGCAGAATTTTCCCTGTCCAATCACATTAGGGCAGCGGGAGTCCTGTGATTGGACAGAAAAAAGGGAGGTGGAGTTAAGAGTTGAGGAGAGAGGAGCATCTCTGGGTAGGAGGAGGAAAGAAAATGGCTGCCGGTGCGTGTGTATGGTGTGTGTGTACCTGTGTGGCGATTTCCACAAGTAGCTATGACTTCACAAGGTTAGAAATATTGGGATAAAGCTTTTATCATTATCAATTAGCTCTGAAATTACTCTATCGGCATCTTGTAAATTGTGGTTGTATTGATATATAAATCTGATTTGTTAATTAAGCTTTGAGTCTTGATTCTACCGGGTAATTAGGTGTTGAGATGGTTGACCATGAGGTGCGTGGGGCGTTGCGTGATAGAAAAATGAACTCGGGGGCGGGGGACGGGGGGCGCCAGAGAGATGGCTAGCAGAGGGACCACTGAGTAAGGTGGACTGGCGGGAGCTCTGTGACACTGCAGGGCCAGAGAGTTGGAGGGCTGCGAGACTGTGCGAGTGAGATCACTAGGCAGGAGCCCTGTGGCTCATTGGCTGCTGGCACTAGTGTGGGAACGTGCCGGTTCATTTTTTAATATGTCCCTTAACACTGTGTGCACACGTGCACATAATAAATAAACAGATAAAGGCTGAGTGGGAAAGCCCCATCCCCTAAAATTATCATGCCTGACCCTCTCAAGCAACTTCCCATTCTAGAAGAAGTTCCAGCTGTAGTCATTAGACAAAGAAAAAAATTGAGGACATTCAATAGAGAAAGAGGCAAGATCACTACTGTTTGCTGATGACGTGCAAAAATACAAAACCAAAACAAAAAATTCCCTAGACAACATCTGTTAGAACTGAGAGATGGGCTCAGGACAGTTTCAGGGCATAAAATCAACATATAAGACCAAGTGTTTTCTTATCCCTTCATATTGTCAGCAAATAGCTGGGAAAAGATAAGGTAGGGAGTGGCACTTCTTGGAGGCGTGGCCTTGTTGGAGGAGGTATTGCCTTGTTGGAGTGGGTGTGGCCTTGTTGGAGTGGGTGTGGTCTTGTTGAGTGGGTGTGGCCTTGTTGAAGGAGGTGTGCCACTGTGGGTGTAGGCTTTAAGACCTTTACCCTAGCTGCCCGGAAGTCAGTCTTCCATCCACTAGCAACCTTCGGATGAAGATGCAGAACTCTCAGCTCTCCCTGCACTGTTCCTGCCTGGATGCTGCCATGTTCCTGCCTTGATAATAATGGACTGAACCTCTCAACCTGTAAGCCAGCTCCAATTAATGTTGTCCTTTATAAGACTTGCCTTGGTCATGGTGTCTCTTCACAGCAGTAAAACCCTAAGACACTGTAATTTTGCTACTGTTATGAAATGTAATGTATGTAATGTAAATGTCTGATATGCAGGATATCTGATAAATGACCCCTGTGAAAGGGTTGTTGGACCCCACAAAGGGGTCTCGACCCACAGGTTGAGAACCGCTAGCATAGAGCTTGGCTGAAAGAAACTGCAGACCACACGTATGTGGAGAAACATCCCGCGTCCAATAATGGATAGCGTTAATACTGCTCACACACCCACACTGCCCTAAAGGATCTAGAGATCCCATGCAATTGTGTAAAAATTAACAGAAATAGAACAAATATTCCTAACATTTGTATGGAACCGCAGGGGCGGGGTGGGGTCGGGGGACCTACAGTAGCTAAACCAACCTGGAGTGGAATGAAAAGAACGGGGCAGGGGTGGAGCTCAGCGGCAGAGGGCTCGTTTGCCTCGTAAGCGGCAGGGCCAGTGAGGAAGGGTCTTACTGTATCCCCGATTTCAAATACACGCCCAAGCTGTAGCGCCTGAGGCAGCATGGCCCTGGTATAAAAAACCGACATGTTAATTAACAGACCAGAACGGACAGCCCAGCCATCAGCCCACACATTGTTTCTGGACCATTACTCACCCCAGATCCCACACTAGGAAAAGAAATGTCTCTTCGACGGTGATGTTGAGGAAGTTGGCTGTCCACGAGATGAAGAAGGAAGGTGGATTTATCTCACGCCACCTACGAGAGTCAGGTCCAATCAGACTACAGCAAATGTTTAGACCCAAAGACAGAAAGTTCAGAGAAAGCAAACCATACCACCAGTGGACACGAGGACGTCTTGTTTATAACCCGAAACTCACAAACAACAGAAGCAAAGATGGACCGCAGGGATGAACAAAGATGAACACTGACACGCTTCACCTCAGAGAGAGCTCTTGGCGGTGAGAGCATGACTCGGGAACTAGGGAACAGCAAGAGCTTCCCCCTGGGAAGATGTGTGGGTCATGGGCAAAGACCGGAGGGTCCATACTCATTAACCCTCAGGGATGTAAACACAAGTCCAAACACACAACGCAAAGTCAACCCACACCTGTTGGAAGAGCAACTGTCAGTAAAAATTAGAGATCACGTTGAACCAGCTATTGGTTGACCATTTCCTCAGTCTCTGCTCAATTTTTGCCCCTGCATTTCCGGTAGACAGGACAAAATTTGGGTAGAAAGTTTTATGGGTGGGTTGGTGTCCTTATCTCTCTACTGGGGGTTCTGCCTGGCTACAGAAAGTGGCCACTCCAAATTCCATATCCCCACTGCTATGAGGCTCAGCTAGTCATCCTCAGAGACCCCTGGGAGCCTCTCCCTTCCCAGGTGCCAATTTCCATTCATCCTCCGGATCCCCTGGCCCTCTCTCCTGTCTCTCCCCACGCCTGATTCTGACCCCTCACTCCCCTCCCCATCCCCTCTCCCATCCAGTTCCCTCCCTCCATCTGCCTCCCATGACCATCTTATTCCCCTGGGCAAGCACCAATCCCCGATGCTATTAATGGTGTTCTGTTATGCTTGCAGACAGGAGCCTAGCACAACTGCTCCCACGCTCCCCTTTGGAGGCTCTCACAGCCATGAGTCTAGGGTGGCTCCCAAGGGAATGGCTCAAGCTGTTGACTGGGGTCTGTGCTTTCAAGTCCTTGCTCCTGCTCCTGATTTCAGTAAGCCCAACTCGTGCTGTTCGAGCCTCAGTTTTTCTCCTCTGTAAAATGGGTGGAAAAGCCTGTGCCTCGCTTGCCTGCCAGGAGGCTTAAGAGGAGGGAAGCTTGTGGCCCGCCTGCAGGTGACGCTCAGCTGGCTGCTGTTCTTGTGCCTGCCCACACGTCTGTTCCTGCACTCTGTGTTTACTGGCTCGGTTTTCTTGATTTCTAAACACTCAAGTGTCTAGAAATTGCATCATCAGCTAATTCTAGGAAATACCTATGCTTTGTTTTTGATTGACAAATTCCGGTTGAATGCATTTGGCTTCAGAATATGTGATGTCTTAGTATGTGTTTCCGGCACAGTGATTACGCACTGCACGCTAACAGATCCAGTCCCTCACACACCCCTTGTTCTGAGGTGAAAGCCTCTGTAATAAAATGTCGTCTTTGAAGCAACTTTGAAATGTGCCAAGATTATTACTGTCATAGTGGCCGCTTCATGGGGTCAATGTTTCCCAGATCAGTCTTGAGCATCACCAGCTGGTGACGTCCTGGGGAGCTTGTGTTTCTCTGTGTGACTTACTTCACACGGCACAGCACTCTCCGAGATCCCCCAGGGGGCTGTATAGTATTCCACTGTATGGAATGCCTGTTTTCTCTGTGTATCTATCTATCAGTGGACACATGGGCTGCTTCTGGATCCTGGCTGTTGTGGAGGACGCTGCGTGGGGCCAGATGTCTCTTCAGTGTGCCCATTTCTACACCACTGAAGAGGAATCTGAAGTTTCTGGACACAAACTCAGTCGTGGGATATCTGGGTCATGCAGGAATACTGTTTGGAGTGTCTGTGAGCTCCATGCTGCCTTCCAGGGTGCAGGGCTCACGAGCTTGCCGCATGTGTGATCCCTATTTTTTCTTTTTCTTGAGTCCCATGGATGTTTATTTAGGTAAAAATACATTCTGGCTAACATGTAAGATTTATATGAATATGTCTTATTCTTTTTTCATTTATTTATTTATTTGTTTGTTTATTTTTTACATTACATCCAGATTGCCGCCCTCTCCCTGTGTCCTCCCCCCAACAGTCCCTCCCCCAGTCCTCCTCCTATCTGGTAACACACTTACACACCACAGTGTGAGGTCACACCAGTTCTCACACCATGATTCACAGAGTCGGATGTGGCAAAGAGCACTGTTGACCCTGGACCCTGCATATTCAGGACCTGTTTCTCAGAGACTCGGATCTTTTGTTTTGTTTTGTTTTGTTTTGTTTTGTTTTGTTTTGTTTTGTTTTGTTTTGTTATCCCAGACAGGGTTTCCCTGTGTAGCCTGCCTCTGCCTCCAGAGTGCTGGGCTTAGAGGCAAGCACCGGCGCAGCCCAGCTTAGAGACTCAGATCTTAGCTTCTTCCCAGCTCTGTAACCCTGAGCCATTACTCAACTGCTGTGTGCCTCCGTTTACCTAGCTCTAAAAAGGGGTTCGTGGAAGTAACTAGTTCAGACTGGTACAAAGGTTGAGGCTCCTGATACTCAGAAAGCACTGTGTGTGGACTCAGCGCGCACAGCATGCTCAAAAACAAACAAAAGCAAAGACCCATCAACTCCTGTGATTCTTTTCCCCAGTGTCATCAAAGTTCTGACTCCACATGTGACTGTTCCAAATACTGGGCTGTTAGAGTCCTTTGTTCTTAGAATCATGGAGAGAGTTGGAATCTGGGACTTCAGCGTCTCAGAACCACCTGAGATAACAACCGCTGGGCCTGCCGCGTCCTCGATGGCCACTGTCTTCTGGTTCGAGGGAAAGCCCCTGTTCTTGATTTCTGGCCCTGCACGGGTGAAGCATCAGGTGACACAAGTCAGATTTTCTGGCGGAACTAACAGAGCCCTGCATCCATTTCCCACCAGCCCCCAAGCGAGGACAATTAAGCCTGGACACTTTGAATTTTTTTTTTCAAAGAATTAATGGTGCGGGGGTTAGGGAGGAAGCACGGGGGTGGGCAGGCTCATCTTTTAAGAAGCCTCAGCCACTTTCAGTGGGAAGCTGTGAGGGTAAACACAGGCAGAAGCCATCGCAAGCCTCTGCCCTATCCCTGGGAATTGACTACATCCCATTAAGTAGCATAAAATAAGTCCCGGATAATGACCCTCAAATGCCAGCATCAGTGCCACAGTAGGACTATGTTAAATCACCTGAAAGTGCTGGTTGGAGTTTTGCTCGCTGGCTTGGAAAGTCAGGACTCCCTAGATGATGCACAGACAAGCCATGGTGTCCCAGGCTGTGAGGAGCACACCGGCCTGGCACTAACAGGATTTCAGCTGCTCCTATTGAGGGTCACAGGAGGCTGAGGCACAAGGCAGGGCAGCCCTGCCGCTCCTGTACAGTGCTGGATGGAGTTCTGGGAGGAAATGCAGAGGCTTACAGGGAACAACCAGTCTTCAGAACAGGGCATGAGGGCTCCTTCCTGGGGCCACCAGAAGGGCCATGCAGTTCACCAGATAGGGAAGGCACATAGAAAGAACTCACTCTTTCCAGATTCTCTACACATCCGGACCAAGCCAAGTTTGAACATAGCAGGACCCCGTGAGTATTTCCCAACAAGTTTAATAAAGGTACAGCATCCATTTCGAAAGGTACTCATGGTGTATGTA
Source organism: Apodemus agrarius (assembly GCA_964023405.1). Classification (NCBI taxonomy): domain Eukaryota; kingdom Metazoa; phylum Chordata; class Mammalia; order Rodentia; family Muridae; genus Apodemus; species Apodemus agrarius. The sequence goes on from OZ030028.1 coordinate 2,170,361, forward strand.
GGCGGTTGCTTGAGAATCAAGCTTTGAGCGGGAGGCGAGGGCGTGACTAACCAATCCACTCAGACCCCAGAGCTGCTGCCTTGGAAGACAGCGCCCCACCCTAGTTACTTTCTTGTTGTCATCACAAAACACCTGGCAGAGGCAACTTAGGGAGGAAGGGTCGATTCAGCTCAGGTTTGAGGGGATGCAGCTGATCGTGTCAGGAGCCCAGGCACTCTGCAGATTAAGAAGTAGAGAAGACACGGGAAGCTGATCTCTGCAGCAAACTCCAAGCTCCGCCCCCAGAAAGCCACTTCCTCCAGTGAGGCTCCTCCCCCTGGAAGTTTCCAACCTCCAAAACAGCGCCCCCTGTTGGGAACCAGGTATTCGCACAGGAGCCTGTGGGGTGCTCGCTGGATTAGTTCACGTGACTTTTCTTTCCTTTTTTTTTTTTTTCTTTCTTTCTTTTTTTTGTTTTTTATTTTTTTATTTTTTTTGTTTTTTTCGAGACAGGGTTTCTCTGTATAGCCCTGGCTGTCCTGGAACTCACTCTGTAGACCAGGCTGGCCTCGAACTCAGAAAACCGCCTGCCTCTGCCTCCCAAGTGCTGGGATTAAAGGCGTGCGCCAGCATGCCCGGCAGCACGTGACTTTTCTTAAATGCTCTTTCTCATGTTTCAATTTTGTTTGCTCGAAACTATGTTTTTGGGTATGTCTGTCAGCCTCTGGGGGTGTGGTGGGGTGGGGCGTCGCTTTTCTACTGCATTCCCACAGGGAACGGGCTACTGTTAATGTTGGCTTCCAGTCTCTTGGTGAACATTTGAGTGGTTTGGTAGGACTTGCATCTGGAAGCAGGCTTGGTGCTCACAGAACATGAGTGCATTCGGCATCTGTGGGGGCTGCAGATTGCCCACCCCGTCTCAAGCCAGCAACGCAAGGTGGCCACAGACCTCTGCATTCTGGCCAGCACTTCGTTATTCTTGGTGTATTGAAACGGCTTGTCCAATAACTGTGTGTGTGTGGCGACAACATGCTGCATTTCCTGTGAGCCCTCAAATGCTGGGATGTGTTTCTATTCGCCAATCAATCAAACAGCTCTTACCTCTACTATCACAGGACGCCCGAGGCTGCCAACTTTATAAGGAGACAGGGTTTCTATCGCTCAGATTTGGAGTTGCAGAGTCTTTGTCTGGTGGGAGCAGCACCATGTGGTGGGAGCATGAGTGAGGAGGAACTGTTAGATCTCTCAGGAAGAAAGTAGAAATGTCGTCCTCACCGCCATCTCCTGAGAACTCACGCTGGATCAGTCAGCGCTGTCAGCTCATGAGATTAAGAAGCATTTGGAGAGCCGGGCGTTGGTGGCGCACGCCTTTAATCCCAGCACTTGGGAGGCAGAGGCAGGCGGATTTCTGAGTTCGAGGCCAGCCTGGTCTTCAGAGTGAGCTCCAGGCCAGCCAGGACTACACAGAGAAACCCTGTCTCGAAAAACAAAACAAAAAAAAAAAAAAAAAAAAAAAAGAAGCATTTGGAGAACTGTGAGGCACACCTCAGGGGTGTGTGTGTGTGTGTGTGTGTGTGTGTGTGTATGTGTAGAGGATTCCCTGGAGCAGCGAGCCCTGCCTTGAATGTGGGTGGCGCCATCCTGTGGGCTGGGGATCTGCACAGACTAAGGAAGGCTGGAAAAGGGAAACAACACGGGGCAGGGAGGCTCTGCATCCTGACACACCACGCTGCTCACAGCGGTGCCTCCCAGAATGGAGCCCTCTATCTCAGACTGCTGCCCCTTACTATCTGCCTTTACAGTGGGGTAAGACAGCAGATGAGCCAGGGCTGGGCTGGGGGAAGGGGACTCCATCCTGTGGAGAAGCTCCTTAGGTTCCAGAAGGAAACAACTCAAAAATGCTCCGGGAAGTCCCTGAAACTGAGCAAATTTACTTGTCCCGAGTGGCCAGATCAGAACAGAAGGGAACATGATTTTGAATACTGGACCAGGGGACATGGGACAGTGATGCTGTTGGGTCATTGTCTGTGGTACAGTTGGAACCATAACAAGAGTGCATTTCAATGTAGAGAGAGTTAGTAACCGGAGCAAAAGCTGAAGAGTTGTCTCAGCATTTAAGAGCACTGACTGCTCTTCCAGAGGTCCTGAGTTCAAATCCCAGCAACCACATGGTGGCTCCCAACCATCTATAATGAGATCGGATGCCCTCTTCTGGTGTGTCTGAAGACAGCAACAGTGTACTTACATATAATAAATAAATATTTTTTTTTTAAATAGAGAGAGTTATAACACCTGCTCTCAGCTCAACAGTGCCTCCTGCCTCTGGGTGGACAGACTCCTGGCGGGTGAGTGACTGCGCAGACTCTCTTTAGGAGGAGGGGGCTGATCAGGATCTAGTTTTGGATGGATTTATCCCACTTGGATGGATATGGCCCACTCTGTGTGCCCTGATAGGTTTTAGGATCTTCAGGAACAAGTGGGGGAGGGCAGCCCCTGCCTGCCAGAGCACAGCCTGCGTCGAATCCTTACAGAGTCAAATCTTCATTCCCCAGCCTCATCTGACTTGAGAAAAAAAATAAAAAGAGTGACTTTATTTAGACTTCTCTCTCACATGGCCAGTTTGGCCCCTGGGACACAGAAGAGACTCCCTGAGTTCAGAACTCTACCCCACCTGTCCTCAAATCCCGCAGCACTGGAAATCATCCAGTACCCAGGGTCAAAAGATCTCACCCAGGCACAGTGTCTGCGGGAGGTGTTTACTGCTCACTGCTGTGGGAGTCATGGTGGTTACTGCTCATTATTAAGAATGATATGTTGGAGCTGGAGAGATGGCTCAGCAGTTAAGAGCACTGACTACTCTTCCAGAGGTTTCCAGAGGTCCTGAGTTCAAAGCCCAGTAACCACATGGTGGCTCACAACCATCTGTAATGAGATCTGATGCCCTCTTCTGGTGTGTCTGAAGACAGCTACGGTGCACATATGTATAATAAATAAATAAGTCTTTTTTTTTTTAAAGAATGATATAGGTGTGTTATGCTGGGAATTTTGTGTGTCTGTTTATGTCCCCGGTACCCAAGTCATCCTCAATACTGTATCATTTGGATCACTTTGCATGGACTGTTCCCTGTACACCCAGCACCTTTCCATCCTTTAGTCCTTTACAAACTCCTGTCTGCATTTCAGGATTAAACCTAGGGTACAGCTTCCCTGTGAGAACCCAGGAGCCATTAAGCCCACAGCCCACCGCGTCCTGGAACCATGGACCCTGACAGCTGCCCACAGTCACATCTGGAAGGCCACAAAGGCACTGAGTGTAACTGGAGGAACCCCAGAGCAGGATTCTGCAAAGGAGGCACAGATAGCTTATGGAGAGCACAAGCCTTCTCCTTGGTTTGATTGTCCAATGAGACCAGACCCAGAAGGACCAAGGGTCAGTGAAGGCCCAGGGCACAGACATGGCCACCACACTGGATCAGCACATCTGGAATTTCCATCCACACAGTTGCTCTTGATGAATGACTTCCTGGGACAAAATTCATCCTTTCCAGGATGAATCCTGTATTCCTGGTGCAGAACAAAGAGCCTCCAGGGCTCTGGGGCAGGGTCTCTCTTGAAGAACAGTAACTCTGGCCTTTTAAGGGCTTCTTGTGACTTCCTGGGCAGCAAAGTTTGCTTTATACCAGCAATTCTCAACCTGTGAGTCTTGGCCTCTTTAGGGGCCAAGTGACCCTTCATGGAGGGTCTTAGGGTTTGTATTACTGCACAAGCATCATGACCAAGAAGCAAGTTGGAGAGGAAAGGGTTTATTCAGCTTACACTTCCACATTGCTGTTCATCACCAAAGGAAGTCAGGACTGGAACTCAAGCAGCTCAGGAAGCAGGAGCTGATGCAGAGGCCATGGAGGGGTGTTTCTTACTGGCTTGTTTCCCCTGGGTTGCTCAGCTTACTTTCTTATAGAACCCAAGACTTCCAGCCCAGGGATGGCCCCACCCACAAAGGGTCCTCCCCCCTTGATCACTGATTGAGAAAATGCCCCACAGCTGGATCTCATGGAGGCATTTCCTCACCTGAAGCTCCTTTCTCTGGGATAACTCTAGCCTGTGCAAAGTTGACGCACAAAACCAGCCAGTACACAGGGGCTGCCTAAGACCATTGGAAAACACAGATATTTACATTATGAGCCATAACAGTAGCAAAATTAGTTATGAGGTAGCAACAGAAATGATTTTATGGTTGGGGTCACCACAGCCTGAGGAGCTGTATTAAAGGGTCGCAGGAAGGAAGGTGAGAGCTATGCTCTATCTACTGCGTTGCATTCGATCCCACAGCATCCCTGGGAGCCTGTGTGACACACCTCCCCTCCACACAACACTCGCCAAGCAGTGGCACCGCTCCGACTATTTCCCAGAGGGACTCAAAGCTGCTCCGAAGTCCAACACAGCACACAGACGTGATGGTCGGGCGTGCCTGCTCTGCCTCTGTCCTGCTTCAAAGCAACTCAACAACCTTGAAGCAGAGGACATCACTAACCTCTTCCCAGATGAAGGGCAGGAGGAGAGGAAAAAGTCTGTAGCTCATAAGCAACAGAACCGGGGTTCAAAACCCTGGAAGGAATTTCTATCCTAAAGGGACAGAGGCTGAGAAATGGGGCACAGTTTGCCCAGTCAAAGTCATGTGTCTTAACGACCGTAGAAGCTCTGATCACCCTGTCTCCTCAGGTCCTCTTCTAGTCTGGGGTTCCCCGTATCCTTAAGCCCTCTAATCTGGGGGTCCCGCATCTCCCTGGGCCCTCTAATCTAGAGGTTCCCATCTCCCTGTACCCTCTAATCTGGGGGTTCCATCTCCCTGAGTCCTCCTGGTCTAAGTTAATTCTTCTGTCATGTGATGTCCAACTTCCCTTTGTGACTGTCAGTGGTATAGAACAGGTAAGACACGCATCAGGTAGGTTTCCCTAGTCTTGCAGGATGAGAATTTTCCAGGCCCGGCACCTTTCAAGTACTCCAACATCAGCCGTCATCAGCTAGAACCTGCACCCCGCTAATAAATCGAGAGCGTCGCATCTCCCAAACCACATTATTACCGCTTATAATTTTGATCCTTCATTTGCATACGAAAATTAGTCCTGTGACATGCGTGAATTTTATTTTATTCTTGAACTAATTATAAACAAGAATGCCACGTTATTTACATAACTAATTACTGTTCCTTCTGCTCCTGGTTTTAAAACCAGGGCCGTCCTGCGGCAGTTAACCGCGCAGATGAAAACCTACGCTGAAGTTTAGAAACTTGTCCAATTTGCATCCCTCCGGATGGGAGGTGATCTGCTCCATTTTAATAGAGCTAAATTAGGTTGATCTTAATTTATAGTTAATTTGAATAAATAATTCCTATCTACCTGAGTCTGTTTTTCAACAGCTCTTTGGAAATGTTTATTAACCCATAAATCTTCTGGCTTCCTTCAGGGGGATTTTAAGTGTCCTTTAAACTCGGGGCATATGGTATAGAGGGGGAAACATCTCTGAAAAATCAGTTGGGGACTCCAGGTATAAGATCCAACTGTGTGAGTCATGTGCTGGGCGCCTCTGGGTGAATACTTGCCCCTTTCTGAACTCTGGGCCTCTTAATCATTAAAAGGTTAAGAGTTGGGAATGTGGCTCTCACTTGGTATGCCTTGTCTGGCATGCAGGAAGTCCTGGGTCCTGTTCTCAGTCCTGCATAAAACCCCACACAGTAGCCCATACCTGCAATCCGGGCACCTGGGAGGTGGAGGAGCAAAGGTCATCCTTAGCTACGCAGAGATGTCCAGGCCAGCACATATACCACGTTCTGAACTGCTTAGGACCCTGTCTCGACAATACTAACAAGAGAAAGCTGCAGTGGATTGGATGATCTCTGTCCTCCACCCTCTCATATTTTGAGCATGGGGCGGGGCGGTCAGGTTGTCTATTTTCTTCCAACGTAGCTTCATTCCTTGTTTATAAAACCTGATTCTTCTTACGGTTGGGTTCTTAGCTCAACCTGCCCCGATCCACACATTCATTTTCTTGGCCACGACGCAGGAAGCTGGAGGAAGGTGTGTGCGTGGAGGCGCTGTGCAGTGTTCGCGCTGACAGTTCAGCTCGGAAGGGGCCGGACAGGACTTGGGCAGATAGCACTGGGAGTCAACAGAGAGTCCCACCATTGATCACATCGTCCAGACCAGAGCCATGTGGTGTGGCTGTGTCTGCAGGACCCACTTCCGAGTCCCAAAGACTGGCGCTCGCTCACCCCGGAGCACACACGCACGTGAATGCCGAGTCCTGCCTTTCCACTCACAGGTCGGCTCTGAGGGTGGGGGAGAGAGTGGGACAGAAGCTGTTATAGGCTGGGCGCAGCTTCTCAATCAGCCCAGACACTCCAGGGTTGCACTCCGACCTCCTGTTGAGCCTCATCTGAGAGCCACGGTGCCTCCTTTCGCTGTGGTAATTGCAGCAAATGTATGCACCTTTGAATGACACCTCATTCTATCAGTCCCACCCCTGTTACCCACTGAGGCAGGGAGGGTAAGGGTCTCCCTCACATCCTGAGTCTGGTATCCAGGCAGCCCTCAGTTAGTGCTGGGTGGGATGAAGCTGACTCACTGGTGCTAACCAGCCCTAGCTAGCCCTGGCTAGCCCTAGCTAACCCTCCCAAAAGGGGGACCTTGCAACTTTAACAGCTACTCCACAGCTGGGAAACAAAGACACAAAAAAGCAGAGTCCCCTGAGACACAGATGAGCAGTCAGCCCAGCCCACCCGCCTGGGTTATTTGTGGCTTCATGGCACTGTCTCTTCCCGAACACACTTCCACATCAGGATCCTCATGGCAAGTGATTTCCCCAAAGCCATTCCATCTCAGCCTCTGTCTGCCCATCCACAGGGAGGAGTAAGTCACCGTTCCTAGTTCCCACAGCTAAAGGAGCTGGGTGGTGGTCACGCACTCACACACACTCTCACACATACACTCATACTCACATACATTTACATTCACACCCCCAGACACTCACACCCACAGACACACACTCATACACACAGACACACTCATAGACACACACACAGACACACACACACATAGACACACACACATATACATACAGAGACACACTCAGAGACACACATGCATACTCACACACATACGTACTCACACATACACTCATGCATGCTTGTACACATTCACAAACACAGGCACACACCCACAGGCACACACTCAGAGACACACATATATACACTCACACATATACACACACTCACACATACACTCATACATACTCGCACACATTCACACACACAGACACACACAGACATGACAAACACATACATACACACATATACAAACACATACATACACATACATATACACAATACCCCTCCACACACACAGGAGAAACAGGGATCCCGGAAAACCTGCCATCTCAGCATTCAGGATGTCCAAGCAAGCAGATCTGTGTGTTCCAGACCAGCCAGGACCCTGTATCAACACAAAACAAACAAAAAATGGTGACTCTGCTGTGTACGAATGTCAATGTTGAGTGAAAACCAAAACACGGATCTCTGCCCTTACCACACTTAGGCTCAGCTCCCCTCAGCTTCGTTCATTGCCTGTGGTTCTAGTGTGCCCAGCACTCCAGGGAGAGCCAGATACTCTTCTGTCTTGAGTATCTGAACACTGTTTATACCATAACATTTGGGAGACAGGACTTGGTGGCATGGCTGTGAGCTTCAGATGGCACACAGTCTTAGGGTTTTACTGCTGTGAACAGACACCATGACCAAGGCAACTCTTATAAGGACAACATTTAGTTGGGGCTGGCTTACAGGTTCAGAGTTTCAGTTCATTATCATCAAGGTGGGAGCATGGCAGTGTCCAGGCAGGCATGGTGCAGGAGGAGCTGAGAGCTCTACATCTTCATTAGAAGGCTGTGGAGAAGACTGACTTCCAGGAAGCTAGGATGAGGGCCCTAAAGACCACACCCACAGTGACACACCTACTCCACCAAGGCCACACCTCCTCCACCAAGGCCGCACCCACTCCAACAAGGTCACACCTCCTCCAACAAGGCCACACCCACTCCAATAAGGCTACACCTCCTAATAGTACCACTCCCTGGGCCAAGCATATTCAAACTAACACACACACACACACACACACACACACACACACACACACACACACGGGCATGAACTTAAGACTGACTAGACAGCCTCCAGTGGAGCAGGATGGGAGTTATACCTACTATCCTTATCTGGGAAGGCCTTCCCCCTTTGTTCCACTAGCCGTCTCTTGCACTGATACATTAATTTGTTCAATATTGCCCCTGTAATTAAGTGAGAGTCCTCTGAGGCATCTTCCTTAACACTTCCATGGAGAGTCACCTAGCTTCCTGGTCTGCAGGGTGATCCCAGCAGGCTGATTGGCCGCCGTGGTCTGCAGCTTTGTGGGTGACTCTCCCTCTCTTTGGCCTTTCTCATCTAATTATCTGGGTAGGACTCAGAACGGGTGAGCAGGCAGAGGAGCCACTCCACAGACGCAGGGGAACGGAGACCGAAAGCCAAGGCCAGTGCAGTAGGTGGCCTGGTGGCCATGAGTGGGAGGGGCAGGTGGGAGGGGCCTTGCATCCCCTCCATGGTTCTGAAGATGGAGACTTGGGAAAGAAGCGGGGACTCACTGTTGGCACGGTTTTCACATAATTGCAGTTAGAAAGAAAAAAAAATGTTTTCCTCTGGTGATCCAAAGTGCTCCAACTTCTTTCTCTCCCTCTTTCTTCTTCGCCCACCCCCACATATACACTGCATACACACATATACACACACACACACACACACACACACACCACAGACTGCACACACATACTCTGCACACACACGTGCATACCATACACACATACTGTACGCACACACTGCACATACACACACTGCACATACATATATACTACACACACTACACACACATACACTGCACTCACATACTGTACACACACATACTGCACACACACACACCACACACACTGCCTCCCACACAGAGAGCCTTGTGCAGACCAAACTCATGTGTTGAAGTGCTCCCACTCCTGGTACCAACTTCTGTCTTAGGATTTCCATTGCTGTGAAGAGACACCACAAACAAGGCAACTCTTATAAGGACAACGCTTAACTGGGGCTGGCTTATGGGTTCAGAGGTTCAGTCCATTATCATCATGGCAGGAAGCATGGCAGTGTCCAGGCAGGCATGGTACTGGAGGAGGAGATAAGAGTTCTGCATCTTGATCTACTGCGTCCAGGAGAAGACTGACTCTAGCCAGACTTGGGCGTCACCCCCACAGTGACACGCTTCCTCTAACAAGGCCACACCTCCTAGCAGTGCCACTGTGTATGAGCCAAGCATATCCAAACCACCACACTCTACTCCCTGGCCCCACCACACTCTACTCCCTGGCCCCACCACACTCTACTCCCTGGTCCCACCACACTCTACTCCCTGGCCCCATAGGCTTGTTCAGACATTTGAGTCTTTGGGGGCCATACCTCGCTTAGCCTAGCCATAGGCTCCAGGCTTATTAACCCTGACCAGCCACACTATCCCTCTCCCCAGTGGGTCTATATGACAGCCACCACTGCCATCCCCAGCCAGGAGGTGTACAGGGCTGAGTCCGAGTCCTGCAGCATGTTCTCAGGCTGTGTGCTGGGGAGAAGAGTCTTTCCCACTCTGCCTCTCTAGAACCTCCGCTCTGGAGTCTGGAGTCTGGAGACTGCTGCTCCAGGAGGCTACAGACATTTGGGGGAGGGTGGGGGTGGGGGTTGGAAGGCCTGTGTGCACTCATGGTAGAGCACCTCAGCATATCAAATCCGTCCTCTGCCTCAGACGACTGCTCATCACCCCGACCTGAATTCCCTGCTCCCTGAATTTTCTGCTCTATCCTCTCGCTCCCTGGAGCAAACCAAAGATTGTCTCCATCTGAAAAGTACAGAGGAGGACAGGTAATAACAGGTTCAAAACCACCCTGGAGCAGGGATGGATGCGGACTGCTGGGTAGCATGCACGAAGTCCTGGGATCCATTGCCAACACCAACATAAACTGGTCATGTTGGTCCACACCTGTAATACCATCACTGGGAGGGTAAATACAGGAAGGTCTGAAGTTCAAGGTCATCCTCAGCTACATAGTGGATTTGGGACCAGCCTGGGCTACATGAGACCCATCTTTTAAAAAAAACAATCACCAGGCAGACTTAAAACTTTAAATCCTGGCCCTCAGTCCAAATAACCTATATCAGAATTCCCCCTTGGGGTTCATTTGAGCACACAATCTGCCCTATTTAGCCCCATTGACTGGAGGAGAGACACATCCCCAGACTTCCCCAGGACCCCTGAAGTGTCTCTTAAGACATCTGGAGCACAGCTTTTCCCCAAAGCCGGTGCTTTCCCGCCATCCCTTTTCTCTCTCTTTCTGAAATGCAGGTGATGCCAAGCTGTGGTCCACACAGAGGCTAAATTCTGGCTTTTGGTAAGAACGCTTGTAGTGAGCTAGCCGACAGCCATGCAAGGCAGGCCTCTAAGAGCCAGGACCTCAGCACTAAGAATGGCAGAGAGACTCACCCAGGACTCATGCTGCAGGACGTGGGAGGCGTGGGAGACGGAAGGAAGCCCTCCTAGCTGGACCCCCTGAAGCAGTGAGCTTGGCATCTCTGCTTACTAAATGCCTGTGGTGGTTTAAACGAGAACGATCCCCGAGGCTCGGGCATCCGGATGCTTGGCCTCCAGTTGATGGACTACTGGGAAAGATTACGAAGTGTGGCCTTGTTGGAAGAGGTGTGTCACTGGGGATAGGGTGTGAGGTTTCAAAAGCCCAGAGAGATGAGATCTAGCGACCCCCGTCCCACCCCTCATATTTCTCTTTCTCTCCCCTCCCTCTGGGGGTAGGGTTTGTGGTTTCAAAAGCCCAGACGAATGAGGCCTAGCCTGCCTGTCTCTGTCTCTGTCTGTCTGTCTCTCTCACACTCTCTTGCTCTCACATCTCTCTCTCTCCCACCTCTCTCCTCCCTCCCTCTCTCTCTCCCTCCCTCCCTCCCTCCCTCCTTCCTATGGATAAGATATAAGCTTCAGCCGCTGCCCCAGCACCATGCCTGCCTGCCTTCTGCCATGTTCCCTGCCATAATTCATGATCTAACCCTCTGAAACTGTAAGCAGTTCAGACCCCAATTAAATGCTTTCTTTTGTAAGCTAGCTTGGTCATGGTGTCTCTTCACAGCAACAGAACACTAAGACAGCACCTGACAGGAGCAGCTCACAGCTCAGAGCACTCCCAGCCTGCCCTGGTATGGGAGGCAGGCTGGCCTCATACTATAGCAGATGAGAAACAGACAATACAGGACCAGGCCTGGCCAGGTACGCCCTTCAAAAGGCCTGGCCCTGGTGACCAGCCAGGTCCCACTGGCCCCAGGATCCTGGGACTGAGTTCAAAACTTGAGCCTGAGGGGGAGTTTTTCATATTCAAACCTTAACACTCCTTATAAGAAAAGGGAAAGCCAGGTTGGAGAGATGCTCGGTGTTTAAGAGCACTGACTGCTCTTCCAGAGGTCCTGAGTTCAAATCCCAGCAACCACATGGTGGCTCCCACCCATCTGTAATGGGATCTGACGCCCGCTTCTGGTGTGTCTGAAGACAGCTACAGTGTGCTCATATATACTTACTTAATTAATTTTAAAAAGGGAAAGCCACCCACCCTGTTTGTATCAGAGCCCAGCCAAAGGAAAGTCCCTTGGCGTATTAAGTCTCGGAGCTGGAAGGATCTGGGAGAGTCCCCGTGAAGGTCACCGCACCATCCCATCCCCCAAGCCGTCAACCCCGGCCAGAACAAGTTTGCTTTAGGTGAACAAGATCCAAATCCCCCAATCTGTGCTTTGACATGTTTGTTCTTTGTCCAGTCCACCCATTCTCAACTGTGGATTGTAACCCCGTTAGGGGTCTAGCGTAAGACCATCGGAAACCACAAATACACACACCACAGTTCATAACAGTAGCAAGCTTACAGCTATGAAGTAGCAATGAAAGTAATTCTATGATTGGGGGTCACCACAGCATGAGGAACTGTGTTAGGAAGGTTGAGAGCCACTGCTCTAGACAGTCCTGGGTACAGTGAAGCGGTGTGCACAGGCAGCCGACCCTGGGCTATGGAGACAGGAAGGCAGCGGCGGCGGCGGCGGCGGCGGCGGCGGCGGCGGCGGCGGCGGCGGCGGCAGCGGCGGCTCCTGGCTTCCTGGGTCCTGCCGATAGCTCTCACAAAGCTTCTTCTAGGGTTAAAGCTCGATCGTTTGTTTGCTTCTTCAGTTGCTTCTTTTAAAGATGCAACTCTGACATGCCAGGGAAATGCCTGGAGTTGGACTCATGCCCCTATTCTCCTATGACCACCCCCAAACTCACATGTTTATACCTCAGAAAGTGAAGACTTGGGGTTATGAATGCCCCTAGAGCAAGGGGTCCAGGTTTTGAAAGCCCCCGTCACAATTACAATAAGCATGAGGGGTGACAGATGTGTGACAGCCACATGGCACACCATCCCATCACACTGTGCCCCACAAGTATGGATGGGTATTATGTGTCCATTAAAAGCACGTAAGGAGGATTTTTCAGTGCTTCAGCACATGCCTTGTAAACATCAGTACCCAAGTTTAATCTCCCAAACCCTGACAAAACAGTCAGGCATGCTGTACACACCAGTAATCCCAGGGTTGGGAAGTGGAGCCAGAAGACTCAGGTAGCCCAGCCTAATCAGGTAGCCTCAGGCCAATCAGAGACCCTCTGTCAAAAGACAAGATAGACTGCACCTGAAGAACACCTGAGGTTGACCTCTGGTCCCATGTAGATGGGCACATGTACACTTACATAAAACATGCATACACAGACTCACATATATGTACATTTTCACATATAGATGTATACATACATGTTTACATACATACACATGCATATATGTACATAGACAAAAATACATACATACATGCACACATATATACACACATGCACATATGCACATAGACAAAAATATATACACACATACACACATGTATACATGCACACATGTACATGTGCATGTATGCAGCTATATACAAAGGCACAGAAAATATTAAACAAATCTGAAATCTGTAATGTTAGCTTGTTGCCAAATGAAAGAAAAATAAGCAACTTCCATCCCTTCCTCCTTCTAAGGTTCCAGCAACAAACCTAGACACAGTTCCACTGAAGTTCACTCTGGGAAACCAACATGTTTGTCAGGTTCTCTTATAGAGCATAGTTATGGCATTCCTTAGAGGAGTGTGGGCACCCCTCCCTCACGGGTGGAATTTGGAAAGTCAGGCAGCAGGGATGGGGGCCTCCCTGCAGTTGATGGTGTCTCCAGGACTAGTCATATAGTGTCTGAGAGGAAACAGCAACAGGCTGTGTTCCTATCCCTGGGCAGGACAGAATCCACCCATGTGGTGGATGGGCGTGGTGCTGTTCTTGTGAACCAGTGCCCTAATGAATAAAGGAGCCAATCCCTGGGAGTAGGCGGGACTTCCAGGTTGGAGGGAGGAAGAGAGGAAGCAGGAGAGAGTTAGTGCTCTTTGGAACCGGGACAGCAGAGGGGTAAGATGTAGCTGCTGGAGTCTCCATAAGGATCTGCCACCCCAGGGGTCAGGATTTTAATAAGGCTCACAAGATTAGGTTGTTGTGCCCAGACACTGAGTTCCCACTGTCTCTGACTAAGTTTGTGTTACGTTTTCCTTCACACGGTGGCTAATCTGGGTTCAAGAGAGAAAGGTATGGTGGTTAAGCGTGGGCTTGCCTGAGGTGCTCCACAAAGACTGTGGGGGATTTGAAGCACGGAGTTGGCGTGGTAGTGACTCCTTGACAGTGGGACCCTAGTGAGATGGGTGGAGAAATTGTGGAGTTCAGAGTTAGAATCTCCACAAGATAAAAACAGGTTGGCCATTGCCTGACAGTGCATGGCCAGCCAGGGCGGAGGCAAGAGGCACAAGCACGGGAATGTGCTAATTCAAATTTACTTATTTATTCATTTATTTATTTATTCATTCATTTATTCATTCATTCATTTATTTATTTATTTATTTATTTATTTTTATTGAATATCGTCTTCATTTACATTGCCAATGGTAAAACCTTTCCCGATATACCCCCTCCCCTAAGAACCCCAACCTCTCCCCTTCCTCCTTCCCCCTGCCTCCATGTATATGTCTCTCCACCCAACACACTCCCTCCTCCCCCCACTCCCCACCCTGGTTTCCCTTTGTTTGGGCCTCTGTTGAGCCTTTACCTGACCAAGGACCATTCCTCCCACTGATGCCCAACAAGGCTTTCCTCTGCCACATTTTCGCCTGGAACCATGCGTGCCCCTTGGTTGATGGTTCAGTCTCTGGGAGTCTTGGGGCATCTGCTAATTCAGCTTTTTAAATATTTCCCCCAACACACCCAAGAAGCTGAGATGTAAACACTTTAGTGCACAGGTGCCACGCGTGTGGATGACAATGAGCCGATTTTGCGAGGAAGGATACACATGAGTAGAGACTGGCCATTGGTCACACCGCAGGTTCTGGGTGTCCACACTCTTGGGGTGAAGACCTGGTAGGTGAGAGACAGAGCCATCCCATGTCCAGGCAGGACATGCAGAGGGAAGATCTCAGGTGAATCCTGAAGACAGTGAATTTGAAGACATGAAGAGGCCTAAGTGTGGAGTGGGGCAAGGAGGGAAGGAGGTCCCAGGAGGCAGGAAGGGCCAGAGACAGGCTTGGAAGAGAAGCCAGAGTTGGGCCATGACAGCTCATTGGCCAGGCAGGGCCCATGGGGTCCTCTCTGGGTTCCATAATGGATGCTTCACAAGATTAGGAGCAGGGAGTAGCAGCAGCTAAGTTGTGATTTAGGACATGGGTGGGGGCATCATGAGGAGACAGAGAGACCAGGAAGGACGCCTCTGCAACTGACCAAGCCCTCTTGTGCTCCCAAGCCACCTAAGGTCTCCACAGGGTGGTGTCATCTGTTTACAAAGAGAAAGGCTGTTGGCTGGGGCTCGCAGCTGTGTGGCTCTGCTGCTGTGGACTGAGGGCAGCTCCTGGGGAGTGAGACAAAGCACAGCTGTCCACCTCAGAGCAGCCACAAAAATGAGAAGCAACAATTAAGAGTCCCCTAGCCCTTGGGGGACCTTCCACTAGGTCCTACCTTTCAAAGGTCCCACTGCTTTTCAATAGCACCAAGCTGCAAACAATGTCACCAGGCCTTTGGAGGATTCTCCAAATATCCCAGAAGCAACCACAGAGCACTCTCTTGTCCTCACCCATCTATTTCACAGAAACTAAGGCCTTCCTTCAGAAGGAAGGGCACAGACAGAGGGGAAGCCAGCCCACTGTGGAAGAATGCAGATGGGGCGGGGACACTGGAAAGCCGGCGTCTGCTCTCTCTACCGGCCCCTTAGCCTTGGGTCTCTGTTTTACAAACCTGCCCACAAACAAGGCTTTGGAAGGTTCCCTTCAGCAAAAACTCTATGTGCTATTCCCGTCCTCTATAGAAAGAACATCACAGAAAAAACAAGTTGCCTATCACAGGAGTGTGCACTTGAACGGTTATCTCCTGTTACAGGACAACTATTTTCAGACTTTATTAAATGTTTAGAAAAAGAAGAAATATGTCTGGAGTTAGTCGGACCTTTATAGAGCAGGAAATTGAGGCTGGAGACTTGCCCAGAGTCAACAAAGCCTCGTGAGGAAGACAGTAGTGTGGTGTGTGGCATGTTCTGCATGAGGGACACAGCTCGATCTCACAGCAACGCCGAGGGACGGCATTGTCTTAGTCCACCGAGTCAGTACAACCAAGTGCCTGACACTGAGCACAATACAGTGCTGGTGGCTCAAAAGTCCAAACAGCACAGTGCTGTGTCCTGGCTGCATCTCAGCACGGCAGATGGTGTCACATGTGCCTGGCTATCATCCCAGAATAGCAGCAGACGGAGTCCTGTGTGCTACACACACACACACACACACACACACACACACACCATGGGGGAAGGCTCAGTCTTGGGAAGGAATCTTCTCCTGTGAGCCCCAATTCCCAAGGCCAGCATTAGTCCCTTCCTGGCCAGGGCAGTCTTGGAGAGCACCTCCAAATAGACCCCATCCTTGAAGAAGCCTCCATGTATGAACATGGAGACAGACCACATCCAAACTATAGCAGCGGCTGTGGCTTCTTATGGCAGGGGAAACTGAGGGAGAGAAGCTGGAGGCACAGCCAGTGCGGTGCATGAGGAAGAGCTTGGGGTGTGTTTGCAGAGCCCCAGCACGCCCTCCACACTCACCTCCAGTTCACAGGTTCAAAGCCAGTTCCAGCTCACCATGAAGTCACCCTCTGCGTTCTGTCTATGAAGCAGCCATTTTCTGAGGTCGTAGCCCTGAGGCTGTGGTGATGCCATCCTGTGGTCTGGGGGACTTCGGACAGAGATGGGCCATCTCATGCCGCTCCCAGAGGAAGCCTGAGTTAAGGCTCCATGGTGAAGCCAACAGGCAAAGGTAGTCACTGCGAAACCTGACAAACTGAGTTTAACCCCTGGGCTCAGTCTGGTCTTTAAAATTGATCACGGAATTGATCACTGGGGACGGGGAAGAGGGTCTGCTTCAATGTCTTATAGTCCCTGGGGTGTTGGGCACGCAAGGCCAGTGTCCCCGAAGATCCTCCCTGTGCCATGTGACCCTCTAGTCATCTCCCTCTGTGCAAACAGCTAGTTATCCAGCTAGTTACAGCTCAGGGCACCTGTCTCCACCCGAAGTGACATTGGGAGAAGTCAGGGTGGATTCTGACCTACGAATGTTCAGCCTGGGCCACCATCCAAGCCCACCTGTAACCTCTCAGGAGTGAGGAGGAATGGAGACCTAGTCGATCCTGGTTCCCTTGTGCCTTGTGTCCTCTCTCTCTCTCTCTCCTTCCGCAGCTCCAGCAGGATCACTCTGAGGCCAATGGCCCTTCCTGGTGTCACCTTACCTCTGAGCCCGGGACAGGCAGAGAATGGGGAGGAAGCCTTGTCTGCTCTACAGGAGGCAGGACGATTTCATCCAGTGGCAAACTAGTAGGACACGGGCAACATCACGCCAAGTCTCCCCATTCACAATGTCATCGGGATAATTCTTACCACTGTGGCAGCTCACACATGAGGGTCACATGTGTGGTCACTGAGCCTGGACTCCCATCTGATCCAAAGGTCAAGGGCCGTCATCCCACCATTCGGTTGAGACCAAGGCCCACCAGTCAGACACCTTTGGTTACACAGTGAGCTAACAGTGCCCAATAGTGGACCAGCCAAGGGGACAGAAAAGGTACAGGGGAGACTGTCCAGGGCTATCAAAAGGAGGTAGTGTGAGCCAGATAGGCACGCACTGGGCTGGGATCTGGAAGAAGGGTGGACAGGCTCCAGAACAAATGAGGACTGACAGAGAGAAGAGGTAACTATTTCCTGTGTGGTCACATGTAAGTAACCTGACTTCCTATGACTCTGTTTCTTTACATGTAGGTAGAGGGCATTGACATCAGTGAGTGTGCCATTGTTACCAGGCCAACAATTCAAAGTATGGGAACTTGGCCTGGAACATAGTAAGTGCTCAATAAATACACAACATTTTGTGGGTGGTTTTGATGATGGCAGTGACAGCCCTGAAAGGCTGCTTGCTGGCTGACAGCATTCACGTTCCCAGGTGCAGAAACAGACTCGGCTGCTGTGCTCTCTCTTAGGGTGGAACCGGACTTCAAACAAGCTCCAAGCTCCGTGTGCTGAAGGGCTCCTGGAGATCGCAGTCCCACCCGAGTTCAGCCAGCCGAGATCTGCGCGTGGAAAGGCAGTCAGCCTGCGCATCATCCTGGCACGCCACCGCAACCCTCCCGGGTTTGGTTCTCCATCCGTCTTTGCAAGTGCGCTTTCCGCTCGTGTGAATGAAACCCACTAAGTGGCATAGTGGCTGCTCTAATTATAGGCTCCTCAGCCCGAGCCAAGAGGAAGTCAGTTAATGTACACTTGAGTGGATTTCAAATCAGATTTTGTGAGTCCCCAGCAGGAGGAAAGCGGGCCAAATTCTCCTCCAAAACAGCGTGGCGGGAAGAGCTGGCACCCAGAGACTTCCCGGCTCCTGGCTGCTGGAGCAGGTGCCACGGCTTCCCAGGCTGTGCGCAGCAATCGGGGCTGTGCCTTTCTCCTGGCTCGGGCCTTTTCCAGGAGCTGGGAAGATGGAGGGAGGGGAAAGCCATTGGAGATTGCAGGCGATCCCCTGGAAACTCCAGCAGCTGCTGCTGAGCCTGGCCCAGACTCCTCCCACTCCCTCGGGCTTCTCTGGGTTGCACCAATGATTCCTAAAGGGATCCTGTGAGGAAGGGACCACAGCGCTGATCCTACAGACACCCGGTATTTGTCCTTTGCTACATTGTAAAGATGGGGAAAGATATGGGTACAGCCGCTGGGTACCGCCCCTGGGTCCGGCCCCTGGCTCCGGACCGGAAGCAAGCCATTCTCAAGTACCCTTGTCCTCCGGTGGTGAGAGGCATCAACAAGTCAGTCCAGAGTTGGGTATCCTGGAAGACTTCCTGGAGAGGAGGCACTTGCTCCCCATGCCTTGCTCGGGTACTTTCCCACATAGCCAGGCACAATCTGCCCAGCGGCAGCACCGTCTCCAGTGAGATGGCCCTCACACATCCATCTTTAACTAAGAGAATGCTTGATAGACATGCCCACAGGCCAATCAGACGGAGGCATTTTCTCAACAGAGGTTCCTCTTCCTGGATAAGTTTGTGTCAAGTTGACCAAAACCAACCAGCATAGAGCGCAGAGGGCGGGGGAAGGGGCGCGAGGCAGGGGAGTGGAGGGGAGAGGACGAGAGAAGGGGCGGAGAGAGGAGAGGAAGGAATGGGGGGAAGGGCTGAAAATCTGCCGCCTTTGGTGGAACCAAAATGACCAAAATAAAGACTTGTGAGCTGTTTTTATCACCACCACCATCATCATGGGTGTCTACACGGCTGCACGCGTGGCCGAGGACAGCTCTGTGGAGTGAGTCCTCATCTCCGCAGAGGCTCAACACTCAAGCTTCAGCCACCAGGCTTCAAGGCAGTGTCTTTACACGCCGAGCCATCTCACCGGCTCCAGACACGTTTTTAAGCATTGTGGGAATTCTGTCAAAGCCTGCCCTAGAACACTGATAACAAATGTTCTGCAGTACCGGGGACTGTGCAGGAAGTTCTCCATTTCATGGCTCCTGTCAGTAACCGTGGCCACTGTCACACAGAAGTAATGAATGCACTCTCTGAAGGTCCAAGCCTTCCATGCACTGAAAACTGGCTGGGAAAACGGGAGGTTCCAAGGTCTGTGCCTAAGACACCCCTTCGGCTTTATGGGACGGGCCAGGCACAGTCACAGGCTCCTGTACCTGTGCCCACATGCCAGCTGCCTTCTGATAACCATGTGTACTACCCTAAAAAAGGAAAGTACTGTGACCAGAGCCTCTTGGGACATCGCCAGCCATGGCCTAAGCTTCCTAGCTGTAGCCTCAAAAGAATGAAGGATACAATGTAGCAATATAGCATGCTGCTTTCCCAGAGTGCCCTGTAACAAAACTGTTTCTGGAGAGGCACAGCATACACATCTACTCACCCCAGATAGGGACCCCATGACAGACCAAAGTACAGATACCACCCAAGTTCAACTTGGTGAACCAAAGAGTTTTACTTATAATGTTTGTGTGTGTGTGTGTGTGTGTGTGTGTGTGTGTGTATTATACTCACTCATGGGGTTACCTACAGGTGTAGAAATGACTCAAAGGCAGCTGCATCACCAAAGCCCGCCCCAGCATGGAGGACAGCTCACAAAGCTGGGGACCTGGAGCACGCTGCCCAGCCTGCGGACCGCTCAACAGGTTGGAATGTTCATTCCAGGTGCCTCAATCACTCTGAACTTCCGGGCATCTTAGCTGGGCTCTGCTTCTTCTATGGAGACGGTCTGCTCCTAGGGTCTTCTTCGCAGCTTGGCTCTGCTCTTCTGAGGGGAACTTTCAGCTTTTATTGTTTACTCTGGGGGAAGCAGGTTAGTGAATTTAGTCAATTTCAGGGACTTCCTGGAGCTATTTTGATTTGTTGCCTTCTTGCTTAAGGAATATTTTAGCTGTTACACCACCCTGGGCAGCAGTCAGAGATGCAAAGATGTAAGCCTCCTGCTTTACCATGTTGCCCCACTCCCTGGGGCTGCTGCGGGATGGCGCCCAGGCCCTGGTCAAGAACAGTCAGGCTCTGACATGCTTTTGCTTTCCTTACCCATGTTGGAGAGCCCTCTCTTGATTGGTCTTTATTACATACATAATTTGCATATATGCGGTGAGATAATCAGAACCCAGTTGCATTTATATAAGCCCAAAGCCTTTGATACTGTCTGCTCCAGTGACCAAGGGACTGTGATCACAGAGCTGAGAGTGTCAAGGTGACTCGGTTTACCGGGTAGAGCCAGAGAACAATGGAGGTCCTCATCAGGTCAGGGTCAGGCGTGTGAGGAGATGGTGGAGAGGGAAGGAAGGGATGAAAAGAGGTCTGTGCCAGCCTTGGTTTCAACTTGCATGCAGTAAGCCACCAATCAATAAGGGGCTACAAGCCAAGGAATGTAAAGATCTTCTAGAAGCTGGAAGAAAACAAGAAACAGACTCTCACATACACACACACACACACACACACACACACACATCCAAAAGCAGCGCCGATCTGAGGACACCTAGATTTGGGGGTCTCTGACATGGGAAGTGTATCATTGATGGCACATGTTGAAAGGTTTGATGAAGACTCAGGAGGAGGAAGGGGAGGAAGAAGAGGAGGGAGAGGAGGAGGAGCAGGAAGAGGAGAAGGGGAGGCAGAGGGAAGAAAGGGAGGAGGGTAAGGAGGAGCAGGAGGAGGAAGAGGAAGGGGAGGAAGGAGAGGAGGGAGAGGAGGAGGAGCAGGAGGAGGAGAAGGAGGGGCAGAGGGAGGAAAGGGAGGAGGGTAAGGAGGAGCAGGAAGAGGAGGAAGAAGAAGGGGAGGAAGGAAAGGAGGAGGAGCAGGAGGAGGAGAAGGGGGCAGAGGGATGAAAGGGAGGAGGGTAAGGAGGAGCAGGAAGAGGAGGAAGAGGAAGGGGAGGAAGGAGAGGAGGAGGAGCAGGAAGAGGAGGGGGAGGAAGAAGAGGAGAAGGAGCTGGAGCCCAGCAACCTTCCATGCTTGCTCGGCTGCCTCCACCCACACTGTGGGATGAGGTGATAGGTCACAGCAGCCTGGCAGGACACCATGGGGTTAGAGCAGCCCCCCTTGATGACCTTCTATCCCACACCTTTCCTCTCCTGTGCTCTCGTCTTATTGGTGCTGTGGTCCTGGCAGGGCTGCCTCCGGGTTGTGAAGGGTGAGATGGCCTAGAGGGTTCGTGGGGTATATCCCTTACAGATCCGCATTCCTGCCTGGAGCCTGCAGCTCCCTCTGCCCACAGGCTAGGTCATTTTCCAGGGTACTTCCCTCCCCTCCTACCCCCCAACCCCCAACCCCCACCCTTCACCCTCCACCCCCCCCCCCGTACCCCGAGTACCCCTTCCCTACCCACCCCTGCTCCAACGCATTCCTACCTCTGAGAGAAGCCTTTCTCGGGTCAGCATGAGGCCATTTCACGGCCCCATGCCTTTGATCTTTCTGCACTCCAACTTGAGTAGATGTCCAGCAAGGGTGTGAGATGGACCACACGTGTGATTCCAGATGTATACTCTCCACTCACACAACGAACCACCGCGTTCTCACCCATGGACCTAAAGGGTGAGAGCCCCTCATGGAGCCTGTTGTGAGGTCCACGTGAGAGGTACTCAGAGGGGCTACACCTAAACTGTCCTACTTGGGAGAAAATGCATTGTGTGTGTGTCCTCAGCCTCCAGTGCCTGCTGAACCATTAAATAGTGAACAAGTGAATGAAGGAATTAATGAATGAGTGCATGGTTGACTGTGAATGAATGATAAGCGAATGAATGAATGACAATGGGTAAGTGGTAGGTGAATAAATGAATGAATGAATGAATGAATGAATAAGGAAACAGCTTAATGAATGATTGAGTGAATGAACCTTGAAACCGAGCAGGTGTGTGGCCTGCTGAGCCCCTCCAGTCTAGACACGGTCTAGGAAACAGGGTTCAGGGTGACCTCCAAGGAAGCCCAGGCCAAGGTCACAGCAGGCAGGGGCTGACAATGAGCTGTGTGGCCCGAGGTGGCGGCAGCAGCGGGTGGGGGCCGCAGCCCAGCTCATTGGAAATGCAGAGAGAATCCACTGCCTGCGCTGGCAGCGAGTGCACCCGGGAAAAGACAAGAAAAATGAAGCCGCTGCAATCTCATTTTCTGAGGCCTGCGAGTCAGCCAGGAAATGGCTATTATTCCGTCGCACTGTCGGTATTAAGTTATTTCCCGCACTAAATACGGGAACGTTCATGAATATCTATTGAGTCCCAGGTACAGACCCCTCCCGGCTCGGAGGCTGCCGCTCCGCCTTGACTCCTGCAACAACACCCCTCAATCTCACCCTGAAGTGAGAGACAATAGTATTTTAAATTGCTTAATAAATCTCTGGATTGATGCCCCCGAAAGACCCGGGAACTTCGTCTCCATTACGCGCATAAAAGGGATCACATTTTAACCAGTGCTGGGCTAGGAGTTCAGGGGAGTGGCTTGCGGCACCCCTTCTGCCTGGGAAAGAGCGTGTGAGGTGCCTGCACTCTGGACCCCATCTGGACATCTCGGCCACTTCAGTCCCAAGGGCTCTGTGTACAGGCATTTCCCTCGGGGCGGCTTTGAAAGCCTAGCTGGTGTGGACGCGCGTGGGCTGGGCGGTGCCTGCCACACGGCAGCTGGAATCCAGGTGGAAGATCTTGACACCGTGTACAGTGTCACTATTTGGTCCCTCCTGCCACCAGCACCCACCTAGGATCCCTCGGAAGGCCCAAAGCAGAGGCTCGGGAATAAGGCTCAGAACTGACTGTGGTAGGACACCCTAATATACCAGGTCTTGCTCAGTGTTCCCAGAGAGCTCTATCCAGGAAGTAGAGGCTGAGAAGATGTGGGGTGACCCTGAGGGGACTTGTCGTCACAGGGGTGTCTGAGGTTCAGGAGTGGGAGGATAGAGACCATGAGGTGACCTAAGGTGGCCATGACAGTTTCATAGACTCTAAGTTGAAGGGGGTCACAGCATTCTACCACCTGCCCTCAAAGCTGGGTCCTACCCTCGGGTCCCTTGGCAACTGTGTCGGTGATGCACCAGTGACACTGCCGCCACTGATACCATCTCCCACGTTCTGGAATCCTACTGCTTCCTTCTCTGCACCCCCTGCTGGGTCAACACTCCTGAACCATGCACAGCCCGCTCACATATCAAGGTGATGGTCAGAAGTGGGTTTCAGAAAGCCTACCCTACCCACGAAGCCATAGTAAAACCGCTTTGTGCTCCCGTAAGGCCGCGCACACACACACACACCCAAGAACTATGTAGACTGGAGAATGAAAGACACACACACACACACACACACACACACACACACACCACCACCACCACCACCGCCACCACCACCACACCACACCACACCACACCACACCAGTTAATTTTAATATGTCTTGACTAGTTTAATGGCTGGGCCTTTCTAATCCTTCCCACGGCTAGCAAACACTCCCCTTTGGTACTCCTGAGTTAACAGCTTTTAAAATCTACTATTTCATCTCTGTTGGCACAAACACAATTGGGGAAGTGGCCTCAGTGGCTACTTTCTCTGGTTCTCACATGTCAGTCAGCCTTCAGGTCTGGTCTTTCTTCTTTCCTGCCATGAGATCTCCCTTCCCTTCCTCCCTCCCAGTTCCTAGCCTAAAGGTCCTGCCTCAATCTATCCGCCCAGTCATTGACTGTTGGCTCTTTATTGATTGATCAAAACCCTATTGGGGACAAGGACCTTCAGTGTTTGGACACATAGATTCCCGATTTTGGGAGCCGGATTAACTCAAAGCATTGGAACCAATTCCTAACATCTCACCTTTTCTGTCCAAATTTTTTAAAAAGGCTCTTCTCTCAGACATAAATTGAGCATGATTATAACAATCCCATAAATGACGAAGCACGATATACAATTAACATCCAGCCCATTCTATTTGTCATTTAGATAAAGTACCCTACCACCTATGCTACCTTAAAGAGTCACAATTCTATCCCTGAATTATGTTCTGATTTCCCTACCCACTCCCCAGGGACTATGGGTGTCTGAACCCCAAGACTGCTGTTATTGGGTTGTGTTTTGGATGTTATCAATGACCCCAGGGCCCTGTGCATGCTAAGCATATGCTCTATCCCTGAGCCCCACCCTCAGCCCCCAGAAATCATCCATTTCCAATCTTCAGGACAGGAATTCTTCAGTCCCTTCTGATACCAGCCCCCCTCCCCCAGGGGAGAACCAGTTACTTTTAATTATCTATTGTGATAGGCACATTGCAAACTCACCTTGTACCTGCATGGGCCTTGTCTTAATCAGGGTTTCTATTCCTGCACAAACATCATGACCAAGAAGCAAGTTGGGGAGGAAAGGGTTTATTCAGCTTACACTTCCACACAGCTGTTCATCACCAAAGGAAGTCAGAACTGGAACTCAAGCAGGTCAGGAAGCAGGAGCTGATGCAGAGGCCATGGAGGGTGTTACTTATTGGCTTGCTCCCATGGCTTACTCAGCCTGCTCTCTTATAGAACCCAGGACCACCAGCCCAGGAATGGCTCCACCCACAGTGGACTGGCCCCACCCACAATGTGCTGACCCCCACCCACAATGGGCCCTCCCACCCTTGATCACTAATTGAGAAAATGTCCCACAGCTGGATCTCATGGAAGCATTTCCTCAAGGGAGGCTCCTTTGTGATAACTCCAGGTTGTGTCAAGTTGACACACAAAACCAGCCAGTACAGACCTCCACCTCACACACTGCAGGAACTCTCTCCCACCCTTCCAGTCTGGGCTGCCTCCCCAAGAAGAGAATGTACCATCACGAGCCTACACCTTAAGGACCTGAATGTTTTTCAGATTTTCCTCAGGAAACTCACCAATCCTCAGTCAAGAAGCCCAGGCTAGCCCACCAGAGGACACCAGGCCTTCAGCCCAGGGACTTCTGTTACTTCTGTCAGTAGCTAACAACCAGAGTCTAAGGAACTAAAGGCTGAAACGATGCTGGAGTGGCCCTGACGGGACTGGCCATCAAAGGGGCGCCTGAGGTGGTGAGACCATGCTGAAGCAGCCAGGATTAACCCACACATCAGCTGACCTAAGTAAAACCAGACACGACCAGCTAAGCCCAGTCCAGAACCATCAGCAGAGTCAGGTTTAAGTCTCCCGTGATATGGCTGCCCACGAGCCTGTCTCACAACATCCGGCAGCGACTGCTACCTTCACTCTGCAGAGATCTCTCCCACGTTCGGTGCTGGGAGCAACCCGGATCCTGGAACAACCCAGCGTGTGTCCAAAGGCCGCTTCTACTTAAGCAAGAGGAAGGTCACCCCAGCCCAAGGTGCATGTGAGATTAGAAGAGCCGTATGCCCCTGGGTGCTTCTAGAAAAATCTCAGTCTGGGAAGGCCTGGGCCAGAATGCTGAACTCCATCTGGGGAAGAAAGCCAGACGCATCACTCTTTTGGACAAGCATTTTTTTTTTTTTTTTTTGCATAATTGAAGATTCTTGGCGAATCCCTCCCTCTTCTGTCACTCATGTTCCTTCGAGACAGCTCGAGGTGACGTTCCCGAAAAGAGAATGCCAAAAGGACCTCTGCTCCTTACCCTTAAATATTCCACTTGATATAAATCCCCCAAGGACGCCTCTCGGCTCCAGGCACCAGGGGAATGGGGGGGGGCGCTCTCGCCAAGCTGCTTCGAGCTCACGCTTCCCAGTTTTGTATTTAAATGTCCCCGGTTTCCCATAATTTATAAACAATCCTGCGACAGACAGGGCCGGCTTTGTCCCTGATGTTCTCAAAGATAGAAATAAAACCACCACAGTCAGAATGGAAGCGGCCGGGGAATGGGAGGAAACTTCCCGATTTGGGGGAGTCTAAAAGGATGAGGCAGATGCCCTCCTGATGTGGTAGCCTGTGGCGGGTTCCTCCCACGTACAGAGTGGAAATCTCCACAGACTCCACCCCTCGTTCCTCGGGAGAAAACCACATGAGAGGTCTAGAGTGCAGAGCTGGTAAAACATGGGTCTAGAATTTAAATCCAACATGGCAGAATCCGACATTCTTACCACCAACACTCACCACCCGGAGGAGGAATGACCTAGGAAGGCTGCCGGGAAGAGGAGGGCTTCACCTGAACTCCAGAAGTCCTCTCTCGGACTCCTCCTCCTCCTCCTCTCTGGAATTCTTGGCAGGTGCCTTTGCACACGTTCATACGCATTCATGCCCCTCCAACAATGACCAAATAAATAACCCAACTGCAGGGTGGAGAGGAGCCATGGTTGATGCCCTGTAAATGCATATAAATGTGTGGAATTCTGGGAACGGGGTGGAAGGAAGGGTGGAGGGCAGGTAGGATGGAAGGGATAGGTGAACTGGCTGGGACCAACAGAAGAGCTGGGTTCACGTCCGGTACCATGATGCTCTCTCTGTATGGTGTAGGGTAGTACCCCCCTTCCTTGGCCTGTTTTCCTACTTCCAGTATGGAGATGGCCGCAGTTCCCTCAGAGGTTGGAGCAACACAGCCCAACCTCGGTCCACGGCCCCAAAGCTCATTGACAAGGAGAGTAACTGTCATTCCATCGTCACAGTGCGGCCAGTGGTGCAGAGTCACGCAACAAGAAAGACACTCAGGTGAGGGGGTGCGAAGGTGGCAGTTACCCCTGCCAGATGTGGCATCCAGGGGGTATTCAACGCCCTTGTCCGTGGGAAGGGTGCACATCTGGATTACGTGTGTGAAAGGCTGAGCTGTGCTGTGGCTTGGCAGTGAAGGCAGCAGAGCCTGGAGGTTGGAGGTGAGTGCTTAGAGGCCGTGTGGGGCAGGAGAGAACTGACCTAGGGACCGCGTGGGGCAGGAAGGACAGATTGCTCAGGGTTAAAAGCCTGGTGGCCATCACTCATGGTGGGTCCCTATTAAATGAAACACTCTATGTGTCGATCAAACGAAAAATATATTAACTTAGCTTCCTCTGTTTCTATCCTAGAAAGTCCGGATCACGTGTGACTGGCGTCTGGCTCACGTGGGGCTGGCACTCATCAGCTAACTGAAGAAAGCAGAGAAACAGCTCTCAACCTGGGGCTTGGTTCGGAGCTCCATCCTCACTCCATCCCGCCCCTAAGCACGAGCCTGGGCCAGCGGCAGGCCTTCTTTTAGCCTCGGTTTCTCTATCTGTGCAATGGGGATCCTTCCCTGAGGAGAGCCAGTGCGGCTAAATATTTGCACTGACTTACCTCCATTGAATGCTCTACCATGGAACACACCATCAGGGAGGCACAACTTCGATCTAGTGCAGTGGGATTAGAGATGAAAGCGTCCTGTTGCCTAAGGATATGGTGACAGCCTGTTGTGTGTAGCTTTTGCTGCGGGAATGGGCCCTGCTACCAACTCCCACCCAGATTCGCTTGAAACCATGGGTAAAAGACACACACACACACACACACACACACACAGTTTTTCAATTCAACTTGCCTTTTGGACACAATTGCTGGACCCTACTATCTCCCTCCTGGAAAAAACGTGCCCTTATCAATATTCTTTATTTTTCCTTATCAATATTCTTATCTCCACACCTCTCCACTTGCCCTAAACTTTAGTGGCTCAGATACCTCTAGTCCCTTCTAACGCCCCTGACCACCCACCTATAGGAGTAGCCACAGACCACCGCTCCTCCTGAGACCTAACATGACATGGCTGCTCGGCTTGTCTCCCTCCAAAGCATGGAGAACTCTGCTCTCCTCCCTCGCATCTGTCTCTTTTCCTCCAGGGACCCAGAAGTCCCGCCTATTCCTCCCACCCAGCTATTGGCCAATGGCTTCTTTACTGACAGATCAAGAGCCAATTAGGGGATAGGATCTTAGCATCAGCACCGGCCCACAGTGTCCCAATGTTCTTTTTGTGTTTGTGTGAGAACACCGGCCAGCCTCGCCATCAGGCAGAGCATGGCGAGGTCTTGTGACCCACAGAGCGCCAGATGCGGATGTCTCTGGCATACATGTGGAGTCACTTTTTGTTTGGTTGTTGTTTTTTTTTTCATTTTGTTTTTTTTTTTTCCAGACAGGGTTTCTCTGTGTAGCCCTGGCTGTCCTGGAACAGCCTTACTTTGTAGATCAGGCTGGCCTGGAACTCAGAAATCCACCTGCTTCTGCCTCCCGAGTGCTGGGATTAAAGGCATGTGCCACCACCACCTGGCGTGGAGTCACTTTTTACTTTGACATGAACTCCTCAATATTTTTTAAGTTTACAGTAAAAGGGAAATTTGGTGCAAACAGCATCTTCCTGCATGTCCTGTGAACTGAATCTCTTGATTTCATAGGAGGCCAAGAGAAGAGCCTTTACTCTCTGGGTTCACAGACCAGATATCTCCTCCCTGCATAGGTCTAAGGTCACAACCCCAATGCTGGGTGACCTGTGACAAAACAGGAGCCCCCTCTCTTGAAAGCTGTTCTACAGGAACACCCATTCACACTGGCAGGAGGTTGAGGGCCTTCTTGGAGTCTGTCCCCATGACCGTGGTCTCCACGAGCCAGGCTGGCTCAGGGGCCCCAGATGGGGCCTGTTGTAAATAACGAGGCAAACTCCTTTCCATCCCCGTGCACGGCTCTGACTTGGACCCTTGAGACCTGTGTGCCAACTTCTTCAGTCTTGGTTTTGATTGCTGTGAAGAGACACCAAGAGAGACACGCTTTATAAAAGCAAACGTTTGTGGGGGCTCATGGTTGCCGACAGTAGAGTCCATGCCCGTCATGACAGGCAGCAACCAGGCATGACGCTGGAGCCGCAGCTGAGATCTCACATCCTGGACTGCACGCAGGAGGCAGAGAGACGGCAAACTGATCTCACGTGCCATTTATTTTGTAAGGATTTGCTTTACCCTATGTTCAAATGTTTTGCCTCTGTGCATGCGTGTGCACCATCATGTGTGTGCCTGTTGAGATTCCCTGGAACTGGCATCAGAGATGGTTTAAAGTGGGTGCCAGGAATCAAACCCACGTCCTCTGCAAGAGAAAATCAACTACCGGTCCGTCTCCTAGCATCCCTGTAGTGGGCTCTTGAAACCTCAAAGACACATCTCCAGTGAGGACCCACATTTCCTACTGGTGACGGAGTATTCAAATAGATGAGCCGTGAGGACCGTTCTCATTCAAGCCCCCCCAACTACCCCATGTTACTCACCCTACCACCAAGCTCATTGGGCCATGGGACAAGCCAGAACAGGGGAGAGGGATGGAGCACGAGGCCACCCCATCTCTCTTCATGTGTCTCTTCACCTTGCTGGACTGCACAGGCACAGCCTGATGAGAGCCTCACCTTTTCCTGGCTGGCCTGGCTCCAGGAGCTGCAGATGGCATCTCTGGCCATCAGGATAACAAGCTGCAAATCAAATGACCTTCGTCAGGCTCTCCTGAGAGCTGAAGACACCACCTGTCACCCCCATCCTGCTACAGAGGCAAGACCACTGGACATTCCCAGGGGTGGGGAGATCTACTGATGTCCCTGCACCCAAGAGTGGTGACACCCCAAGATCCAGCCTTCCAGAGAGTAGAGAACTCGAGGAAGAGCCCAATGGCTCTGAGCCGAGATTTCCCACCTGCTGACCAAAACCCAGAGCACACTGGAGAAGGGAAAGCACACGGCGGCCTCGCCCTCACCCACCAGTGTGTTCTCTATGCGATCCTGAGAACAACTTCCCCTTCTCGGATTCCATGTCTTTCCAGCACATCCCAAGACAAGGTGAGCATTTAGACCAGCGAGAGCAGAGGTTCTTAACCTGTGGGTCATGATCGCTCTGGAGATCGAAGGACCTTCTCATAGGGGTCACATATCAGATATCCTCCATATCAGATAGGTACAATTCATAACTGGCAAAATTACATTTATGAAGTTTTTATGTTTGGGGTTCACCACAATGAGAGGAACTGCATTAAATGGTCACAGCATTAGGAAGGTTGAGAGCCACTGAGGGAAACGCTATACAAGTGCCCGTCACACCTCTGCAGGCTCCAGTGTCCCCAGCTAAGACCAGGACAGTAGTAACATCTCCTGGACACCAGAGTTTATTCAATTTCAATGGTGTGTTTATAATGAGCTTTGACGTTCTAATGATGGTCTCCACACACAGGGGGTGGGCACACCAGCAGTGGGGCCAGCTCACACTACATACCAGTCTCTCACTCAAGATATGGTTTCATGCCAGGGTTTAACTGGTTTATAAAATGTCCCTGTGCACAGCCATAAGTGCTAGCCACCCCACCCTTGAGTGCCATCTACTGCTCTGTGCATTCTTTTTGCTATCCAACCATGCATCCATGTTCTGACTGTGTGTGTGTGTGTACATGTGTGGTTGTTGTTTTGTTGTTGCCAACAAGTTCACATCAGATCACAGTTCCCATCTCAGCTTATTTTCTTTCTAATGCTTGGAAATAACAAATACACACATGCCTGTATATACACATGTGTGCATACATGTACTCATACATGCATATACATGCATGCACATACTTGAAAAAGAAATAACAAATACATACATGTGTGCATACATGTACACATACGTGCATATATGTACATGTACATACTTTAAAAATATCAAATACACACATACATGTATATGTGCACACCTGTACTTATACAAGCATATACATACATGTACATATACATACTTGGAAAAAACAAATATACACATATGTGTATATATACACAGGTACATACATGTATTCATAAGGCATATACATGTATATGTTCATGCTTGGAAAATAACAAATATGCACATATCTGTATATACACACATGTGTATATACATGTGCTCATACACACATATAGATACATGTACACACACACACACACACACACACACTTTGAAGCCTCACCAAGGCATGTGACCTCCAACCCCCAGCAATATCCAGGAGTCCCGTTCCCAAGTGCCTCCTCTCAGAGAACATCCTGCAAACCCTTACAAAGCACTAAGCTCGCCATGTACCCTTGGCCTTCAGTGGCCCCAGACTGAGCAACTAAGAAATATACCCAGGTAAGTGCACAAAAGAAAGAGGTGGTGAGGCCCTGCCCTGCAGGTCCTTGCTGTGTGGCCTCAGATAAGACATCAACCTCTCTGAGCACCTATTTCATCTTCTACTTCTCAGAGCTGTGACCAAGGCCAACGGGAAGACACTTAGGAAACCCCAACCACCCACAAATGCTCATGGAACAGCAGCTGTGTGTAGGGTGATCTCAGCAACACAACCCCCAGACCCAGGCCTCTAGGAAGTCCGTGCATGTCACACCACTGAACTGATCCTGGCTGGGCGCCTCCCCCATGGCTCCCCCATCCCTCCTCCTCCTCCTCCTCAAGCCCACCCCATTGTCCCAAGACTAATTTATTTATTTTCTTCCGAATCCTCAAAGTCCATCAAGCTGTGGAGTGGTCGGATGGATTTTTTAATTAATTGAAGCAAAATCGATGGAAAAAGTGATTGTTCTGGGCCAGGCAGGCAGTAGGAAATTAATGGATGTCCTGTGGGGGAGGGGCGGCCGTATTGAGCTGTGGCTGGAGCTGTGGGTACCTGGAGGCCAGTAACTGTCACTGGAGGAGGCGGGGGCCGGCTGATGTGAGCAAGGTGAACACGTCCCCACCCTGAGATCTCAGATCTGCCTGAGATCAGACTTCGGGGCCTCTGCTCATCCACTGTGCCCCCACAAACCAACCTCCGTGTGGCTGTGAGGGTCAAGCTCTCATGCTGACCCCAAGTGGCCCTTGGGGACTTGGTATAGAGGGAAATAAACCAGAGGCAAAAACACAAATACCCAGCGACTCTGCCTGCCTGGAGTACACAGACTCCAGAGTCAATGCCACCCGGCGGAGAAGATGCCAGAAGCCACACACACTCCAGCAGAGGGTTAGACGGTCTGCTCAGGGCAACAGAAGGTTCTGGAAATAGGTAACATTTGCAAGACCTTGGCCATACACGTGGAGCAACTGAGCATACAAAATCGAGAGAAATGATTTCTGTCACTTACCCTTGGCCAAATAAATAAATAATAAACAAACAGGAATTACCTGGGACATGTTGTCATCTATACTACCTGTGCCGCTAAACCCATCTTATTTTATTTTATTTTTGGGTTTTTTGTTTGTTTGTTTGGTTGGTTGGTTGGTTTGGGGTTGTTGTTGTTGTTGTTGTTGTTGTTGTTTTGATTTGGTTTTGGTTTTGGTTTTTCAAGACAGGGTTTCTCTATGTAGCCCTGGCTGTCCTAGAACTTACTCTGTAGACCAGGCTGGCCTCGAACTCAGAAATACATACGCCTGCCTCTGCCTCCCAAGTGCCGGGATTAAAGGTGTGTGCCACCACTGCCCGGCTAAAATCATCTTTTTTTAATGAAGTCTCTTCCCAAATCATCTGGGAGAAGCATTCACAGGTATGCTAGACTGCCAACTAGGCCATAGGCCCCTTCCACGAACCCAGGCCCCTCTCACCCCAGGTGTGTGCTTAGGAAGACGCCTGTCACTGCATGTGTGGCTGACTCTATATCTAGGATCGGCTCCTATCCCAAGACTGGTTATCGGCTCACAAACACGCAAAAATTCCTTTTTGCCATAGAAAGGAACGTGTGCACAAGTACCCAGGTATGAGGCACAGCCTCCTCAGGGGAAGGTGGAGACCATGCCTCATACCTGGGTTATCCAGGCCACAGCACCCTCTGAGACTGGAACAGCCGAGGCAGGAACACTGGGCCCTGGAACCCGACCCTGACTGGATGCCTTCTACGGCCAATCGAACCCACTCTCGCCAGCCTGCCATGGCCAGCCAATCAGACCCACTCTAGCTAGCCAGCCTGCCGTGTGACAGGGGATGCCATCACTCCTGTGTCCCAGCCAACAGCCTGGTGACCCCCATCACCCGCCCCTGAGGGTGACAACTCTGTGAGAAGAGCCGCCCAGCCGAGCCTAACCCACCTGCATCCTGATGAAGGAACCATTGGGGTTCATGGCAATGCAAAAGCTTAACAGAACCCCCGGACAACCACCGGCATGGTGATGGGAGAATCGTTCACTACACACCTCTCAGAAGACCTCACTGAACGCTCAGAAAGCTCACACCAGTCGATATTCATTGCACCCGGACTACAGATGAGGAAACCAAGGCTCGGTGAGTAGACATCACCACTGGCAGATTTTGATATCCATGACAAGTCTCCTGACACCAAAGGCCCTCAGTCTCCCCAGCCCATCCTCATTGGTCTACCCTGCTTCCCTCCATGTGTCCACCACCCACCTGCCACCACCTGGCCACTTGGCCATCACTGGTACAGCCAAGACAGGAGGCTGCGTCAGGCTCTGCCTCTGCGTGTGACCTTGGGCAAGTCCATTCACCTCTCTGATTCTTCCTCAGTAGACAGGGACTGTGAGCTGCGGGAAGAGCAGGGAATCCTGGGATACCAGATGTTAGCATTTATTCTAGGCTTCGCCCCACAGTTACCTGGCAACAGCCAGGCGAGCCCGACTCAGTTTAAAAGGGCACACCTGTAGAGTCACCCCCTTCCCCCGCACCATACCTTGCCTCTACCAAACGTATCCCTGGATTGCCTTTCTTTTTTATAAAACCCAACACCAGAGTCCCCAGGTCTACCCTGGGTCACTCTGTGACCCTTCAAGCCTCCCGCCTGCTGCCCTCACTCCTCCTGTCTGCCTCCCAGCTGATGAATCCAGAACCTGGTCTCATCTGTCCACAGTTCTGTTGTTGTAGGACTAATCTCGCCCCTTGTGGCGAACGGGGCCTCGCCCCAGGCATCACAGCAAACACATCCGTTGCCATGAGGGTTTGATCATGGGAGAATGATGTCATTTGTCAGTGACATCCGTGGTCCACAGCCTGATGCATTTGCATTCGGAGCTGGAAGCAGAAAGACCCTGTAAGACGCAGAAGAGGGAAAGGGGTTCTGCCTCCGAGTGACTGGCATGAATTATTTCGACCTAACTTACTAATTAAGACCCTCATTAGCAGCCCAAATTTGTGATAGATAGGCAGAGGACCTGGCACAATGGTTTAATTTAATGATTCCTTGCATTTACTTTGTTAATCATCTTTAGTCTGATTTAATTTATGCCGATGTGACTGTCCTCATTTCTAATTAAGGCACTGATGGTGGGGACACCCGCCATCGCAGAAGAATTTCAATCAAGTCGTGCACAAAAGCAGATACCAGCGCTTACGACCTCCGAGATGGCAATTTGCAAAACCGGCTGCTTGTTGTTTTATTTCTGCCTGAAAGGTTGGGGAGGGTCTGGTCTTTGCCTGGGGCAGATGGTTCTCACTAACCACAGACCTTTATAACCATCGATTTTTTTTTTAAGACTCTGGGGGGAAAAAAAAACTTTAGCGCTTAAGTAAACCTTTCCAGGATTTACACACAAGGGAGCAGGGTCCAGAGAGGTTGAGGGGCTGGCCCAAGGTCACACAGCAAGTTAGCAAGCTTGGGAGGAGACCATTTAGAAACATTCTCGCACCCCTACAACCCCATGACCACCCACTTGGCAGACACTGCCTCCTGCCCACCTAACACACACACACACACACACACACACACACACACACACCTGGCAGCTGCGGAGAGCCTTGGGCCTGCCTGGAACAACGACTTTAAACTCCACGGGAATTCCTAGCAGTCCATGCGTGGGGCTTTCTCATATCCATAAACCATCAACACAGGGCAATGAAGGACCACACCCCATTCTGCAATCAGAGACATGGGCTCCAGCAAGCAGCAGAATGCTTAAATTCTCACAGCAGAGAGGCGAGGTTTGAACCCAACGCACATGACTCCAAAGTCCACCTTCTTCCATCAACCAGCCCCCGCAGGTCACCACTGCATGTTGGCAGGGTTGATGTATGGCCCAGACTCCGTGAGGTTCCTCACTCACGTGATAACTACACTTCCATCCCATCCTGTGCAGAAGGCCCCCAGCCCCAGCCCAGGAAGGCAGGGACCAGAGAAATCATGTGATGTACCAGCTGTCAAGCTTGGGTCCTATCTCAGCTTCGGTTTCTAACTGTCCCTGCTCCCACTCCACCATTCCTGCATGCTGCCGTGGTGTCTACCCCACCCCCACCCCGTCCTAGATCCTAGAACTCACCTGTGGCCTCCAGGGATGGCAAGGGCTACTTTGTAACTGGACTTTTGGCTACTTTGTGCTTTCTCTCTTTCTAACACCTTACTCCACCCTTATCCCTTTTAACCCCCCAACACTAGGTAAGAGAGAAAGGTTAGAGGAGAAAGGAGATTTCGATATCAAATTAGAATGCTTCCTGCTGATTAGGATACCAGCAACCAGCAGCAGGAGGAGGAGGAGCAGGAGGAGGAGGAGCAGCAGCAGGAGGAGGCACTGGAGGAGCAGCAGGAGGAACTGGAGAAGCAGGAGGAGGAGCAGCAGGAGGAGGAACTGGAGGAGCAGGAGGAGAAGGAGGAACTGGAGAAGCAGGAGCAGGAGGAGGGGCAGGAGGAGGCACTGGAGGAGCAGCAGGAGGAGGAGGAGCAGGAGGAGGAGCAGCAGGAGTAGGGGTGGCAGCAGCATCCACCTTCACAGCCCCTGTCAGGGCTCTAGCATTTTTGTACCCTCTGAAGAGTCCCCCGAATGTCATACATTTGCAGAAACTGCCTGTAGCCGGCAAAGTCACGCCCCTGCCAGAGCACGAGGCATATCATAGTTGGCCGCTGTGGACGATCTGAAACAGTCCCATACCTCACACCTGGGATTAAAATAAAAACACATCCCCATAACATGTCTATGTTCGTAAAGAAACCGAGATTCTCACTACGGGCAGCCTGTGACAAGGAGCCAGAATCCAGGGCTCCAATTTCCCGTCTCAGTCTCCCATCTGCAAGTCTCATCTCTTCCCTGGGCCTCAGTCTACCCAGCTATAAAGCATAGAGCCTGGATAAGAGACCTAACACGCCTGCCCGTTGGCATGGCCAGGAGTTAAAGATAACCAAGTAAGTAAACTCTTGATTTTATTCTTCAAACACATCTATCGCCAGTCCGTCCACCAGAAGATGGAGAAACCGAGGATCAGAGAGGTTGTACCAGATGCCTAAGGTTACACAGCAACATGAACATTCACCACTACCTAACGGCGTGGGGACTGTCCTTGGCTCCTATCTCCTGTCTCGGCATCCACTCTGCCAGTCTATCCTGTCAACTTGACCTCCATGAAGTCCTGAGCATACCCGATTCTCCTTCTGCTCTCACCCCCTCAGTGACAACAGCTGTGTTCTTCCTGATTCCCGGCAGTCTCCAGGTCTAAAACCCAGACTCAGGCGAGCACCATAGCGCACGTGTAAGTGACCAAGGAATCCAGTGGCCGCTCCTGAGGCCAAGCCTACTGCGAAAGCAAGAAGACCCTGCCTTGGAGCCTGGTGCCCACTGCCTGTCCCTCAGAAGCAGTCCCAGACCCATTCTCTAGCTCAGGTCTTCGAACCTCCTCCCTGCCCCGCCATCCCCCAGAGATCTGCGCCCCTTCCAACCTCCTCCCTGTCCGCGCCATCCCCAATAGTGATCTGGTCAGCTTTGAACCTCCTCTCCGCCCCACCATGCCCCCAGAGAGAGCCATTCCCTTTCTAACCTCCTCCCCCCTGCCCACGCAGAACCTCCACAGCGGCCCACTCTCGGTCTAACCTCCTCCCCCTGCCCACGCAGTACCTCCACAGCGGCCCACTCTCGGTCTAACCTCCTCCCCCTGCCCACGCAGTACCCCCACAGCGGCCCGCTCTCGGTCTAACCTCCTCCCCCTGCCCACACAGTACCGCCACGGTGGCCCACTCCTCACGGCCCATGCATTGCCCCACGGCAACCTGCTCTCGGTCTAACCTCCTCCCCCTGCCCACGCAGTACCCCCACAGCGGCCCACTCTCGGTCTAACCTCCTACCCCCTACCCACCCAGTACCTCTACAGCAGCCCACTCTCGGTCTAACCTCCTCCCCCTGCCCACACAGTACCCCCACAGCGGCCCGCTCTCGGTCTAACCTCCTCCCCCTGCCCACGCAGTACCCCCACAGCGGCCTGCTCTCGGTCTAACCTCCTCCCCCCTGCTCACGCAGTACCCCCACAGCGGCCCGCTCTCGGTCTAACCTCCTCCCCCTGCCCACGCAGTACCCCAACAGCGGCCCACTCTCGGTCTAACCTCCTCCCCCCTGCCAACGCAGTACCCCCACAGCGGCCCGCTCTCGGTCTAACCTCCTCCCCCTGCCCACGCAGTACCCCCACAGCGGCCCGCTCCGAAATCTTTGGTCCATTATCATTAGAACATCAGCTGTCCCGTGGCCTCACGTGCCCAGTCACCACAGCATCCCCAGCATGCATCATTGGTGCTTGTGAGAGACTAGGAAGCAGCCCCTGGAAGTGCCCTGACTGGATCTCCTGCCTCCGCAGTATCTCACAGGGATATCACAAGTCATGTCCTGGAGGCCTTGAGTACACAGAGCAGCCTGGCCCTGTTGTGAAGAAATCTGAGCCCGGGTTCCCGGTGATTCCCACCCTGAAGGTCACATGAGTAACCCAAGCTCCCTTTCCTATCGCACCCCCAGAAATCAATCCCAGAGAATTAAAAGGTTCAGGAAAGCACGTCTGCTAACCTAACATTTATGTTAGTCAATATAGATTTATTTAATGCAATAAATGACATAATTGGACTTTTATCTCCAGAATATATTTTCCAAGAGAACTAATATTTGAGAGCCCGTGGTCCACTGAAGGATTCCGAGGTCCGTGTTTCCTGTGTTATTACTCTTGTGTGAGACTGACATTTAAACAGCTTAATAAATGAGCAGTTGTTTGACTTGTATCAGTTTCGATACATTGCAGGATATTAATAAAATGTATTTCATAAGCCAGCTCAATAGACCATGCCATAAAAAGCCAATGATTTATGGCCGATACAGTCGCTATTAGTTGGGACAGATACTCAAAATGCCATTAGGGTTAAAATAGTAATCAATCAAACTAATTAGAGCCTATTTTTCATATGCAAATATAATTAAGCATACATTTCTCGGTAACTTTAAAGAGAATGATTGAACCTCAGCCCACGCGAGGAGCTCTCCCGAGTCAGCTAGAAGGTACACAAGGTATATAAGTGACACCTCGGAGGACAGTTCTGTACTTTGAGATGAGAGGGAAGTGGGAGGGAAGAGATAGGCCAAAGCAAAAAGCGCCCAGATACCAGCTCCATTCATCACAGCCGACAGAGGCATGCCAGGCTCAGAGGGAGGACGCTAAACCCGACCTGATGTCACAGGTGAGAAGTCATGCCCCGCTCACACCCCAGTTCACACCTGCAGGCAGATGCACACATGAAACACGGTGCACGCAGAGGGGTGTCACATCACACAGCCACAAGGAAGAGTGAAGTCTGCAGCAAGATAGGTAGAACCAGAGGGCTATAGAATTAGCCAACTAAGCCAGACCCGGAAAGGCAGACCGTTGTCGTCTCTCAGATGCAGAGTTGGGGCTAAACACATATATCACGTGGTTATTTATATGTGCCATGTGACATAGGAGAGCAAGGAGTCAAGGGGGTCCCGTGTGGGGGACTGGGGACAAAAGAGAAAGGGAAATTTTTGTACACTAACTAAAAAAGTTAAATAGTATTGATAATGTTTTAAGTTACTAAGTCTCAGCTTTCACTAAATGAACAAGGTAGGCAAGATGGCTGCCTCTATTGGTCATGACCAGGTGTGGAATGGGGTTGTGACGGCACCCCACAGAGGGTCCGAAGATATAAAGGGTGCCTACTGTGTAGACAGCATTCAACATCAGCTGGGTGGTTTGTCCACCTTTCTCTGACAGCAGCCACTTCCTGAGTGAGCATTGTGGGACAACCTGCTCCTGTTTCTGGTGTCATGACTGGTGTCTGACCCAGGTCATAACTACTGCACAGAGCCCAAGAAATCATCCTCAACATCCATGGTGGATCTTAGTGTCTATTTACAAATGCTTTGCATGTCCCAAGCTCAGAGGCTGGCCTGTCCAGGGAGATCAGTGTGAGCATAAGGAGACAGCTCTCCTGGCATTGTTGGCTGCTTCTGAGGCGGGTAGTTGTGGAAAGAAGAAAATGATAAACATTTCAAGCCCCGTAAGCCAGATTGTGTTCATTATAACTACTGGATTTGCTATATGAAAACAATCACTGGGTCCCCTGACCCAGGAAGATGACATCTGCTGGCACATTGCACCAGACCCCAGACAGGCACCCAGGGCCTCATGGGGATGACTCTTCATTATTCCAGAGCCAGTACAGACCTTCCTGGTTGGACAAGTCTCTGGGGCAGCTTTCCTGTGAGAGCTATCGGGGACCCAGGCCCCCTACATATTGTGGCTCTTTGTTCTCCACGTGGAATCCACAGGGCTAACCTGAACTAAGTCTGTGGACGGCAGGGAGGAGTGATCCACTTGGGAGGCAGAGGGAGCACAGAAAACATCCATCACAGACTAGAACTTGTTCGTACCCATGCACAGGAGTTCTGGGCCAAGGATCTTCTCTGTGTGGGCTGGAGAAGAACCTTTAGGTTTGCAGAATAGCTCAGAGGCTGTTCTACCTCAGCTCAGGTGTGAAGACACCTGAGGCAGGTCTGCAAGGCTGGGCTGCCTCTGAGAGTTCATTCTGACATTAGACTTAAAGTCAGCAACCTCACATTCAGCCCTGGGTGTGCCCGACATCCCTACCTACATTCTGTATCCTACCAAGGTCTCCCCTCATGGCTGCCTCTCCTCCCGGTAGCATCCCTGCTTCCTAAAGACAGTCAGGTATGTGTGACTCTGTGTGTCTGTCCTCATGGGGGCCATGTGTTAAATACAGGAAAGAGTGTAATTAATTAATTGAATGAAACATGAATAGCATGTTCAAAGACTTGTAAACTGGGGCTTAAATCAGCAACACAAGAAAAAAAGAGGGAGAGAAAAATTGATGTAGCAAGACTCTGGTTCCATCATCCAGACAAAGTGAGCTCCTGGCTACACACATGGCTGCAAAGAGTGAGAAAGATGTGTGTGTATGTGTGTGTGTGTGTGTGTGTTCAGTTATACATTGCACATGTGTGTACACGTGTATGTGTCACATGTGTGTACTTTTCATTGTGTGGATACAGATGTATGCACACACATCTGTGTGCATTTTTAAGTTGTGTCATGCATACAGGCCTGGGTACATGTGTGTGCTGTGTGCACACACACATTTGTGGTAGGATGAATTTGTGAGTTACATGTGCATGCTGTGCTTGCTTGAGCGCTTGTGTGCATGCTCTGTCTGTGTGCCCACCTGCGCTGGCTTCTGCCGTCTTTGTCTCGGGTTGAGCTACCACTCAGGGTCTAGGTTGCTCTGCACTTCCATTGCTGGGCTGGGCCAAGAGGGGTTCTGGAGAGGAGAAGGGTAATTATGCCCAGTGGGCAGAAAGCAAACTCAACATTTTCATGAAAGGCCACGGGGCCTACAAGGAGCCTGTGTTGCCAGGAGCCAGATTTGAGCTGTGAGATAGATCTCCAGTCATAGAGAGCAGAAAGATGAGGACATCCAGGACCTCTGTGGCCACAGGCCTTTCTGAATAAAAAAAAATTCATTTTAAAATTAAATTAAATGCTATTAAATTAGCCGTATGCCAGGGGAACTGTGGAAGAGAGCCACTCCAACAAATTGCCTAAGCTAGGTCTCCTAAAACCACAGCAAAATTCAGATGCCAACACTGTGCGGCTGAGCGCCTGGCCTCACTGTGAACCTTGTGTCCAGGGGGCTCCTGTGCCCGTGGAACTCCACAGCACAGCCTGGGGAGTGGGGCGGTGATGACTCCATTCTGCAGGTGGATGCTGGGGGAGTCCTGTCTCACCAAAGCCCCCAAACATAACTGCAGCAGATGCTGTGAGCAGCTTCCTTCTACCCTTGACTCTACACGGCTGCCAGGGTCCCGTGGGAAGAGTCACTGTCGCTCGTGCCCCGAGCAAGGGGACTCCTGAATTCCAGGTGTAGGGCAAAACCTACTAAGCAAAGATGTGTTGTGTGTGCCCCAGACGCTGACCCTCTCCTGTACTCTGCAGAAGCCCACGATGACAAGAGTTCCAGCCCATTAGAGGGACGGACACAAATAAGGGGTGGGCAGGGGGATGGGAGGGTGGCCCGGGGAGAAGTGACTCAAGCAGGACAGCACACTGGACCTGACACATGAGCAGTGAAGGTTCCTTAACACCAGGATAAGGAACAAGGAGGATTCTAGGAATGTCCACCCAGGGATCAAGTTATGATTGCCCTAGTCAGGGTTTCTATTCCTGCACAAACACCATGACCAAGAAGCAAGTTGGGGAGGAAATGGTTTATTCAGCTTACACTGCCACATTGCTGTTCATCACTAAAGGAAGTCAGGACTGGAACTCACACAGGTCAGGAAGCAGGAGCTGATGCAGAGGCCATGGAGGGATGTTACTTACTGGCTTGCTTCCCTGACTTGCTCAGCTTGCTTTTTTATAGAACCCAAGAGACTTCCAGCCCAGGAAGGGGCCCTCCCCTCTTGATCACTAATTGAGAAAATGCCCCACAGCTGGAGCTCATGGAGGCATTTCCTCACCTGAAGCTCCTTTCTCTGTGGAAACTCCAGCCTGTGTCAAGTTGACGCACAAAACCAGCCAGTGCATATGGCTGAAGCCAGGGCACGGGCAGACTGCTGGAGAAAGCCAGCATCAAGCAGAGAGAGAGGATGTGGTGGCAGGGGACAGAGGAACAAGGAAAGGCCCCAACTTCATCAGAACTCACGAGAGTATCTGTTGAAGACCTCTGTTCCCTGAGGACTACACTGAAGACAGAGAAAGACTAAGCCATGGTGGGATCCAGGCAGGATAGAGAGAGTAGGGTCAGTGCAGGGGCCATTCCTGGTTGTCAGTTTGACTATATCTGGAATGAGCTACAATCCAGAATTGGAAGGCTCACCTATGACCCTAACCTGGAGGCTGGGAGATACAAGTTTCTGACCTGGATCTTGGCATGGAGATCTTGAAGCATAGTGGCTATGAACTCCAGAAGATTAAGACAGGGAGATCTCTGAGTTCAAGGTCATCTGGGATTAAAGGTGCGGTGGCACACACCTTTAAAATGGACCACACCCTCTGCTAGAGACCTACATAAGGACATTGGAAGAAGGAAGACTCACTCACTCTTCCTTGCCTGCTTGCCTTGTGGGACTGAGCAACTGCTAGATCCTTGGGCCTCCATCCACAGCTGCTGCTGACCATTGTTGGGGAGTTGGACTACAGACTGTAAGTCACCGACAAATTCCCTAACTATATACAGGCCATCCATATGTTCTGTGACTCTGGAGAACCCTACAAATACAGTCAGGCACCATGGATGTCTAAGGCCACCTCAGGCTCAGTGGAGGAGATTGCCCTGTGAATTGCAGGATGCTGGGCAGAGTCCTGGCCTCTCTACCTTAGCAGAGTCCTGATTATACTCTTGGTAGGAGTAGAATCACCTCCTGCCAAGAAAATCTCAAAGGAGACAAAATTGCCCCACTAGAGACACACAAAGAGGGGTGACAATATGTACCATCATATATAGCCCTGACTGTGTACTGGAGTAGGGGAATATTCATGAGTAACACCACAGTAACAGGAGTTGGGACCTGCCAGGAGCAAGGGACCTGGTACATCCTCCTCCTCACTGCACCACCCCTCCCCCACCAGAGACATGCACCCCAATTTCTGCTAACTCCACAGATAATCATACCCCTCATTCTAGCAGAGAATTCTCATTATTGACACCCGAGTGGAAAGGCTGGGAACAGCCCGAGGGACACCTGGAAGGGGATTCCTGCCCTGGTGCAGCTGCGCCCCAGCCACCCGCCCATGGGGCACAGTAAAGGGTTAATGGGCAATGTTTATTTATGAACTTGGCATATTACTGTAGCGTAATTTGAATACAGTGCCTATGAGGTTTATATTACCAGCTATAATTTCATTTTTAAAGCTTCCCTATGTCATCCTTTAAAAATGGTATCTCTAACAAGAAATAAATTTTGTTTGGAGCTGCGCTGACTATATTCACCCATGGGACACACTATTTTGCCCTTGACACAAAGCCCCAGGGATGTTGCTGAGAACTGACAGCCGGCTCTCATGGGGAGAGGAGCCCTTCCTAGGAACGCCCCACAGTGTCCCCGCACAACCCAGAGGGGACTGAGGGGAGCTGACACCACCCAGTCTAAGGGTTTTACAGCCCCCACCAGCAGCTGGCTTGATGGCCTTAGAGGCACCCAGGGCCACCCCATCCTCAGTCTTAAAACCAAAAGAAAAAACCGGCACAGTGGGGAGGAGGGGGCATCTTAGGGAGAATGCTGTTGCCACCCCCACAAGAGTCCCTCCTGCCGGTCTGCACACCCGAGCCTGGAATGGAATTTAGATAATTTCCCAGGCTGTGGAATGATGAAGCCATTGGTGTTTATCATTTTTAGCTTTTGTCCCCCTCTGAGTGAAAAGAAAATATTGCAGGGCTCATTGACTGCAGCAATAGCTTACACGGGCCAGGCGCGGCCGCCAAACACACTAAGTAAAGACACAGCGTGATTGAAGTCCTCCCAAGTATATCCGACCCCCACCCCCATTCTCCACGCGAGGAAACTGAGTCCCAGGAAACCGTGGGGTCGGCCATCCATCGGGGACGATATTCTGGGTCTTG
The DNA here is from genome assembly GCA_964023405.1 of Apodemus agrarius. Taxonomy (NCBI): domain Eukaryota; kingdom Metazoa; phylum Chordata; class Mammalia; order Rodentia; family Muridae; genus Apodemus; species Apodemus agrarius. The sequence goes on from OZ030028.1 coordinate 2,214,291, forward strand.
TATCCCAAGGTGCCCTGTGGGTGCCTGCCACGTGGGTCCTGTTGCCACAACCTGGACATTTAGAGAATGACCTGCTTGGAGTGACAAGAAGTGAGAGGGAGAACAGACATACAGAGGAGCTGGGGCTGGTGGGCGGAGCTAGGGCTGGTGGGCGGAGCTAGGGCTGGTGGGCGGAGCTAGGGCTGGTGGGCGGAGCTGGGGCTGGTGGGCGGAGCTGGGGCTGGTGGGCGGAGCTGGGGCTGGTGGGCGGCGCGCTCTGATGGAGAGGGGTCACCACCAATGGAAACTCTGCCTTCCTACTCATTCAAACCCATGGATTTGAGGCACTGGGGTCCCGCACATAGGCATGGCTCATATCAATAATACACATTCACAAAGGACCTCACCCTGGCAACGGAACTGCACAAGCTCTTGTGGCAGAAGTGTAGAGTGTGGGACAGGGCAGTTTGGAGAGCCAGCGCCGCAGAGTGGGAAGATAGCCAGGGCTGGGTGCACAGGAGGAGTGGCCGCGTCTCCCCCCTGCCCCTCCCCCTCCCCATGCCTATAGCAGCTGCATCCAGTAAAGGTGAAAACACCTGCCACCATAGCAGCCAGCCCCCAGCCTGAGGTCTGGGTCTGCATCTGAATCTGGCTCTAACCTGGCCAGGGAGCTGGTTGCTCTAGAACCATTTTCCCATCCTTAAAATGGGCACAGAGCCCCTCTGTTTCACAGTGGCTGCCAACTGCTATAACTGGGCACCTATAACTTTTGTGTCTATTTCAGTTCCAAAATTGCACATACTCATACACACACACACACACACATGTACATACATATACACACATACATGCATACATACATACACACACATACTTTCTCACACACATATACACTAAGACTCACATACACTCATACACAGAAATATACACTGGCATGCCCATATATACATTCACACTCACACTAACACATTCACACTCACATACACTCACACACAGACAGAAACATACTCACACACTCACACACATTCACATACACATTAGCACATTCACACATACACACAAACACACTCAATACACTCACAGATGGAAACACACACTCTCACACACAAACACACACTAACAAGCACTTACACACATTTGCACACATATTCACACACTCACACACACAGACAGAAATACACTCACACACACTAACACACTCATACACTCACACACAGACAGAAACACACACACATACTCACACACATTCACATACACACTCACACACTCACATGCACTTACACACACTGATACACAGAAATACACACACACACTAACACACACATCAACAGAGACACACACTCACATACACTCACACACAGACAGAAACACTCACACATTTGCACACTCACGTGCACTCACACTAACACATTTACACACTCACATGCACTCACACACACTTACACACAGACAGGAACACACACAAAGAGAGACACAAATGCGAAAATCAGGGCATCTGCAGTCCTGTGAGTTCTCAGCCAAGCTCCCTCTGCCTTGGTTTCTCCACTCAAGGTGCACAGTGTCCACATCCAATCGTTACTTTTAAATTAAAGATAATCTGCACAATGCCCTTGGTATCCAGTGGGCGTGTGATAAAATGGCTCTGCTATTGTCACTGGGGACACCAGGAAGCATATGTGTTGACTGGGAAGAATTTCAGCTCCATGAGCCCTGCCTACCTCTGGCTCTCCTCAGCAGCATGGACCCAGTGCCATCTCCTGTAGCAAAGTTAAGAGGAAGCACGAATTTCATAGCTGTCCAGTTTCCTCCCACAGCCCAGTCATTGTCTGGACCAACCAAGAACATCCCAAGCAAGTGCTGGTCCCAGGAGGACAGTCCCCAGGATGGACAGAGACACTCAGTTGGGCCAGTCTACACAAACCAGCCTCACAGGATCCTGTAAGAATCAATACAGTCTCATTTAAAACAACCAACTTTGGGGCTCATTTGTTACACAGCTAAGGGTAGCTAGCTAACGGATACAAGTTCAAGCCCACAAAGTATACATCCTCCCATTTGTAGGAATGGCATCTTTGTCTATTTTTATTGCTATAGCAGAATGCTACAGACTGAATAATTTATAAAGAAAAAAATATTTCTCACAGTTCTAGAAGCCAGAAAAGCCAAGATGGAGGCGATGGTGTGGGGTAAGAGCCCTCACTCTGCGACAGACGATGAGAGTGAGAGGGAGCAAGAGGAGCCGGAACTTAGAGCAGACCACCTCTATGGCAACAACACAACTCCCTTGTTGGCAGCATCAATCCAGGAGAAACCCCAAAGCCCCGACCCCTGTGTGAAGCCCCGCCTCCCTGCATGAAGCCCCGCCTCCCTGCATGAAGCCCCGCCTCCCAACGCTGAACCCACAGTCTGCAGAGCTCAAAGCTGAACTTCCAGGCTGAGCATCTCTGTGATAAAATGCCTGACAGAAACTACTGAAGGAAATGTGGGAGTCTTGTTGGGGCTTGTGGTTCCAGACGGTCCATTCCATGACAGGAAGAAGTATAGGGCTCCGTCATGTTGGCAGGAGGCTGTGACACACATCCTCCACAGCTAGGAAGTGTAGAGCGAGTCTGAACCAAGTAGAATCTCCAAAACAGCAACCTCCTGCCAGTAAGCTGCCCCGCACAGGCTCCTCAGCCTCTGAGCCAGCGCCACCAACTGGAAACCAAGCCTTGAAGCATAAGCCCGAGGGGGCTTCAGAGTCAATCAGTCCCGTGAACGACAACGACACACCATCTTTACAGTCTTACAGACACTGGCAATTAAGGCTAAGAGAGACATAGTCACTTGCCCAGGATGGCACAGCAAGGAATAAGCCAAAGTTTGAGTGACACGGTCAGATCGGTTTTGCTCCGCCTTCCCAGTGCACGTACCCAGGCTTTGTACCCGGTGCCCAGCGCTTTGTGTTGTATGAGAGCATGCTTCCTTCCCAAGCCCCTGAGAGGAGCAGCGTCGGCCCACGTGGGTCTGGCCAACCAGGACTCTGGATGCATGCGAGCTGGCTTTCCTCTCCTAGGTGCCCCCACCTGGGCCACCCGACATTAGCTTCAGGGCTGGAAGCCCTCTGGCACCAACCCTATAAATATTAAACCAGCCATAATTAGATGAAATCAGTCAAGTGCATTCCCCGGCTCTGCACATCCCCTGCTGGGCCCAGCCTGCCTTTGATGGGGAGCCACTTCCTCTAATTTGGGACCCTTTGCAGGGCAGGTGTCAGACAGGGGCATCAGGCTGATGCCCAGTGAGCCCTGCCAGAAGCTCACCCAGGAATCCCTAAGGCAGGCAAGATGGGCATGCGGACAGGCTGGGGCTCCTGGGCCCCTGCAGTCCCGGGCTCTGGGTGGCCCCTGCTCCAGCTAAGGGCAATACAAGGGAAACATGTTCAATGAGAGCACAGCCTGAGTAAACTGGACAGAGCACACATCTTGGGGAAATGGAGGACGGGAATTTCTAGCAGAGAGGTGCCCCGGCTGCCCCCTCACCTTCTCTGGAAGAAGTGAGCGTCTACCTTCACGGAGGTAGGAGGATCGGGAGGGGGCAGTCACCTCCCCAGGCTGAGCGGAGCCACAGCACAGGGCCTGGGTGTCACATAACTAAGTTTACCCAATTCAGGGAACAGCTGTTCTTGGAAGATCCTATCACACACCCCTGTGCAGATGGGGGGACAGGAGCAATGGGACACAGAAAAGCCAGACGCCGAACTGACCTAGACACAACTCCTGGAAACTCAGAATCCAAACCCCAGCGTTGAGATTTCCATGATTTCCCTACAAGGGGGTGGGACCACCGACTGGGCCTCTCTGAGAGACTGGCATGATCAGACACCTGTACCTGGTATACGGCGGGTGCCAGTGAAGGACCTGTCTTAGGGCAGTGCACTGCTGCTGTGGTGAAATACCATAACCAAAGCAACTTGGGGAAAGAAGGGTTTATTTCATTGACAGTTCATCATCAAAGGCAGTGGGGACAGGCACTCACACACAGGGCAGGAACCCGGAGGCAGGAGCTGATGCAGGGGCCATGGAGGGTGCTGCTTACTGGCTTGCTCCTCATGGCTTGCTCAACCTGCTTCCTCATAGAACCCAGGACTACCAGCCTAGGGATGGCTCCACCCATGATGGGATGGCCCCACCCATCATGGGCTGGCCCCACCCACTATAGGCTGGGCTCTCCCTGATCCATCACCAATTAAGAAAATGCCCTACAGGCTTGCCTACAGCCCGATCTTAATGGTGGCATTTTCTCAATTGGAGTTCCCATCTCTCAGATGACTCTAGCCTGTGTCAAGCTGACATAAAATTATCCAGCACAGTACCTTTGCATTTATTACCAGAGGACACGCGGCTCTGAAGATGAAGGAAAATTCAAGCTCGGGTTGGGTTCCTGTGAAAGACTGGAGGGAAGAAACCCCGGTCCAGCAGCACCTCCATGTTTACTGGCTAACACGTCTGCTGCAAAATTTTCACACGAGCCTCAGGCAAGAGACAGAATCCTTTCCTCTCCTTTCCTTTGCCACAAGGAACAGTGCGGCCCGGAGAAGCACAGGCATCACCCTGTGATCAAGAGGGAGGTGACGCTAAGCCACTGTTGCTCTGAACCCTTCAAAGACCCTAGCGAGGACAGCTGTTACAAGGCACACCACAGGACGGCTGCAAACCCATGTCCTGCAAGACTCTAGCTGGATATGCCCGTCCCAGGGGCTCAGCCCTGGGCCCCCGACTCCCCAGACCACAGCCACCTGTCCCAGGCTTCTCACAAAACTGCCCATCGAAAAGCAACATCCCAAGCACAGTGAGACTGTTTATGTTCAGCTGTGGCCAGAGGCCAGGCTCCACTTCTGTCTTCTTCCCAGACTAAGGGACAGAGATCTTTGTGGGCGGGATCCCCTTAGGGGAAGTGGCTCAATTGCAAGTCCACATGGCCCAACCCTGAGTTCGAGTCCTTGTTCTCCCACGTTCACACTGGGGTGTGGAGGACTCTACGCTTAGCTTTCACCTGGGCTCCCCGCTCACCTGCTCCTGTCTGCCCCAGGACCCTTACACAGCGCTGGCTTCTCCCTGAAAGGTTCCCTCCCTTGTTTGTCTGTGCCGCATCCCAGGTGCACGTCTCCAGCCTCCCCCAGTCTCCAGCCTCCCCCAGTCTCCAGCCTCCCCCAGTCTCCAGACTCCCCCAGCAACTGCCCTCAGCCCCACCACTTGGCTACCTGCTAGTGCTTGGCTTCCTGAGCCTGCCAAGGAGAAGAGAGAGACAGTAAACCAGACTGGTTGAAAGAGAACACTGCATTCAGGTAGTGCCTACTGTGTGAGGAGGACTCTCCTTGCGGCCTCATTACACAACTGAACCCTGAGGCTTGAGTCCGAGCCTGGGGTCAGTCCAAACTCCTCACAGGCCACCAACATGCGTCAGAGCCCCACCGAGTATGTAGCTCTCCTGGATACCTGGGGTGGCATCAGAGGCTCCTTCTCCAGAATCCTAGGGCAGAAGGAAGAAGACACGCCCTGGGGGTTCAAATCCAATCAGAGACGCTCTCAGAGAGCCTGGTCAGAAGCCTGTGGTGTGCAGAGGCCATGCGTGGCCGCTGAAACACGAGCTCTGAGAGGTAAGGTGGTTCTGAACCGCCTGTGCCCTCTGGCTGCCCTGGGGGCTTCTGCCTCTTGCCTCTTGAGCTGTTCTGGATGTCCCACCCTGTCCTTGGTCCCCCAGCAGTCTCCAAGCATGCCAGCTCCTCTTGTGCGACCATAGCAGGCTGGGATGGGATTGAAACCTAGCTTCTCGCCCCGCCCGAGAGCCTCCTTCCTACACGGTCCTCCAGGTGGGCAAAGCTGCCGATTTACGTGTGCAGGGAGCTCGGGAGGCGGGAGGGGTGTCTAGCGAGCCAGGCAAGGATACTTTAGTGCCCATGAAAATCTGAATAAATAGTGTCTAACCTCGCCAGACTCCCACTTCCTTATCTCAATATCCCGTTTAATAGCACCTTTCAGGCCTCACTAAAAGAATACGAGGGTTGTTATATCGGCACTAAGTCACTGTTAGAGTGGCCGGGATCCTGCTGCGCAGAGGGGATCCTAGCTCCCTTCCCCGGGCCTGTTGCATACACAGCTGCCCAGCAGCACCCTGCGTCAAAGGCATGAGCAAGTCTGGGGGATAACCAGTGGGACTGCCCTGGCTCCTCTGGAGGAATATGATGGCCCAGCTCTGTCTCAGGGCTTGGCTCTTCGGAAGTCTGGGGGCTTTGTCTCTGGGGCCCGGAGGCTCTAGTCCAAGGTCAAGTGTGGCTGGTTCCTCTTGAGGTGTCTGGAGCCAGGCTCCTCGGACTGTCAACAGCAACTGCTTCCTCCCATGTCTCCCTGTGAACCCCAGGTCTCATGATGGTGACAAGAGCAAAGGGGGGCAGCCACCAAGTCCAACAGTGCACCCCAACCCCCACCACACCAGGAGGCAGTTGTGCCTTACCCATCTCTATCAGTGAAGACAAAAGCTCAGAGAAGCTCCCAGAATGGTCACACAGCACAAGGCATGAACCAGACCTGGTGTTGAGTCTCCCACAGTCCCCGGCGGATACACACCAGGGCATCTAGTCCTGACTGGCCAAGTCCCTAGTTTTATCAGAGTCTGTTTCCCCCATCTATGACAGAAGTTTGAGAAAAACCTAGCTCAAAGAAAGCCATGGCGGGCAGCTGAGGCTAAGTGTGGAGATGGATCCTTAGTCTGCTGGTACACTCCTGAGACACATGCAACTTCTTGTGTGTGTGCAAAGTGAGGGAGTGTGCAAGCCTTGAACATCTGTGAGCTGCCTGTACCTGTGTGCTGCACGCACCTGTGGGCCTAACACACCTCTGAGCCGTGCACACGAGTGTGTAAAGGCTTATCAGTTCACGCCAGCCCCACGACTCATATGGAAATGCTCACATAGAAAGAGGAGTGTGTTGAGCAGAGAGCCCATATCAGTTCACATGTATTCCAGATACACACGTTTACATGTCTGTTCTGGGGCCGCACGGAGTGCATGCATGGATCTGTCTGCATTTGTACCTCTGTGTGCTTCTGTGTTCTGAGCACATATGATACCTATCATCTGCCTGTGCATGGAGGTGAGCACACGTCTGAAAGTAAACATGTATGCAGGCGTGTGACCACGCTTCATCGAAGTGGGTGCTCCTGTGGGTGTCCGCATATACCACTCACATACTCAAGTGCCCGGAGAGGTGCGTGTGGCTGAGTCCGGTCTGTGTGGCCATCCACAACATGAAGGGCCAGCAGCAGGTAACGAGGCCTCTCTGCCCCTGGCTGCACCCAGGGCCGCAGGCGGCTGTGCTAACGAGGCTGCTTTCCCTGAGGCAAGGTGGCGGCTGCCTGGAGCAGGTGGAAGTCAGAGCCTGGGGCTCAGCCGAGCAGTCCCTCCCCGGCTGCCTCGTCAGCAGGTCGGCAGCCCTCCGTGACCCCATGACCCCCCAAGCAGCTCACAGCCAGCCTCTGGTGACTCTGGAGAAGTCACCAATGATAACCGTCTATACCAGGCCTGCGGAGAGCCTGCTGCAGCCCAGCCTCCCTCTCTGTAAAATGGAGCACAGGTGACCCACAGGGAAAATTTGGGGCTCATTGAGGTTAGTACCCTTTGGAAACGTGGCTGGGTAAGGTTACAGACAAAGAGACAGAGTCTTCTTTCCAGTGCTTGCTTACTGGTAGGCTGGAAATACAATATACATGCTAATGACTGCCCAGGACCAAGCAAAGATGATCATGGTGGTAGTGGTGGTGGTGGTGGTGGTGGTGGTGGTGGTGGTGGTGGTGATGGTGGTGGTGGTGGTGATGGTGGTGGTGGTGGTGGTGGTGATGGTGGTGGTGGTGGTGGTAGTGGTGGTGGTGATGGTGGTGGTGATGGTGGTGGTGGTGGTGGTGGTGGTGATTGTGGTGGTGATTGTGGTGGTGGTGGTGGTGATGGTGGTGGTGGTGGTGGTGGTGGTGGTGGTGGTGGTGATTGTGGTGGTGGTGGTGGTGATGGTGGTGGTGGTGGTGGTGGTGGTGGTGGTGGTGATTGTGGTGGTGATTGTGGTGGTGGTGGTGGTGATGGTGGTGGTGGTGGTGGTGGTGGTGGTGGTGGTGGTGGTGGTGATGATGATGATATTGGTAACGGTGATGAGATCAGCGGTTCCCCATGGTCAGCAGGATGAATCTGCTCTAGTAACTTCCATCAGCATTCATCGTTGCCTCAGCTGCAATGCTGGCACTCCTTGGCTGCCTCCCACCTGATGCCATTCCAGAGACGCATGAGTGCCCCCATCATGGCCTCCCAGAAGACCGCAGGAACAGGGGAGCTGGGTGTCACTGTGAGGCCATATCGCCAGCTGAGGGCAGAGGCAGTTATGAAGAGGGTCTTAAGCCCATGTCCACAATGACATGCCTCCTCCAACAAGGCCACACCTCCTCCAACAAGGCCACACCTCCTCCAATAAGGCCATACCTACTCTAACAGTGACCCTGTGGGAGGAGGTGTAGCCTTGTTGAAGTAAATGTGGCCCTGTTGGAGGAGGTGTGGCCCTGTTGTAGTAGGTGTAGACTTGTAGGAGCAGGTGTAGTCCTGTTGGAGTAGGTCTGGCCTTATTGGAGTAGGTCTGGCCCTGTTGGAGGAGGTGTGGCCCTGTTGGAGGAGATGTCACCCTGTTGGAGGAGGTGTGGCCTTGTTGAAGTAGGTGTAGCCTTATTGAAGGAGGTGTGGGCTTGTTGGAGTGGGTGTGGGTGTGGGGTATAAGACCCTCATCCTAACTGCCTAGAAATCAGTCTTCCACTAGCAAGATTGAGATCGAAGATCTCAAACTCTCAGCTCCGCCTGCACCATGCCTGCCTAGATGCTGCCACATTCCTGCCTTGATGATAATAGACTGAACCTCTGAACGCCAGCCCCAGTTAAGTGTTGTCCTTGTGAGAGTTGCCTCGCTCTCTCCTGCCCTTCTCTCTTGTCCTCTTTTCTTGTCTCTTCCCCCCTGCTCCCCCTCTCTCTCCATTCTCTTTCCACATGGCCATGGCCGGCTCTCACCTCTTCTTTCCCTCTTCACTTTTCTATCTCTTTTCTTTCCCATTACTTTTCTATAATAAAGCTTTAAAAGCCAAAAGAAAAAAAAAAAAAGAGTCGCCTTGGTCATGGTGTCTCTTCACAGCAGTAAAACCCTAACTAAAGCCAGGGCCCTGAAGATGCAGGCTGTGGGGTAAAGTGTGGCCTCCCCGACCTGGATCCACTATGTTCCCATCAGCCCCCTCTTGGCAGTTTCTTTCTAAGAACACCGGTGAGGAACCAGGACACGCAGGTGGAGCAGAGCCCAGGGAAAGGGAGACATTGCTGAGCGAGCTTGGAGCTCACTCTCCTCTTTTGTTAACTCCAGCACCACCCTGGCAAGGACCACGGCAGCCTTTCAGCATTTTCTGAAAGTCCTTCTGCTGATCTAACTTCCCTCTCTCCTGCTACAAGCATCTCTTCTGCTCTTCAGGGAAACAAAGGCCATTCCTTAGAAGCCTCCTTTGGCAATGACCTTGATGATGACTGAGACCCCTACTGTCTGTCCCCTAATGTGTGTCCTTGTAGAAGCCCCAGACCAAGTGTGGTGGTTTGTAAGATGAGCCAGGCAGGAGGGAGCCTCAGCTCATTAGCCGTGTATAATTAAGTCCCAAGCTGGGACACCCATCAGCACCTCTCCAGCTTAAAGTCCAGGCTCTGCCTCAAGCCTGGAAACCATCTGGCTCCTTGGAGGGAACAGGGTGGGGGGTTGGGGGGAGTGGTACCTGCTAATTCACACACTGTGGTAGGAGGCCACATGAGATGGAGGTACCAGGTACCAGGTGAGTGCCTTAGCTAGGGTTTTACTGCTATGAACAGACACCATGACCAAGGCAACTCTTATAAGGACCACGTTTAACTGGGGCTGGCTACAGGTTCAGAGGGGCAGTCCACTGTCATCAAGGTGGGGGCAGGGCAGGCAGGCGTGGTACAGGGGGAGCTGAGAGTTCTACATCTTCGTCCGAAGGCTGCTAGCAGAAGGTTGGCTTCCAGGCAGCTAGGGTGAGGATCGCAAAGCCCACACCCACAGTAACACACCTACTCCAACAAGGCCACACCTTCTCCATCAAGGCCACACCCACTCCAACAAGGCCACACCTCCAAATAGTGCCACTCCCTGAGCCAAGCCTATACAAACCATCACAGTGAGGAATGTCTGTCCCCATGGAGTAGCTATCTGACAGTGTGCCCCACACCCCCACACCCCAAGGCACCAAGGTGTGGGGAATTGGTCCATCAGACCTAGGGTCGCACTCTCACAGGATTCCCTGTGAGGCAGCCTGATCAGGCCATATGTGTGCTGACAGACAAGATCCAGGTCCCTCCACACCGGGCCCCCCCACGGTTACATGCTTGAGGGACACCCCCACCCAGGCTGGGTTCACCTTCCACCTCACTTCCGGCATTGCCGCCTCTCTGGATCCATCTGTCACAGCAACATCTTGTCCAGAAGTTGCTAATGGAGGTGAGACTCACAGGATCCAGCAAGTCTTCTCCTGGGCACAGACCCAAAATTAACTGAAAACACATGTCTAAGTGAGTTCTGGGAACCCACAGAGCCTGAAACACCCAGGCCTGCCAATGGATGTAGAGATAAGCAACTTTAGTCTGTCCATACATAGGAAAATTATGTAGGCGTCAAAAAGGTTGCGGTTCTGAATCATACCACAATGTGAGTGAACTCAGGGGGAGGCTTATAAAAATAGACACGTCCCTTGTCCGCACAGACAATAGCTGCTATGAGTATCACTCAGATACCATGGGAGACTCTCAAAGGTTCAGGGCCCTGTTTCCTCCCTGACTGTTCCCGTGTGGGTACAGCTGCCCCACCCCTCCTTCTGGGGCAACGGTTCTCAACCTTCCTAATGCTGCAACCCTTAAATACAGTTCCCCATATTGTGGCGGAACCCTCCTCCAACCATAAAATTATTTTGTTGCTACTTTATAACTAATTTTGCTGCTGTTGTGAATTAAAATGTAATTTTTTTTTTTTTTGAGATAGAGATTTGCCATAGGGGTTTGCCACTGGTTGAGAGTCACTGTTCTAGGGTCTTGTTCAGCATTAATGGCAGCAAAAATGGAAAATCAGAGCTCTGCCCCTGCCCCACCCCACACACCCTCATCGCACCCCCACCCCCTCACCCTCCCCAGTCCCCCACCTCCCACCCCCACCTCCCACCCCCGTGCACTTTCTTTTGGAACATTCTACAGGCCCATGGGACACCGTTTAATCCCTTCTCCCTGAAGATGCTGAGTGCCCCATAGAGATGTGGCCAGAAGTCTGGGTTTCTGAGATTCCCCATCACCCAAGCAACAGCAGCCATACCCACGATGCCCCAAGACATGGGCGTCTATTTCCACCTAGCCAAATCTGAAGCTCTGAGAACAAGAAGGCCCCTGCACGGGTAGGAGGGGCTCCGGGAAAGCACGGACCCACTTGGGGAAGGCTGGCAGACATAATATGTCTCCCAGCAGAATGTAAGCCCCACGGTCCCTGACCCCAGAAAGGAAGGCTCTTTCATTCTAATAGGAAATCTGACCCAATCACTTATGGGGGTGTGCCTATCAGAAAATTAAATCCCTGACCCGGTTTGCAAAATGGCACACACTAAAGGTCCAGCTTCCCAAGTCCAAATGGGTCTCAGCTAAGCCCACTCTGCTGGAAGCTTCGCTGTCTAAGGGAAGACTCGGAGAGCCAGTCAGTCCACCCGCTTGCCCTGTGCAAGGCGGGGCAAGCCGTGAGCTCCGCACACCCGAGACGACACTGCCCAGCGCAGATGCAGCTGTTCTCATTCGACACCCCGGACCTCCTTGTGGCTGAGACCGAACCCCGACATAAACAGCTTCAGGGAGGAGGGGTGTGGGGGCTGAGTTTCAATCCTGTGTCCTCAGTGCATCGGTCCTCAGCCATGGAGAACATCCCAGCCGCAAGAATCCGGGGCTGAGCTGTACACCTCGTAGTTGATGGACAGAAAGCAGCTAGAAGGGGGAGGGACTTGAGAGCAGACTTAAGGATCACTCCCTTAGGACTCATTTCCTCCAGCCAGGGCTCACCTCCTTATATGACCGCCAGGTCCCCCAAACAGTGTCACCAGCTAGAGACCATGCATTTCCCAGCATGCCGTGTGGGAAATTTCTTAGTCAAAGTATAATGCATGGCCTGTCACACCCCTACTTCGCAGACAAGGAGGAGGAGGCTGAGGCTGAGAAACTTGCCAGGCTACAGAGCTGAGTGAGCCTGCGCCCTCTGACCCCTGGCCACCACACCTGCCACAAACAACCCGCCTCCCCACCTAGTACTTGCCACCCAAGCCCATCTCCAGGATCTCCGTATTGTGGAGCCCCCCTAGAACCAGGGGGACTCCTGAACTTTGTCTTGTCAGCCCAGACTCTGGTCCTTACGTGCTAATTGATTTCACCTGCGCTAATGGGAAATGGGTGGCAACGAATGGGTTAATTGGACCACCTGTGATTAGCTCTCGGCCAGAGGCCACTGGTGGCACCCTGGCTGCCTAACTAGTTCCCTCCCTTGGGAGCCAGAAAAAGAACTCCCACACCAGAGTGACGGGTAAATGCTCCACTGTGCAGGATCCTGAGCACCCGAGTTCAATTCCCAGCACCAGCGTTAAAGCTGGAGAGGCAGAGAAGGGAAGGTGCCTGGTACTCACCAGCCAGCCAGGAGTCTAGCGGATCAGTGGGCTCCAAGCTCAGTGAGCAAGATTGTTTCAAAACACTAAGGCAGTTAAAGCCGTCTGTGGGGCAACAGGGCATTCAGATTCCTTAGGGGTCTCCCCCAGTCACAGCCACTGCCCAGCTGTTGCCCAGCTGTGAGGTGGTGCTGTCAAGATTCTACCTCGCAGTGGAAACGGTTGAGAGTCCTCGCAAGCTCCAGCACAGCCAGGAAGTAGAGGTGGCCTGGGGCAGGCTACAGGTGTGTGACCCCAAAACTAAGATACTTTTCTATACCCCAAGGGTCATCAAACCACCACAGCCTGTTGTCTGTGCAACCCACCGCTTGTTTGTAAATAAAGCTTTATCAGAACACTGGCACCCATTCAACTACATAGTGTCCCCCCTCCCCCATTGTAAGAGCAAAGCCGGAAGTTGGAACCGGAACCGCGCAGATGACTGAGGTAGTGGAATCTGGCCCTTCACGGGGAACGTCCTCAGAGACTGGCATTGTGGGAACACGTGAGGTCTCGGGGCCTGAGGCAGGAGAATCACGAGTTCAGGCCAAACTGGGTATCCTAAAGAGACTGTTTCAGAAATAAAAAAACAAAACTTACAGACACAGCCAGGCCAGGGTGCCCTTTCCAGCAGGCATTACTGGCCCTTTAAGAAAGTGGGCGAGAGGCCACAAAACAGGGAGAAACTGTACATGACACTACATACATACATACATACATACATACATCAAAATATGTACCCCAAGACCAGCACCTACTGGATCACTGAGCTTCAGATTCAGGGGCTGTCTGCCTCCCATCCAGAATATTCCATGTCTTCTCTGTAAAGTGGGAAAGTCTGCAGGCTTTGGTGGGACAGAACACTGACTGCTTGGTAGGAGTCAATTTTCAAGGTTGACCTTAGATAGATGCTTACAGGTGGGAAGACAGAGGCTCAAGAGTTCAAGGCCATGCTCAACAGCTCCGCTGGTATTCACTGTCAACTGGACACAAGCTAGACTCACCTGGGAAGATTCCTCATGGGGGACTATCTGGATCAGGTTAGATTATCGTGGGTCTGTTAGGGATTGTCTTGACTGCAAATTGATGTAGAAGAGCCCAGCCCACTGTAGGCAGCACCATCCCCTAGGCATGGACTCCTGGACAGTGCAAGTGAGGAGAAAGCTGGCTGAGAAATAAGGACACATACATATATATATACACACATACACACATACACACATGTCCTTACATATCTGAGCCCTTAACTGTGGGTGTGATATACCGCACTGCTTGAGTTTCTACCATGATGTCTTCCAAACTGATGCTCTGTGGCATGGAATTGTAGACTAAATAAACTCAAAAGTTGCCTTTCATCAGCCTGTCATGGCAACGGAAGAGACGTGGAGAAATACCAAGTTCAAGAGCAACCTGGGTCAGAGGAGACACTGCCAAAGAAGAAGAGACAGGGGAGGAGGAGGGGGAGGAGGGAGAAAGGAGAGGGAAGAGGGAGAGAGGAGAGGAGGGAAGAGGAAGGAAGGTAAAAAGGAAGAGGAGGGAAAGTAAGGGGAGGAGAAGAGAAAGGGAGGAGGGAGAGAGGAGAGGAGGAGGGACGAGAGAGGAAGGTAAAAAGAAAAAGAAGAGGGGAAAGGGAAGGGGAGGGGAGGCATCTGGACATCTCAAGTCACTTTTCAGGCTCCGCCTTTATAGAGAAGAAGGAGAGCTGCCCCCTTCTTCCCGGCTGGCCTGGTCACTCCTGGGGAGAGTTCTGTGCAAGCTGAAGGCTCAGTCACTGGAAGTGCCACAGGCACTAGGTCATTCGCTGCTTACGGCAGAGAGAACTGGGGGAGGCCAAGGAGCACATGCCGCTCTGGGAAAGACAGGGTTCTCTCAGGACAGGGCCTCGAGAGGCCAGCATGTGTCCTCTGGGGCTTCAGGACACCAACCCTAACTGTTACCTCAGGAAGGGATATGGGACCTCAGACTTGTGAAAGGAGCACAAGACTAGACAGAGATATTCCAGGCACAGTGCACCCCACTTAGGTGTCACACACACCCCAGGTTCAATCCTCCCTCTTTTCGCCCTCTGAACTTCTCTGAGCTTCAGTCTCCTCCTCTGAGAAATGAACACTGTAGGGACCCCAGAGGATGCCGACCCCAGGGGTGCCAGCCTCAGGGATGCTGGCCTCACAGATGCTGACCCCGGGGATGCCGGCCTCCTAAGTGTGCTCAGGACTGGATGAATGACTCCCACAGTAACAGGCTCCCAAGGCCCAGACTCCTGGGACCACTGTCCTCTCACTTTGGTGTTGGGCTCAGAGGCTCCGATCCTGACTTCAACCCATGAGCAGTTCCTGCCTCTACTCAGGAAAGCCTTGTGGATGCTCAAACCTGCTCTCAGCTAACGGCAGGCATCCCGGGAGGGACTAGCTTTGTGCCCAGACCATCCAGGTCCTCTGCACCCCCAATTGTTCCCTTCGTCCAGAAATCTGTTCTCAGGTCTCTGTCCATGGGTGCTATAAAGCCAGTTTTTTAAAAACTCAATTACACCCCCATGACTGGGGACAGAAGGCAGGCAGCAGTGTGTGCCCGGCATGTCCGGCCTGGGCAGGAGGGATGTGCCACTGGCTGTATTTCTGGCACACGGGAAGGCCCGGAGTCACTGACCTCCACTTAGACCCAGCACTCCACAGGACCACTCTGCCTCCAGGCTGCCTCTCTCCAGCTACCGGGAGCCTCAGTCTCTGTGAACTCCATTTCCTCGTGGGAATAACTACAGGAATCATGAAGATGCCAGAGGACAAAGCCCTTCACTCAAGGCCTGGCACACTGCCTGTGCCCAGGCATGGGTAGGGATGCCGGGAACAAACTAGCCTGGGCTCTAAGCCCAGCTCCAGGGCTTTTTAGTCATTTAACAGCTTGGGGCAAGTATTTATCCTTCTTCAAGCCTCAGTTTACCTTGTATTCTCCAATACTCTCCCAGCCCATTGTTATGGTGTTCTCTGCTGGGTCCTGGGCAGTTCCACTCTTGAAATCCCAAGCATTGGTGCTCTTGTGTCTCTCACACACACACACACACACACACACACACACGTGTACACACACACGTGTACACACACATACACACACATACACACATGCATGTATACACATATACATGTATACACATATACATACATACACATATACATGTTCACATACATGCACACACATGTACATATACATATGCACGTGTGTATACTTATATGCACATGTGTGCACACACGTGTGTAAATACACATACATGTGTATACAGCAACTCACATGTATGCATACACATACACACATGTATATGTACACACATGCATGTGTACATGCAATACACATGCATACATACACATACACAATGCATGTGTACACACACATATATATGCACACATGTGTACATACACATATACACATTCTTGTGTACACACACACACACACACACACCCCTTGGAAGAACATCCCTCTCCTGAGCCTCCCCTGTCACATTCTCCATCATAGGCATCACAGGCCCATCCAGAAACCCTTGTCAGTGTCCTCCAGGGAGTGGCAGGTGGGAAATATCATTTGGATCCATTACTAGGCCTCTAAGGCACTTGGGAACAATCAACAGCAAATTCAACTTCCATCTGAGAAGGAGGGGTCAGAGCACAGTCACCAAGGAGCCCTGGGCCTGTGCCCCGAGATGCAGGGTACAGCTGCCCTGGGGGCAGGACGGGGGCAGGTGCCACCACGCCATGTCTTCGGGTTTCCCTGCCTTGGCTGGTTTGAATAATTCATCGATGTTGAGTCTCCCGGGCACCACTGTGCTTGGTGTAAGCATGCCAGCCTCCTCTTGCCTGTTAAGAGGGCCCCTGCCTGCTGCCTTTTTCCGTTAATCAGGATTAATGAGTCAGTGAGGGAACACGCGGACCCTGGGCACAGACACTGGCAGCCAGCTCTCGGGGCACAGCGGGCCTCAGAAACAGCTCCCGCCTGGATGTCCTCGGGCAGTCTTCAGTGGCAGCAATCAGCCTGTGGATAACAAGCCCTCGCCCAGCCTGCCAGACCCTAGGCTGCTCTGCTGGGCCCCTATGGCTCTAGGGACAGGGAAGGAAAAGAGAGGGCCCCGGTGAGTAGAATTTGGCCCTGTGCCCTGGCAGCGCGGATGGACAGGAGGGCAGCTTCTGCATCACACACGGTGGGGCCGTGGAGACCCTCCCAGCCCTGAGCTGGTGATTCTAAGACGCCAGCTTCCCATAAAAGACAGCTGTGGAGACACCAGAGCCCTCCCTGTGCTTGGCTCTTTGACAGATGTCATTCATGCAGAGTACAAGGGACAATGTCCTCTGTGTGCCTCTCGCTGACACGCCTTCGTTTCCTCCCCCCTGCCTTGTAATGCTCAAACAAATGGACTCAGGTTACGCCACCAGAGTGTTAAGTGGCCTTGGGCAAGTCACTTAACGTCTCTGGGCCCCAGTTACCGAAAGTTTAAGTATTATTGAGCCAGATTTGGTGGCATAAACCCATGGTCATAGCCCTCAGGAGGCTGAGAGAAAAGACTAGAATCAACAGCCAGTGGTTTGCCGAATGCGGTCCAAGGCCAGCGTCCTTCCCAGTCGGCAATGTCTGTCAAGCACAGCTCCACGTGGCTCTGGCTCATGCTGTCTGCAGCACCACCACTGTGTGTTCCAGCGTGGTGGTGTGCAGAGCGGGGCCGTGACACCTGGTGCTGGCTCCACTGGGCCCTGGCACCGAGAGAGACCTACAGGGGAAGGGAAGGAGCGTGTGACAGATAGCAACCCCGTGCCTGTCAAATCCACCCTCAGAGCAAAGGCCCTCCCACTGCGCAAGGGTTTGATTTCCCATTTCATGTCTGAGGTTGTTAGCTGTTTGTTTTTACCGTATTTTACCGAAGTGTCCTTCTGCACTGGATTGGAAATGTTTTACATGCCCACCAGCCCCTCAACATAGCCAGCTTTGTCTGTGTGTATAGGGCGGGGTGTGTTGTGGATAAACTCCGGCACGCACTGGAATCCAGGCACACAGACCCGCTGAACGTTGGTTACAATGCTTTCTCTGACACGAGGGCTGAGCCAGGACCTCAGAGTCTGTATTCACACACAGGATGAGGCTGGGCGCCCAGGGGCCACATTCCATAGGACTGGCCCCTTGCCTGTCCTGCCTGTCCTGCCTGTCCCTAACACAGCTCTACCGTAACAAAATATGCCTTCCAATTAACCCTGGGCGATGGAGACACCAGAGCCTCTAGACACATAATTCAAACCCACACCCAAGCCAGAGGCAGGCTCAAGAGTCTCAGGCTCGACAGTATCCAACAGCTACTGCATACATGTCAGGCCCCGTGTATGAGGCAGTGGGATGCTCTGTCCTTGGAGGCCAGGCACACACATCTGGGCTCCTCCCACATCTGAGCACAGGGCCAGGCAGAGTCAGGGTTCCCCTTGCAGCAGTTTCTCTGGCTCTCATTGTTTCCCATACAGTTATACTTGGTCTTCAAGGCAAGTCTTCATGATAAGGGTGTAGCTGCTAGCTACTGCTGCATAATAAAATGACCCACTATCTGGCAGTATTAAACCACATCTGGTTACCCATTGCTACCTGCAAGCACATGGACCAGTGGCTGCTCTGAGTGCTGAGAGTCTAGACTGTCTGGGTGGCCCACTGCATCTGGGATCGGCTAGAAGGTCTGGGTGGCCCACGATCCATCTGGGATCAACTAGAAGTGGGAAGTTTGAGAGCGGCCTTGGGTGACTAACTTACATGTTTCATGTGGTCTCCAGTCTCCAGCAAGCAAGAACGTGCTTCTTACATGGCTGGCAGGAACCACAGGACAGACATACCGCCACTTCTGCCTCATTCCTCTGAGCACAGGTGAGCATGGGTGTACACATGTGTGCCCGTGCATGCAGAATACAACCTCAGGTGTGTTCCTCAGGACCATTTCCCTTGGTTTTTGACACAGGGTCTCTCGCAGGCTTGGAGATCACCAAGGAGCTAGGCCAACTAACCAGTGAGCCCCAGGAATCTTCCCGTCTCTGCTGTCCCAGCACTGGGGGGCACAAGTACAAATCACCAGCTATGTATACAGGTTCTGAGCACCAAACCCAGGTCCCCATTGATGTGTTTATAAAAAGATAAAGAGGTATAAGATATGTTTCTATGGGGGGTGAGGCGTGGAGGAAGGGGGTGTCTCGGCCGGCCCATGCCAAGGCATCCCTTCTCTCTGAGGGACCAGCCACATGACAGTATAGCATAGAATAGAGTTTATTCAGGACATGGGGAAGGGAGTTGAGAGGGTGGTAGAGGCAGAGAAAGGGAGAGAGAGAGAGAGAGAGAGAGAGAGAGAGAGAGAGAGAGAGAGAGAGAGAAATAGAGGAGAACAGAGGCTGGCCATGACCACGTGGAGAAAGGAGGGGAAGGAGAGGGGAGGGAGAGAAGCAAGCAGGAAACAGTGAGGGAGCCCCTTTCATAGCGGGCCAGGCCTACCTGGCTGTTGCCAGGTAACTGTGGGGTGAACTTAGACAGAATCCATATTTATATGGAAGTACTTTACCTACTGAGCCACATTCCCAGCCCTATTTGTGAGACATTTTACTAGCAGAATATTAGAAAGACATCCTGGCCGGGTGGTGGTGGCGCACACCTTTAATCCCAGCACTTGGGAGGCAGAGGCAGGAGGATTTCTGAGTTTGAGACCAGCCTGGTCTACAGAGTGAGTTCCAGGACAGCCAGGGCTACACAGAGAAACCCTGTCTCGGAAAAATCAAATCCAAAAAAACCCAAAAACAAAAAAAACAAAAAAAAATCCAAAACAACAACAACAACAACAAAAAGACATGCTGTACTCAGGAAATAAGGGAATGAATTCCACTTCCTGAGGGTTAGACCTGCGCGTCCCAGAGCGAATTGTGAAGACAGACAAAGATGCAGGGGCACGGGCATAATCTGGTCCTCACTAGCGCTTTCTAGATGAGGAACCTGAGGATCAGAGGTGTTCAGAGACTTGCCCGAGGTCTTACAGTAGCGTGGAAGTGGTCTATGGTCCTGCGTCTGCTCCGCCACAGAGCTCCAATGCTCAGGGAGGCGAGACAAGGGAAGTTGACCGTGCTCACCCCACGCTGCCCCTGGCAGGTGTAGGGCAGCCCCGGGGATATTACTCCAGGGATCGGGAATACAGTCCGAGACTCAGAACAGCCGGAACTGGCTCGGGGGTCCCCGGGCCTGCAAGGAGGCTGGGGCCATCTGGTTCTCAGACTCGGACAGCCAGGCGCGCTGCTGGGAGCCGCGGAAGAGCTGAGAATGGAGTGGGGGCCCTCAGGCTGGATCTGGAACTGTTCTAGCGTCTTTCCTGGGCTTCTTTAGGTAGCTCAGTTCAGCACAGGCAGAGCATGTGCAAACATTTTGGCAGCCCTAGTGAAGGTGTTTGCCCCTCTGGCTCCTGCTCCAGCTCTGTGGCCTAATCACAGACTCTCTCGCCTCCCAGCGCTGCTCTCCCCTGGCCTCCGGGGCCTTGCCGCTCCAGGCAATTTATCTTTCCTTCTTTTTTTAATGGTCTCTTTAGCACAGGGGTTTTCTAATGAGACAACCTGAAAGGCTTGGGCCACAAGCAGAGGCCTGTGTGCTCACAGGAGGGGTTCACTGGGTTGTCGGAGGGTTGAAGAAGAGGTGAACATGGACGAACTCCCCCAAATTCTGGGACAAGGAATTTGGAGAATTGGGGGGAGGGAGAATTATTGTTCCAAACTGCAGGGGCTCGTGTCCTGGCTTCCACAGAGTCCCATGCTCCTGAAAAGACACGCAGATGCCCCTGGATCAGGCACAATGCTGGACTACTAATCTAGACACTTCCGGAGGCCTGAGCAGATTACTTTCTAGCTAAGTCCATTTACAGACCCTTAACCTAATAGGGGCCGGGCACAGTTTGAAGGCACAGGTAGATAATTCCAACACAGCCAAAATTACCCTGAAACTGGGCATCTTGGACTGATCATGAGCGAACCCTAGTTTGGGAACTCACAGACCACCTGCCTGGGTAAGACGGCTCACGGGGGAGAGGTACAGCTCAGACAAGGTCCGGGTGGAGGCTCTGCTGCACTGCCAGCCCACCTCGTCAGGCTCACGCTGGCCGAGGGCCTCCTCCTGACCCTCTGCACATGCCTCTTCCACACGTGGCTTCTCTGCAATCTGAGGACCCAGAAGGATAAGAGAAAGCTGCAGAATCCTTGTGACACACCCACACAGAGGCCTCACGTACCTACCGTGTGATCCCCAATCAGGGCCCATCTCTGACCGTCAGGAAGCCATGTTTAAGGTTGGCTATCATGGCTGCCCGCTGTGGGAGCTGCCCGGCTCTCAGCAATGGCTTCCTCCCTCCAACTTCTGCAAGCCCTGTCCTTGCACCTTACCTGACACCTCCTCTGATGTGGGTCAGTCCTCACAATACCCCACTCAGTCACACTTAGGGCCCATCTAAATCTTCCTGCATCTTCCCAGGTCTCCGCCAGCTTTGCAGGTCCCCAAACCAAGGACATGGCCGTCCCTTTTTCTACTGCATCGTGGCATACTTTCCCCGAGGCAATAAATGCCACTTGGCTGGCAGACGGGCGGAGGAAGAGATAGTCGCAGCACGCAAATAAATGCAGGGGATTCTTTTCAAAACTGGGAGCTTAGTTAATATTTCAGAGCGTTTCTCTGCGGTGTGTAAAACATTGTGTTGGTGCTGCGAGTCTCTTGGCTTTCACAGACGTCTGAAGCACCTCCCACTCTGGCTGGCTCACTGAGCCCAGCTCTGTGGTGGCTCACATGTCACTCCGCCCCTGGCTTCCTGACCACTGTACTCATGACAGGGTGTCCTTCCTTCTCTGCCCTTTGCCCTCTGACCTCTCCCTTAAGACCCACCACTGGAAAGATTCCATCCTGGGGAGTTGACGGTAATGCACTGGCTGTCCTCTGGAGCAGTCCTTCCCAGAGATGTTCCTCCAGCCCATCCTTTCTAAATCATAAAGGAAAATTGCACCTAAAAGCACAAGGGGACAAATAATCCAGACAGTGTGAAGGTTTGTGTATGCTGGGCCTAGGGAGTGGCACTATTAGAAGGTGTGGCCCTGTTGGAGTGGGTGTGGTCTTGTTGGGGTGGGTGTGGCCTTCTTGGAGTAGGTGAGGCACTGTGGATGTGGGCTTTAAAACCCTCATCCTAGCTGCTTGGAAGCGAATATTCTCCTAACAGTCTTCAGATGAAGATGTAGAGCTCTCAGCTCCTCCTGCACTGTCCCTGCCTGGACACTGCCATGCTCCCGCCTTGATGATCATGGACTGAACCTCTGAACCTATAAGCCAGCCCCAGTTAAATGTTATCCTTCTAAGAGTTGCCTTGGTCATGGTGTCTGCTCACAGCAGCAAAACTCTAACTAAGACACACGGCCTTCAGATGACATCAGAATGTGGAAGATGCTTAACACAACACAGAGAAACAAAAGTGTTTGTTCAGGGAATTCTAGAAAGGAGATTCACAAAGTGTGGAGAAAGTCCAGGAGCTCCGTGGTAGAGGGACAGACGTGCCACTGACTGCCCTGGGGCTGGGAAGGTCAGTCACTCTCTGAGAAGTGAGGGGGGTGGATTCTATAGACCTTCAGGTTCGTGTCAAATATTAGATCAGGATTGTAAACCCTGCTGTAGATGAGCTAGCCGCTCTGGCTCCTGCTTCCTCTGCACAGGAATTTGTACAAGTGGCCCCTGTAGACTGGGGGTTCCATATGACCACATGTTGTTCAACTATCTCCCTTCCTGAGCCTCCCCCCAGAAAACTGTCCTTCCTATTAAACACCGTCACATGATTGGTTCTGTACTTGTGGGTCATGCAAAGCTCCTGCCCCAGCAGAGGAGACAGCTTCCCACTGCACGGATCCTGGGTCTCTATGAAAATCCCCTTCCTTACTTAGAAACTTACTAGGAGTCCTAGTTGGGAGCTTCTATTGCTGCAAGGAAACACCATAACCAAAAGCAAGTTGGAGAGGAGAGAGTTTATTCGGCTTGTACTCCCACACCACGGTCCACAGGACACAGGGCACAGGGCAGGGACCTGGAGGCAGGAGCTGATGCAGAGGCCATGGAGGGGTGCTGCTTACTGGCTTGCTCTCTATCGCTGGCTCAGCCTGATTTCTTATAGAACTCAGGACCACCAGCCCAGGGCTGGCTCCACCCACAAGGGGCTGGCTCCACCCACAGTGGGCGGGATCCTCCCCCATCATCACTTGATCATCAAGAAAATGCCCAACATGCTTGCCCACAGCCCCATCTTAGGGGTGCACTTTCTCAGCCTAGGCCCCCTCCTCTCAGACGACTTTAGCTTGTGCCAAGTTAACATAAAACTACCCAGTTCAGCTGAGCCTTGTGAACTTACCGCACATCACTGTGAAGCCGCAGCCTTTTTCTTATTCATCCCCAAGATTACACCTTAATATCAACGTCACAACATACAACATCTTACAAACTTAAGTCTCCAAGTCTTCAGGAATTCAGACACTTTAAAATTCACTGTCTTTAAAAATCCAAAGTCTCTTTTAAAATTAAAAAAAATCTCTTTAAAAAATTCAAAGTGTCTCAATTGCGGACTCCTGTAAAATCAAAAATAAGTTAAATACTTCCTTACGTCAAGAGGGAAGAACCAGCACACAGCTCCAATCTGAACAAAACAAAACCAAAATCCAGAAATGTAAATAACTCTATATCCAATTATCCTGGATTCACTCGGGATCTTCTGGGCTCCTCCAAAGGCCTTAGGTCGCTTCTCTGGCCCCGCCCTCTGCAGCTCACACAGCTTGTTCTCTGGCTCCGCCCTCTGCAGCTCACACAGCTTGTCTAGAAGGCTCTGGTGGGCTCCACTCCATAGCTGCTGCTGCTCGCGGTGGTTATTCTACGGTGCTGGCATCTCCAGAATGCTGGGTCTTTTGCACCAATTGGGCTGCACTCTCACCGACTGCCTCTCCTGGGCTGTGGTCGTGGTGCCAGTCTCCAGCTTTCCCATGACCCCTTTCACCTTCACCAGTGCCCTCCCCCGATCTCCCACAGTGCCAAGAGTCAGCTCTTCAAGAACCCTTCATGCCTTCAGAACTAGCATCACCCGGGAGACTCTTACACTGCTAAGTTCTGCTCTCAACACAAAGTACATGCAAACCTGGGCTGTCTCTGGAACACAGCTGTGCGCTGACCCGAGGAAACACTTGCGAGGAGATTTCACCTCGGTCATTGTTAATCTTTTCTAATCATCACTCATTTCTCAGCTGCAGCTGACCAGCCTCAACTGTCCCAGTAACTCAAAGGTTTCCCTTAGATGGTACTGGTCTCTGGTTAATCATGGCTGACTCTTCAGCCCCAAGCTGACCAGAATCAAAGAATCTCAATTCAAATCATGCAACAGCCCTGCAGAGTCATTAAGGGACTCTCAAACGTCCCCTGGAACATCTCAACCCTGAGCTCCAGCTTCTACATCTCCCTTGATGCTTTTCCAAGCGCCCACAGAACAGCTCACTGAGGTTTCGACACTCAATGGCTTTTCTATCCCAAAGTTCCACAGTCCTTCCACAATCCTCCCAAAAATATATGCTCAGGTCTGTCACAGCAACACCCCTACAATCCTGGTACCGACTTCAGTCCTTAATTAGGGTTTCTGTTGCTGCAAGGAAACACCATGACCAAAGCAAGCTGGAGAGTAAGGGTTTATTTGGCTTACACTTCCACATCCCTGTTCATCACTGAAGGAAGTCAGGACTCACACAGGGCAGAAACCTGGAGGCAAAAGCTGATGCAGAGGCCATGGGGAGCCGAGGCTTCCTGGCTTGCCCCCCCCCAGTGGTTTGCCCAGACTGCCTTCTTTTAGAACAGAGTCAACAGCTCACAAAGGGCTGGGCTCTGCCCCATCAATCACTAATTAAGAAACGGCCCTGCAGGCTTGCCTGCAGCCTGCTCTTCTGGGGACGCTTTCTTAATTGATGCTTCCTCCTCTGAGGCGCCTTTAGCTTGTGTCAGGTTCACAGAGAAACCCAGCACGGTGGGGACCTGTGCTCTTCACTTGGTCATTTCGTCAGTCAACAATTTTAGGGAATTTATTTGAGCTTAAATGGAAACTTCTGGGTGTGACAACTTGGCACAGAGAAACAAAGTCTGCCTATTCCCAAAGGGAAGGAGTCCCACAGTCTGTCCTGTCCCCTCCCCATCCCCCATAAGCCACTCTCAGCTAGCTGACCTCCCTCTCATTGCCTTCACATCTGATGGCAGATGTGGGCACTGTCGGGTGCCCTCAGACAGCCAAACAGAAGCCCGTCACCCCTTCGTCATCATCATCATCCTCCTGCCTCCAGAGAGGCTTCCTAGAATTGACCTGAGTCTCAGAAGGCCGAGGACCAGAAAGGAACGTCTTTCCTGGAATAACTGGTCCATGTCTCAGCATCATCACGCAGCTCTTGTGGAGGGTGAGAGTGGAGTGCTGGAGATGCAATGACCCAAAGCAGCCAGAGTGCTGACAGAGTCCCCAAAGAGAACCAGGAGAAGCTACTGCTGAAGGCGCAGCCCAGCTGCAGTGGCGATCCCACCAAGGACGGCAGCCGACGAGGGGCAGAGGTTGGTCTGAGCCTAGGAAACAGTCTGCAGGGCTGTGCATGGTGACAGGAATGGAGACGTGGAACCCAGAACATTGTGAGTCCCAGATGTCTGAAGCAGAACTTCCCTCCGTTGGTTTCTCTTTTATCCAATGTAACTGTGCCCTGCTCCTGCCTTCTCGGAGAAAGAAAATATGTAACTTATTCTTGATTTTGCAGGAGCCCACCGTTGAGAGTTCAAAGTTCAAGAGATACTTTAAAAGTCAGAGGTTTCCTGCACCAGGAGCTGAAGAATAAGGGGAATGTTGTTCGTTTCCGCTTCTTGCTGAGCAGCAAATGTGCACAGAGCCCTGAAACAATGTATCCACAAACAGTCAGGGCTGACGTCAGGACTGTGCTGTGGATCCATTCTGAGGGCCAACAAAGCTTCTCTGGGTTCCCTGGCAAAGCACTGGCGTGCAGAGGGGAAACGAGTCCCCAGGTAACAAGTAAAAGATGCTCACCTCACCATGATGAGGTTCGGCCATGGCTTTGAGGGTCTGGAAGTTTCTTCAGTCTTCAAGAAAAGAGCATGTGAGTGTCTCAGTCCACATGCTCCTTGAACCTGACCATGAGGTCAGAGTCACAGAAATAGTGTTCCTGCTCTAAGGCTCTGCAAAGCCTCCCTTTATCCTCTGATGTCCCCTGAAGTGGCTCATGCCAGGCTCTGTCTCTGTATGGTCCAGCAGGCAGCTGCACGCTGTGAGCCTTGAACCCCTCAGTGAGAAACGCCAAAGGCTTCAGGCTGCGCCGGGTCCCTCTCCCAACATATGCACTCTCTCTGTCTGCTCCTCGAAAGCCAGGCCTTGCCAAGGACTCCTGGGTCTTCATCTTGTCACCCCCCAGGCTCTAGTCATAGTCCCTAGGGAAGAAAGTAGATGCCCCATGGTCTCACAGGTGGCCCTCTGGGGGGAAAAAAACTCCATTGCAACTCTTTAAGCAAAAATTAAAGTTGGAGACAACCAGCTCACCACTGCTAATCTGTAGCATTGATGAGTCAGGAGTCGAGCCAGACACTGGCTGTGGGTACGAGTGCCCAGAATATCTGTGAGCCGCTGGCGTCCCCGTGGCACAGCTTCCTGCACAGTTGTCTCTTCCCAGATGATCTCGGATCCTGACCACACATCTCAGCGGGAGCTCAGGCTGGCTCTGCCTCCTACTAGATCCACCTCACAGCACAAGGGCCACATGGGACAATCAAAAGACAAAGTGTTCCCACTCATACCTGGTAGGGAGTGCCTAGGCTTGGCAAAGAGCACCCACACCTGGCAGGGAGCACCCATACCTGGCAAGGAGCACCCACACGTAGCAGGGAGCACTCACACCAGGCAGGGAGCACCCATATCTGCCAGGGAGCATCCATACCTGCCAGGGAGCACCCACACCTGACAGGGAGCACCCACACCTGGCAGGGAGCACCCACACCTGGCAGGGAGCACCCACACCTGGCAGGGAGCACCCTCACCTAGTAGGGAGCACTCATACATGCCAGGGAGCACCAACACCTGTCAGGGAGCACCCACACCTTGTAGGAAGCACCCACAACTGGCAGGGTGCCCACACCTGGCAGAGACACCCATACCTGGCAGGGAACATGCACACCTGGCAAAGAACACCCACACCTGGCAATATCTGTTCTTCCTTGGGAACTAGGATGAGGCAGTGCCAATTCTCATTGAAGCTAACTGAACAAAGCAAGCCTGTGGACTGAGGAGATGGCTGAGTAGTTCAAGCATTTGACACACAAGCCTGTGGTTCAAATCCCCAGAACTCACACAAAGACTGGGCAGATAGGTCTCTTATCATATAGGACCTTTGCACAAGTTTACCACTCTTTCCAGGGTGACTCCTGACCTCGAAGGTGTCAGATAGAAGGTCACTTCCCTCAGGATCTGCTCAGAGCAAGCCTAAAACCCTGGTCTGATGCACACACACACACACACACACACACACACATACACACACACACACACACACACCACATACACACTCAAAAATAAATAAATAAGCACTCACTTAGTATCCACCACAACATATCCTCTCCCACCCAACCACTCCCCCCCCCCCAGGCTGTGGCTGGGCCTTTAGGAAAGTGGTGCGGTGTCTCTGTGCCCCTGAGAAAGCCTGTCAGACAACTTTCCTTTTCTCCTCTTTCTGGGCATTGTGTGAGCTCCTCCTGGTAAACACACAGTCTCTCCACCTCTTGCAGATGGACAGGTGTGCGTGTGTATCCGAATGCTTGGGACTTGGGTAAGATTGGCAGGCGAGGACCAGGTCAGTTTGAATGACGTGAGACCCATAGTAAAAATGTCAGATCCGAGAAAACTTGGGTATCACAGGGCTTCTGAACTGGTCCTTGAACAGCTGGGTCTGAGGGCACTCAGCAGCCACCAACCTCCCCTCTGCCCCGTGATGCTAAGAAGACACACCCGTGCATGTCTCCCTTTCCTTCCCTCCTATCCCCTCTCTTCCCTACCCTTCCCTCCTTCCAAGGTGGAGCTAACTTGGGAGGCCTTCCCAACTGCCTCCTCCCAGACACTCCAAATGTGACTGCATTTTAAAACTGTATTTGATTAGCTTTTACGAGCTGACTCGCTCAGCGTGGCGCGGGTTCCAGGACGTGTCAGGGGCCTGGCAGAGATTGGAGATGATTCTAATTACGTGTGATAATTTCTGCATTCTCACATAAAACAATGTTACAAAAATCCCCATTACAATGGTTAAAAGACAAGTCATTTAGCAGGCCCCTCTCTTTATCACTTTATTAGACAATTTACAAGGCCGCCTTTTGAACACGGGGCCGTGTGATGGCCCAAGGCTATCCGACTGTAAGCTGCGCTGAGAAGACAGAGTTCATCTCTTGTCATTAGTCAGAGAATCAAACGCAGTCAGAAGGACGCCAACCGGCTGTCACGACAGCACCATGGTGCGGATTTAGCAAGACAGAGGAGAGCAGGCAGCCAGAGGCCTGGGCACCCGAAGAAGAACTTAGTCGCCATCCGAGACACCTCCTCCAGGCAGCATGAAATCTCCCAGTCCTTTCTCCAACATCCCTGCCCTCCTTGCCCAGGGGACTTGGTCAGCTGCTCCGTTCTGGCCAAGAACTGTGTCTTCATTTCTTTTCTGTCACTGTGATGAATACCTGAACCAAAGCAACTTAAGAGAGTAAGACTTACTCAGGCTCACCGTTCCACAGGGACACAGCCCACCATGGTGCCATGGTGCGGGAGGCACGGCGCTAGGAGCCACAGGCTGGCCTCACACGGAACGCACACTCAGGAAGCAGAGCGTGAACAGGAAGTGGGATGGACTATACAGCCCGAAGGCCCACCCCGCAGTGACCCACTTCCTCCAGCTGGGTTCCACCCCTGAGCAGCGCACACCCCTCCCACATACCACCAGCCAAGGGACCAAGAGTTCAGATAGGAGAGCCCTATGGGGGACATTTCTCATTCAAACCACAGCAGGCAGAGAGAAGAGTGGTCACTGTCACATCGGGCAGGATCACGATGACGTGGTGCCTTCTGTGCATCGATTGTCCCGGCCTCCAGACCAGCAACACTCTAGAAAGACACCGCCCTTCTGTCCTGACACGTGAGCCAAACCTGTCCTCTGTCCTCAGCAACTATGGCACAACACGGACTCAGCCCCGGGCATTAGCGGGGCTCCTGCCCAAGGGCAGAGCCCATTGTAGGTCAGAGATTCAGACACGTGAGGAACCCCTAACCCATGCACTAGCCCATGACTTCCACTGTATTCACTGCATATCAGGTAAAAAAAAAACAGTCATCTCAGAGCTGGGGAGGCGGCCCAGTCTGTAAAGTGCTCACTGCACAAGCGAGAGTTCTGTTCCCCAATGCCTACGTAAGACCCAGGCACAGCAGTGACACGCTTAGAAGCCTCAGCACTGATGAAGTGGAGACAGCAGACAGAGACAGAGAGAGCCTGGGGCTCGCTGGCCAGCCAGGCCAGGTAAGCAGTGAGCACTGGGGTCAGTGGGAGCCTGACTTAAAATTAAGGGGGGGAAGGTGATTGATGACACCTGATTCCACCTCTGCTCTACACACACAGGTACACACACACATGCATGCACACGTGCACACAGGCACACATAAACATATGTACACTCATGCACACACACTTGTGCACACACATGCACACATAATTGTGCATACACATGCATCCATGCACACATGCAAACACACACATGCATACACATTCATGTACACACACATGCACATGCATGTACACATATGCATCCATGCACACAGGCACACATGCAGACATACATGTGTACACATGCACACACCCATGAACACACATGTGTCCATGCACATGCATATGTACATTATACACATGCACGCATGTGCACATATATACACATGCTCATGCATGCACATGTGCCACACATGCATACACATTCATGTACACACACACACACACACACACACACAGAGCAATCTAGAGGTGGTGTGAGGCATTTGGGAAGGTGTGTGCAGGTTCACTCTGGCCAAGCCTGGCAAGTCTATTCCCACAACTGGACTTGTGGCCATAACTGCTCCTGAGGTCTTCCTAGCAGTGAGACCCTGAGCAAGTCATTTCTCCATCAGCTCTTCCCCTGCAGGAACAGGGCTGGCAGCAGACAAGTCCAGCCTTAAAAAATAGAAACGCAGTACCCAGCCTGTGCAGAGACCACCCCCAGCAGTTCCTTAGCTGTGAGGCACCCGCTGCCACCTCCGCCTGCATGGTAGCCCTCAGCCAGCCCCACCCTCCCTTTTTGGACTGTCCCTGCAGACCAGAAGCACCTCCCCTTCCTGCTCTGCCCACTGTTGCTGCAGATGACGGAAGGTCCCTCCAGTGTCCAGTGCCAGTTAGACATCTTGGCTGCTCACAGAACACCGCACGGTGCTGCTGGGCATGGCGGCACAGGCCTTTAATCCCAACAGGTGGAGGGCAGAGGCAGGGAGATCTCTGGGAGTTCAAGGACAGCCTGATCCACATAGAAAGTTTCAGAACATTCTATAGAAAGGGACCCCGTCTCATGAATGAATAAATGAATGAATGAATGAATGAATGAGCTGTACAAAGTTTGTCATCACAAACTGTGAGCTAGGGACAAGACTCATTCAGTAAAGCACTTGCCTGCAAGCATGAGGACCCAAGTTCAAATCCCCGGTACCCACATAAAAAGCTGGTCCTGGTGATGTACATCCGCAGTTCCAGAACTGAGGAGGGATAGACAGAAAGACCCCTGGAAATCACTGACTGATCACCCTAGCCTGGCAGGCGAACTCCAGATTCAGTGAGATTCTCCACTCTAAAGCTAAGGTAAAGGGCCAGCAGGATGGCTCAGTGGGTAAAGGTGGTTTCTGCCAAGCCTGGTGACCTGAGTTCCGTCCCTGAGACCCACATAGTGGGCGGAGAGAACTGACTCCCATAAGTTGTCCTATGATTTCCATAACTGTACACATGTCTGCACACACACACACACACACACACACACACACACACCAAATAAGTGAATACAATAAAGTAGAAAGAGATAAGGAAGACACCAATGTCTGTGCCTCTGGCCCCCACATGGACACACACTGGTGAGCACACAGCACACACACATAGATTAACACACACATGGGTGAACACACATCACACATGCACACACACAGGTAAACATACATATTCACACACATGTGAGCCATATGTGGGGAAACACACATCACACATGAACACACAGGTAAACATACATATGCACATACATGTAAGCCACACGTGGCTGAATACACATCATACATGAAGACACACAAGCATGTACACACACACACACACACACACACACACACACACAAAGACACTGAAGTCCTGACCCCAGGACTTCATCATCTGTGATGGAGTCTTGGCTGGGGAGATTAGAACTCATCCTTGCTCAAACAGCATTAGGTCCTTCATCAAAAGAAAACTTTGGATGTGACGAGAACCCAGGATGGTGTGTAGACGCCGCAGCAGACAGGCCATCATCAAGGCCAGAAGCATCAGCGGCCCAACCTCAGAGCCCGGCCTTCAGACTCAAGGAAGCCCTCGTGTGGAAGCCAGGGGTGTGGATGGAAGAGACCCTTAGGTCCAAGATCCCAGAGACCCCAAGCCTGCCTCCACCCAAAAGCTCTGTGAAAGCCAACAGCAGGGCTGAGTGGTCCTCAGCTGGCTCTGCAGGGGAAATGCAGCGGGAGGCAGGCTTGGGCCCGACTCAGCCTGCACAGACAGCGCCCTGCCCTTCAGAGCCTCCATGGACTGACACCCACTCAGGGGCCACCAGTGGCTCCTCCCCAGGAGGCAGTGCGAGCACAGGAGCCCTGCTCTGTGGATGGCTTGCCTCTGACCTCCATGATCAGCACTGAACACAGAATAATCTTTGATGATTCCCTCAGAGCGTCTGTGCTCACATGACTCTGAGCACTGCATTCTTCCATGGCTGTCCTACATCTCACTAGGGAGCTGCCCCTGGGGCTGCAGCGGCTGCACAGCACCGCCCCTTGCACCAGCATCCCTGCCCTGAGGACAGGAGACTTGAAGTGGAGAATGCTCGGCATGCATGTGTCTTAATTTAATTCTGACGTGAGGGGAGTCTTTGCTTGCGCAGGAATGTCTGGCCTGCCCCTCCCCAGGGGCTGCCATACTACCCCGAGTGGGGTCAATAGACAGGGCGTGGACATTCCAGGCATCACAAGGGAGCAAGGAGGCGAGAACCAGATTCCAGGCTGGACTCCAGCACCTTTTCCTGTGTCCTTGGATCAGCTACTCCTTCAGCCGGGCCTCGGTGTCCCCTTCTGTAAAGTGGGATGATGCACAGTTCGACTCCAAAAGGCCTCCTTGGCTGGGTACAGCAGAGGTAAAGGGGGATTCAAACACCCACCTGACCATTGCAACTTCCCTGGGGCCAGTCTGGACCTGCAGGGGTCACGTAAGGGAAGAGGAAAGCAGGGGACCGGCTCTCCAAGGCACTCACTGACCAGGGCTTCCAGACACATTCCCAGACAGAATTATGGACTTGCATGTAGCACTGTTCACACACACACACACACACACACACACACACAGCTGCACACACATACATGTGCACACACAAATGGACACACAAGTGCTCACACATTCACACATGTGCTCACACACAAGTAGATACACACACAAGAACACATATATACATACACGTGCACACATGTGAATACATACACAAGTGTCCATACACAAACACACACTGTGCACACAGAAGCATGTGCAAACACATACACACAGAGATACAACTGCACACACACACACACATGTGCACATGCATGCATACACACAAATGTATGCAAACAAATCACATACACATAAGTGCTCAAACACTCACATACACAGAGTGCTCACACACAGTGGATACACACAAGAACACATACATACATATATATGTGCACTCATGTGCATACACACACAAGTTCTCATACACTCATACATATACAAGTGTTCACACAAATATACACACATTGTGCATATGCATATAAGTGCACTGAAAACACACACACACACACACACACACACACACACACACACATTGTGGACAGAGAGGACAGAATCCAGGAGGCAAAAGCCGGGAAAAGAGATTTCTAGAAGCGTGCTGGGGGCTGGGGACAGCGCCCATGAGAACCTGCTGAGGCCCTGGTGCACTGCATGTGGCCCACACGTCTGTCTGTCTGTCTGTCTGTCGGCCCACAGGCAGCAGGAAGGATCCGCAGTCACACCAGCCAGCTCTGACCCCAGGGCTCCCGTCTCCCAGCTCATAATGTATAATTGTCCCCCCACCTGAGGCCCGAGAGGCCAGAAGAAATTTTCTCCACTGGTGCGAGGAGCAGACTGCACCCCGGGCCTCCTCCTGCAGCCGAGGAAGTGTCTTTCGGAGGCCCCAGCCTGGAGGTGGGCAGGACAGGCCTGAGCAGAACCTCCTCTTAGTGATTGGAATGTGACAAAGCTTTGTATGTGAGTTTTGTGGGCGTTTGGTTTGACTTTTTAAACAGGGTTTCTTATGTCTCAGGCTGGCCTCGAACTTCCGACGCTCCTCTCCTTTCCCAACTGAGTCCAGCCCCAGCCTCTGTCTGAGGTTTTCCCAACTGCAGGGGAGCTTGACAACCCAGCACACACCCAGCGTCAGTCCACGGTGAGCTGGTCTCAGGCTCATCTCTTACTTCTCCCTCCCTTACTGTCCCTTGGAGGCAGGGACAATTTGTGTCCCCACTAGACAGATTGAGAGACTGAGGTCCAACAGCAATAATAAGTGAGTCCCAAGGAGGTCCATGGTACTGAACTGTCACTGCCCTCCTGACTCCCCTAGAATCCAGGGAGACCCTGAGGAGTCACGGCCGGCCCACAGTGCCCCTCTGCCTGGTCCTCACTGCTTTCAACTGGACAAAAGGAAACCACTGGACAGGGACTCCTGACCAGGAGTCCCAGGGGCAGATATTGTGAGCCTGCGATGCAGACTGTGTAAAGTCAGGGCCCCTCTGCTGGCCGTGTTGTCTCATCTGATTTCTAAGCGTCTGCACCGTGTTCACGCCCTCCTCTAATCTCACAGCAGCCTGAGGGGTCGTGACTCCCTCCACTGTGCAGATGGGGACCAGAGACCAAGGCTCCGAGTGGCCTCCCCACATCAGCAGGAACAGCCACCCACTTGGGCTCACTTCCACGATCCCTGTCCTTCTCTGGAGCTCTCCGCCCTGACCAGCCCCTTCCTCATGACCTCACCCAAGGACAGCAAAGCACACCAGTTTCAGAGTCACACACGGGGGGTGGGGGGGTGTTCCCGGAGAAAGCTCCACAAGCCTGGGAAACAAAAGTCAAAATAAGCCGGACAGGGCAATGGTGGCGCACGCCTTCAATCCCAGCGCTTGGGAGGGAGAGGCAGGCAGATTTCTGAGTTCCAGGCCAGCCTGGTCTACAGAGTGAGTTCCAGGACAGCCAGGGCTACACAGAGAAACCCTGTCTCAAAAAAACAAGAACAAACAAATAAAACAAAGACAAAATAAAAACATGAACCAGTGCACTGAAACATAAAACTTTGATGAAGTAAATGGTACTACAGACCCCAGAGACAAGGCAGCCATGAGCTGCAAACTCTGTGCCGATAAGCAACTGTGTCCATAATATGTAAAGAGCTCTGGCAGCTCAACAATGAAGAGACACTTGTTTTTAGTAAGAAAAAGGTATGAATAGATGTTTCTATGAAGATTACGATACGAATGGCCAAAGGACACAGGAAAAGATGTTTAACATCATTAATCAGCAGAGAAATGTACGTCAAAACCACAGTAAGAAACTCCTAGGATGGCCAGAATAAAATAATCAGATCATTCAAGAAGTAGAAAATGATAAAGAGCCTTTTTAGAAACAGGCTGGCAGTCCTTCAAATAATTACATACAGCACTACCACATGACCCCAAACTTCCCTGCCAGATACACATATTCAAAGGAATGAAAATGCACACCCACACAAAAGTTTCTAACGGGGTCATTCATAAAACCAGGAGAAGAAAGCCATCTATCCACAGAGGAACCCAAACTTGGGCCCTCCATACATTGGGCTATTACTTGGCCCTTAAAAGGGAATGGGGTGTACTACAGAATGGACGAACCCTGGAACACAACGCCAAACTGAACAAGCCAGACCAGGAAGACCCCACGCTACGGGCTTCCATCGTGTGAGATGACCAGAGACACACAGATCCACTGGAACAGAAAGCCAGCAGACAGTTTGGGCAGGAGAGAGAGAAAGAGACAGAGGCAGACAGACAGACAGACACAGAGAGCCAGAGACAGAGAGACAAACAAGAGACAGACAGACAGACAGACAGACACAGAGAGAAAGAGGAGAGACAGAGGGGGAAGGAAGGAGGGAAGAGAGGGAGTGACCCCTAGGGAGGAGCAGTTGCCTTTGGGCGTGTCCTCCAGTGACTGCTGAGCAGCTCTGACTGTGACTTGCTCACTTGGGGGTCACAGCTGTGTGGAGCAGCAGTGCATACTTGAGCACAGGGGTGTGTATTTGTGTGTGTGTGTGTGTGTGTGTGTGTGTGGTCCCTCGCACACGCTCAACGCGTTTCCTGCGGCGGGTTTGGGGTGGGAGGAGGGCGTTGGTGGTGAGGGGGGATAGCATCTCTCAGTGGTGCCAGCACACCCAGGTGTGGGGCGGGAATTGAACTCGGGCTCTGGCCTCTACAGCAAGCTACTTAAGCAGGGCACCTTCTCCCAGCCCCAAAACGTAATTGTGTAACAGGAGGAATTGATGGTGTGGGGCGACATTCAAACGTCAGAAAACTGGGGGGTGTTTTGTCTTTCTTTCTTTCTTTCTTTCTTTCTTTCTTTCTTTCTTTCTTTCTTTCTTTCTTTCTTTTTCATTAGGCAGCCCAGGCAAACTTCAGGGTAAGGCAACTTTGAGACAAACCCTTCCCAACATCAAACTCCAGTTTCTCCCTCTTTAAAATAGACTAAGCCACAGGACCTGTGGCTGGGGCCCAGCCCACTGTAGGTGCTCACCTAGGAGAGCTTCCTCCCGTGCTGGGCTGGGCCCGGGAGAGCCAGGCACACACAGCCCGGGCTGGCTGGGCAGGGAGCCGCTCACAGTCGGGTGACATAATTTAGATGGATGTCTCCGGCCATGCGTCGGGCAGGGAGCGGGCGGCCCGGGAAGAGGCCGTGGGGGAGCCCATTACCGTACACGTGTTAACAGCGCATCCTTTGTACCGACAGCGCGGGCGGGCGAGCGAGCAGGCGGGCAGGCGCGGGCCCGGGCCGCTCCCCGCATTGTCTGCGGCGCGGCCAGTGATGGATGGGCCAGCCCGCCTCGCCCGGGTACCGCGGGCCGACGGCGACACCGCGTGGCCATCAGCGGAACTGCAGGCCAGGGGCTGGTACGCCGAGGGCCAGCGCCAGGCTTGTATGTTGTGTTTATAGAAACCCACAGGCAGATTCCTTGACTTCTATAACCAAACATAAAGTGGTTACAATGAGATTCAAGCCCCAGCTCCGAGGAAAGATAGAGTGTCGTTCAGTAGGAGCCCAGCCACACATGCATCAGGCTCTGAGTTCCATCTCCAGCACCCCAAAATTGAAAATTAAAGTGTTATAAGTTGTTTGGTCAAGCCAGGTGGTGGTGGCACACGCCTGTAATCCCAGCACTCTGGGAGGCAGAGGCAGGAGGATTTCTGAGTTCGAGGCCAGCCTGTTCTACAGAGTGAGTTCCAGGACAGCCAGGACTACACAGAGAAACCCTGTCTCGGGAAAAAATAATCAAAAAAAAAACAAAAACAAAAACAAAAAGCTGTTTGGTCAGAGTCGGTAGCAATGGCTACTCCTGCAGAGGACCCCTATTCGGTTTCCCTGCACCCACACGATGGTTCACAACTGCCTGTGACCCCAGTACCAAGGCACTTCTTCAGACCTCCGTGGGCTCCCGACACACACACATGGCGCACAGACATATACTCAGGCACACATGCAACGAGTATTTTTAGTTTTAAAAATATAAAAGTCTTTGCTGTGTGCTGGCACTGATCCGCAATCCCAGGACTTAGAAGCCGAGGCGTGCCTACCACAGATGTACAGCAGGGCTCTGTCTCAGAAGTGGCAAATCAACCAGTTAGGTGAGGGTGCCAAAAATGGTCAGAGAATACATTTTTAGTACAAATACATCCCCGAATCCAGGGCCAGCTTACCCTCCTTATGAAAACTAGTCTCTGTGCACGGACTTCTGACCAGGCTCTGCTGAGTTTTGTGTGTGAACGCCTTGCACTGGTGTACTGGCTGGTTTTGTGTGTCAACTTGACACAGGCTGGAGTTATCACAGAGAAAGGAGCTTCAGTTGAGGAAATGCCTCCATGAGATCCAGCTGTGGGGCATTTTCTCTGTTGATAATCAAAGGGGAGAGCCCTTTGTGGGTGGGGCCATGCCAGGGCTGGTGGTCCTGGGTTCTATAAGAAAGCAGGCTGAACAAACCAGAGGAAGCAAGCCAGTAAGTAACATCCCTCCATGGCCTCTGCGTCAGCTCCTGCCTCCAGGTTCCTGTCCCCCTTGAGTTCCTGTCCTGACTTCCTTTGGTGGTGAACTGTGATGTGAAAGTGTAAGCTGAATTAACCCTTTCCTCCCCATTTGGTTGTGGGTCTCATCACAGTTAAGTGACTCTAAGACACTGACCAAGGCGGTGACTAAGCCCAAACACTAAGAGAGGATCAAATGAGAGAGAAACAGGTGGGGTGGGGGTGGGGGGGGACAGCGCACAGAAGGGCCCAGCCCTGGCTTGTCACCCCCCAGGATGTGCTTACCTCCCCTGAATCATCCTACAGGGCATTACCCCCACTTCACAGGAGAAAAACTTGAAGTTCAGAGAGGGCATGTTACCTGCAAACGGTCACACAGTGAGTTAGATATCTAGACTTGAACTCAGCTCTTCAGACGTTCTTAAAATGCAGGGAGGAGTCCTAGAAAGGACAAACGGTGGAGAGGGTGAGACACCCACGCAGACCAGTCTCTCCCTTGCACCTTGAAAGTAGGCGTCCCCTCCAGCAGCCCCTCTTCTCCCCCCACAGCGCCCTCCCCAGTACCTCCTTCCTCACTCTCCAGAACAGAGGGTTGTCAAGGAAACAACATTACCATGTCAGCCCCCTTTGTCTGGGGCCCTGAGAGGAAATTCATAAGCCCAGCCCCTGCTCACTGACCCCAGGTGACCCCCAGGGAGTCGTAGCTGACACCAACCCTCTCTCTGAGACCCTCCCCCACCCAGCTCAGCTCAGCAAAGTGCACCCCAGAGGCAAGTCCTGGCCAGAGGGGGCCACAGCCAAGACAGAGCTCCCTGCACTCCGATTCTGTCCTGATGGCCCAGGTAACACCACCGGCCTAGGTTCCAGGATGCTCGCCCCGGCACTACAAGCGCTAAGGGCCTTGCCCATGTATCCTACTGTGTGCTTGGGAATGCCTCCTACCGTGTGCTCATAAAGAACTCCTTCTGCATGCAAGTGTGTGGATGTGTGTGGTGGCCAGAGGTTAGCCTCAGAGGTCATTTCTCAAGAACTTCAGAGTGAGCTAAGCTGGACAGGGAGCCCCAGGCATCTGCCTGTCTCTGCCTCCCTGGCTCTGGGATGGTGCATTCACCCACATCTGTCTTCCCATGTGAGTTCTGGGGGCCAAGGTCAGAACCTTGGGCTGCTCAGGAAAGCTTAAGTACAGAGCTGTCTCCCTAGACCTCTCTGTGCTAAGACCGAGCTGTCTCCCTGGACCCCTTCTGTGCTAAGATGATGTAGAAGTGAGTCTGGGGGGTGCAAAGCTCTCGCTCAAGCCAATCCCTAGAATCCAATCGAGGTGCACAAGGGGGGGGGCTGGAGCCATGGAGGTAGGGAGAGGAACTCTCTCTGAGACAGAGCTGGGCCCAAGGTGGTCAACACAGCCCCACGCAGCTTCAGAAAGCCCACCTCTGCGGCTACACATTTTCATCCTTGATGTCTGGTGAGGTCGGGTACCACCCATCACCCGATGCCCTCGAGCATGATCAAGGGGACCGCGGGGGTCCCACCAGCCCACAGAGAGCACTGGGCTGTCTGCTGCCCAGAAAGCGTGGGCTGCCCTCCTTGAAACATCAAGGCTGCCTACTGCTGCAGCAGGTTCCGCCTCGCGCTGACGGTTGCACGCAGAGTGGAGCTCTCATCGTCTAGAATAAGTCTGAGATCCATCGCTGAGCCAACTGCTACGGCAAAGGAAGGAAGGCGTGATCGGACTGGCACTGGCTTGGTGCAGGAGGCACCTTCCTCCAGACGTGAGGGGGGACATGGCACAGGGAAGGCACGGTGTTCCCACAAAGGCGACAGCTGACATCAGGGCAGAGCAAGAAGCATCCACTCTGGAAACCTGGCAGCATGATGCCCACCAGAGCGTGGGCCATTCCGCAGCCAAGGGCCTTCACACCTCTGAGATCTGCCTTCTATGGAGGTCTACGGGGCTCTCAGGAAGTCCTCTGACTGGGCCCCAGGCAGATGGCTTTACACAGGAGGATAGCAGGAACCAGGGCAAGGAGAGATGGTCAGCAAGCCCCTGGCTCTGTAGCCTGTTAGAGCAACGGTGAGGGGCTGGGGTGGGGGGCAGGGACAGGTCTGGAGCTTTGCCCCAGAATCCATGGCTTTTCCCAGTGTTTTCAGAAAGAAAGAAAGTAAAAAGAAAGAAAGAGAGAGGGGGGAGGGAGGGAGGGAGGGAGGGAAGGAAGGAAGGAAAGAAGGAAGGAAGGAAGGAAAGATGGAAGGAAGAGAAAGAGAGGAAAGAAAGAAAGAAAGAAAGAAAGAAAGAAAGAAAGAAAGGAAGGAAGGAAGGAAGGAAGGAAGGAAAGAGGGAGGGGGAAGGGAAGAAAGAAAGAACGGAATAAAGGAAAGAGAAAGGAAAGAAAAAGGAAAAAAGAAATGAAAGAAAGAATAGAAAGGAAGGAAGGAAGAGAAAGAGAATGAAAGGAAAGAAATGACAGAGAGAGAGAGAGAGAGAGAGAGAGAGAGAGAGAGAGAGAGAGAGAGAGAGTCTGGTGGCTGAGTCCCTCAGTCCCTGCATGGCCAAGTACCAAGCCATGTGTCCAAGAACATTCTGGCATTTCTCCTTTATGAATGTTACAGAGACACAGAACCACGCCCCCCGATGGCAGAGAGCTAACACCCTGATGTGCACATGGCCACCAACGGCTTAGGAACTCAAAACCAAGTGGATGCCCAGGCTAGCCTTAAAATCAAGATGGCCTCACCTCCACCCGGGAGTTCTGGGGCTACCGTACACAAGCACACAAGTACTTGGGGGCAGGGTACCTGTGCCTGGGAGCTCAAGGCTAGCCTGGGCAACATAGTGAGATGCTGTCTCAAAGAAAAAAGGGAAAGAGAGAAAGGAGCACAAGGGAGGAGGGAGGGAACGGGGGAGAGAAGCTGAGCACCCCAAGGGCAGGCTGAGACCGAGGAAGGCAGTTGCTGGCACACAGCAGCTCCATGCCCCAGCGGGTGTTAGCTGGGGCTATCCAGCTTCACCCCCCCCCTTTGCTCAGGGAACAGTTATTACATGCCTAGTGTGTGATAAACAGCGTCTGGGGGTGAATGACCCCATATGTCCTTTCCTGTCCCCAAATCCTCCCCAATCAGCTGCTCGCAAAAAGGCTCCGAGAGTGGGAGATCCCTACCGAAACTCAGCTTAGATGGGGACCCTTCACAGCCCCAGACTCTGCAATGAATCACACCTCAGAAAGGCCACACATCCTGCCCCTGCCAAGTCCCCCTGGGACCCTCATCAACCGGCCCACCACTCCACTCCCTCAGTCTCTGCAGCCACACCTACTTCCTCACACTCCCAGGGCACAGGCTGCCACAGGGCCTTTGCACTGCTCTTCCCTCCGCTCAGCAGCCCCATCTGATGGCCTCACCTGCTCTAGGTCTCTGTTGTCCCAGGGACTGACCCCAGGACATGCTAGGCAAGTCCTCTACCACTGTGCCTGAGCCCCACCCTCACAAAGCAAAGCCTCTGATCAAAAGACCCTTCCCCTTAATTGAACTTGACAGCCCCATGTCTTCATTTTGCCTCAGAGCATCTAGGATTATAATTATCTCCCATTCCAACCCCCCACTCATGACAACGGAGCCCAGTGAAGCCAGGACTATGCAAATGTGCTCACAGTTGACTGCCCAGGGCCTTAGACCAATGTGTGTACATAGCAGTCAAAAAGACATTTATTGAATGTGTGCACTGACCATCAGAAGCTATGTTGACCCCATGGCAAGATGTGCCTGACATTTTGTTTGCTGTTATGACTTTCTAATTACCACTTACTTGTGCATGTGTGCATGTGTGTGCATGTATGTATGCACATGTGAGAGGGTGCATGTGTGTATGTGTGGACACATGTGGGGTGCATTGTGTGCATGTCTGTGTACACACCTGTGAAAGATGCATGTATGTGCATGCCAAGTGTGTGCATGTGGGGGTACATGTGTGTATGCATTTGTGCACATGTGTGGGTTGCATGTGTGTATGCATTTGTGCACACGTGTGGGGTGCATGTGTGTATGTGTGCACATGTGTAGGGGTGCATTGTGTGCATGTATGTGTGTACATGTGTGGGGTGCATGTGTGTATGTGTACACATGTGTAGGGGTGC
Source organism: Apodemus agrarius (assembly GCA_964023405.1). NCBI lineage: Eukaryota > Metazoa > Chordata > Mammalia > Rodentia > Muridae > Apodemus > Apodemus agrarius. The sequence continues at coordinate 2,255,862 of OZ030028.1, forward strand.
ATATATGTATGTGTGCACATGTGTAGGGGTACATTGTGTGCATGTAAGTGTGTACATGTGGAGGAGTGTGTACTTGGGGGCCAGAAGCCAATCTTGAGATTTGTTCCTCTAGAGCCTCACCTTTTTTTTTTTTTTTTTTTTTTTTTGAGGCAGGGCCCCTCTCTAGCCTGGGGCTCCCTACCCAGTGAGCCCCAGGGATCCTCTCATCTGTCTCTCTCTAGCACTGAGTTTGCACGCCTGGCTTCTATGCTTAGCTATGGGGATCAGACTCAGGTCTCTGTGCTTTTACAGCAAAAGCTCTGCTGACCGAGTCATTTCTCGAAGACCAATTTTTTGAGACATTCGTTTAGAGACAGGGTCTCACTAAATGACCCCTACTGGCGTGGGACAGACTGTAGCCCAGGGTGGCCCCCCAACTTGTGATCCAATTAGCTTCAGCCTCTGCATGCTAAGACTACAGGTTGTGTGTTCTCACACCCAGCGTTGACATTTTAAAGAACACTTACAATAGAGAAGATGTTAGTCAAGTGGCAGAGGATCCAGGCAGCCTTTCCCCAGAGGTTCCTTCCGAGCTCAGCCTGAAGAGTGACAGGGGACACTCTGGAGCCCTCCTGTCCCCCAACGCAGCAGCAGAAACAAGGACACTTGCCTGCCCAAAGTGCTGGCCTGGCTTGCTGGGGCAGCTTGGGCTCCAGCTACCCACTGCCAGGGCGGGTTTCGTCCCGGGCATGATTTACAGCTCGACTCATTTTCTACTTTTTGGATTCTGCTGTGGGTTTTCTTTCTCCTTGGCCTTTTCCCGGGTCAATGCAGTCCTGATATTTGATTTACTGTTAACAGTATTGACTGCATAGGACTGAGCCAAGGGATGGGAGAAATTGCTTTTTCTTCCTTCGTCTCTTACTTGACAACTCAGTCTGAGCACCTGGTCAGCCAAGCTCTGTGCGGGCGGAAGTAGGGAAATGGGGCTGGGGGAGGGGCCTCTGTGCTCCCCCTCACCCCCACTGAAGGTGACCCTTAGAGGGAACTGTTCCAACCCCTGTTCTAAATGAGACAGAGTTGTGGAAGAGGGAGTCAGGAGCATGGGGTGCAGAGACGGTTCACTGTGTAGCTTTTGGGAACCCACTCGACCTCTCTGAGTTTCAGCTTCCAAATTTCAAGACAGAGGTCACGATACCCTCCTCACGAGTGGACTGCAAAATGATCACATATAAGAAATGCTTTGGGGCTGGAGAGATGGCTCATCGGTTAAGAGCATTGACTGCTCTTCCAGAGGTCCTGAGTTCAAATCCAAGCAACCACGTGGTGGCTCGCAACCATCTGTAAAGGTATCTGATGTCCTCTTCTGGTGTGTCTGGAAACAACAACAGTGTACTCATATAAAATAAATCTTAAAAAAAAAAAAAAGAAAGAAAGAAAGAAAAGAAAACAGAAAAAGAAATGCTTTGTTCGGTGTCTGGTCCTGGGGACCCTCCTTGCCTGCTGCAGCCTCCGCCACAGCATCCCCCTCATGGCGCCGGTCTGTATGTTTATTCTGGATTTCAGACAGGACCTCCTATCCTGGAGCCTTGACCTGTGTTGAGTGCAGGCACAATTGTAAGACTTACTCCTCAGGGTGAACAATCACCCAGCAGGAAGCAACCGGAGGCTGCCAGGCAGATGTCCCAGTCAGTGAAGGGCTTGCTCGCGAGGACTGAGCTCCAGCCCCAGAGCCCACATAAAGGCTGGGCTGCCGTAATCCCAGGACAGGGGAGGGAGATGCTGGACAGCCACGCGAGGACAGCTACTGTTCAGTCAGTGAGGCCTGGCACTGAGAGACCTGGGGAGCACATACAACACACTATCCCTGTGTGCATGCCGAGAGAGAGAGAGAGAGAGAGAGAGAGAGAGAGACAGAGAGAGAGAGAGAGAGAGAGAGACAGAGACAGAGACAGAGACAGGAGAGACAGAGAAACTTAAGGCACTGTACTGGCTGGTTTTACATGTCAACTTGACATGGGCTGGAGTTATCACAGAGAAAGGAGCTTCAGCTGAGGAAATGCCTCCAGGAGATCCAGCTGTGGGGCATTTTCTCAATTAGTGGTCAAGGATTGGAGAGCCCCGCCCACTGTGGGTGGGGCCAGCTCATTGTGGGTGGGGCCATCCCTGGGCTGGTAGTCTTGGGTTCTATAAGAAAGCAAGCTGAACAAGTCAGGGGAAGCAAGCCAGTAAGGACCATCCCTCCATGGCCTCTGCATCAGCTCCTGCTTCCTGAACTGCTTGAGTTCCAGTCCTGACTTCCTTTGGTGATGAACAGCAATGTGGAAGTGTAAGTGGAATAAACCCTTTCCTCCCCAGCTTGCTTCTTGGTCATGATGTTTGTACAGGAATAGAAACCCTGACTGAGACAGGCATGAAGGGGCCATTTTGTCTGAGAGTTACAGGACACAGTCTACCACAGAGGGAACATGATTACAAGAGCTGGAAACAGCTGATCACATTGTATCTACAGTCAAGACACAGAGAACAGGAGGTGGGTCCAGGCTATGAAAACTCAAGACTTAGCCTCAGTGGCCTACTGAGGCTTCACCTCCCGAAGACTCCACAGCCTTCCCAGACAGTGCTACCCACCAGGATCCCTGGTCACCAGGCCAGCCAATGAGGCAAGCTCCAGTTCAGGGAGAGGCTGACTTAATGAATGTGGTGGAAGACAACGGGGAAGACACCAGCATCAATCTCAGGCCTCTACATGTGTGCACAGGTGTGCGTACACACTTGCACATGCAAATCACACACTATTAATCCATGTAGTGTCTGCCCCCTTGTGGTTGACTTACTGCACTTAGAATCATTCAAGGTTCATCCTCAGGATAGGAATAAATCAAGGTGGCCCAGAGTCTGCTGTTCACTACCTACTAGCCCAGGAGAACCCGGAAACTGTGTCACATGGGCAGGTACGGTTTGTCCCTCGGGTCTGCGTGCAGGGGTGTGAGTCCCTGCTGTAACAGTCTTCAGAGGTGATGGAGAGCAAGGTGTGAGGAGTTGGGTCACAGGGGCAAAGCCTTGGAAGGGACGACACCCTTCTCATGAGCGGAGCTTAGGACACAGAACACACCTGTGTGAGTCGCTGTCCTCACCTGTCCCTGTGCCCCCGGTCTCCCTCTCCCACCAATCCCTTGTCAGTCTTACACATATGATGTCATCTGCCGTGTGACAATGTACCCCAAAGACCGGGGCTGATGCAGTCATCCTGTCCTGAACTCCCTGCCTGCCTCTTTTTTTTTTTTTTAACTTATTTATTATATGTAAATACACTATAGCTGTTTTCAGGCACACCAGAAGAGGGCGTCTGATCTCATTATAGATGGTTGTGAGCCACTATGTAGTTGCTGGGATTTGAACTCAGGGTCTTTGGAAGAGCAGTCAGTGCTCTTAACCACTGAGCCATCTCTCCAGCCCCTGCATGCCTCATTTTTTTTATGACATTCCAGCCCAGGAATCATGTTACAGAAAAGGTAAGCGGATTCAGAAAGTCGTTGGCATGCTGGCTGAGGCTGACATAAACTTATCACAGCCGGTTGTTCGTTCGCTTACAGGAATTATCTGGGCTGTTTATAAATAGTCAGATGAGTTGATAAACGTTACTAAAGCTACTCAAAATGCAACATTTCCTGCTTACTTTTGAGCACATTTTACTTTCTTTTAATGCCCTTGGGGCTATCTACATCTAGCACACCTGTGCGATGTGAAAACTGATCCTTAATGTTAGTTCAACTGGATTGAAACTCACCTAGGACATGAGTGAGGTGCCTCTGGGAGCCCAAGAGCTGCTTCCAGAGAGGAAGCCGTCAGGCTGGGGATCTGGACCCAAGGAAAAGAGGAGAAAGCCTCCAGAGTCTCTAATGTGCGGTTCCTTGCTCACTGCCCACTGGCTATGTGGTCTGAGCTGCTGGGCTCTGCCACACCCTCCGTGCCATGATGGAGCCCCACCTCTGTTACCAGGAGCCAAAACAAATCCCTTCTCCGTTACTTTGTTTCCGTCAGTGAGGATTGAGCTCACCAAAACGGAGGAATCAGGATCTGATTTTAACTGACTGGCATGCACCTTGTGGTTTGGGGTTTGGCAGAAGTGCGTTGTGGGCAGAATTTGAGGAGTTTAGAGACACGAGCTTCAGAGTCCTAGGGCTCTGTCAACAGAGCTTCTGGGCCACTCCAGTGTGAACTCAGAAATGCAGGTCACAAATAGAAAAGCAGCCAGTGAAGACTGCACATGAGGCTTCAGATGAGAGCAATGACTCTCGGCACCTTCTAACAACAACAACAACAACAACAACAACAACAACAGGCTCTTTTGTTGTCCTGAGATTTTGTGGAAGGCTGAGTTTAAGGGGGGGGTCTTAGTCAGGGTTTCTATCCCTGCACAAACATCATGACCAAGAAGCAAGTTGGGGAGGAAAGGGTTTATTCAGCTTACACTTCCACATTGCTGTTCGTCACCAAAGGAAGTCAGAACTGGAACTCAAGCAGGTCAGGAGGCAGGAGCTGATACAGAGGCCATGGAGGGATGTTTCTTACTGGCTTGCTTCCCCTGACTTGCTCAGCCTGCTTTCTTATAGAACCCAAGACTACCAGCCCAGGGATGGCCCCGCCCACAATGGGCCCTCTCACCTTGATCACTAATTGAGAAAATGCCCCACAGCTGGATCTCATGGAGGCACGTCATCACCTTAAGCTCCTTTCTCTGCGATAACTCCAGCCTGGGTCAAGTTGACACACAAAACCAGCCAGCTCAGGGGGAGATAGTTAATCAGATGAAATCTCAAGGCAACACAGCATTCAGGCTGTGGTGTGGTTCCCACCAGACGCTTTGAGTTACACTGAGAGGCAGCTCCAAAGCTGAAGTTAGGAGACAGTGTATTGTTTGAGCAGAAAGCGACGTCAGAAGATGCAGACAAGGAGCATGTGGTTGTTAATGTATTCAAAAACATGTATTTTGAAGAATTAAAAAGAAGTGACTCAGCCGCACAGTGGTGGCACACGCCTTTAATCCCAGCACTTGGGAGGCAGAAGCAAGCGGATCTGGATTACAGAGCGAGTTCCAGGACAGCCAGGGCTATACAGAGAAGCTCTGTCTCAAAAACAAAAATAAAAATATATATATAAAAAATAAAAATAAAAAGAAGCAAATGACTTTGACCTCGAATCGAGTCGTAGGAGAGTTGACATGAGGAGTTCAGGAGGATTGGCCAGACTCCAACCACTGTGGGCTCAGGGTGTCAAGTTGTTAATGTAGCTCAAAGATTAGTTGCATCAGGGAGCCATGCTGACACAGGGCTGCCTGGGGGAGTTTTCCCAGGACTGGTGTGCAGTCCTTGCATACCTGCATGCCTCAGAGGACGCTGCACTCACCGGCCAAGTGGTCCTGGCGACTACTCAGGCTGACGCAGCCCCAGGCACGTGGAGCAGTGCTGACGTTTGCGGCTCCCACGCTCCCGCTGTCCTGTCAGCTCCACCCGGATCCGGGTGGTCAGGTAACGTACATCAGAGCAGAAACTCCAGGATGGAGAGATGCCAGTTCTGTGGGACACCCACCAAGGACATTTGCAGGGGAGTCAGCCCAGAGGAGAGACCATGTGGGCTGGCAGTGGCCAGGCCGTGGGGGGTAGGACTTCCCAAGCCCATTGACAGCCACGTAAGGACATAAGCTGAACCAGAGCTGTGGGTATGGTGTTTGTCCTGATGGTCTCTGGTGCTAACCTCTTTCTAGGGCCCAGGTCTTCGCTTTGGGAATGAGAGTTACTCTGTAGCGAGTTGAGATTTCCTTTCTTATTTTACCAGAGCTTGCAGCCGTGAGATTGTCTCGAGTCCCAGTCAGTACTTTGACCTTGGGCTTTCGAACCACGCTGCTGCTCTGATGACCTTTAAGGTTCAACTACATGTATTTTGTGTCGTGGGGTGCTATGAGCCTTTTTAGGGAAGGTGGGGTGGCCCGTGAGCAGTAGCACAAGTTTGAAAGATTCTAGGGGCAGGAGATGAGGCCTGGCTAGAGAAAGAGGATTGTGGAGATGGGACTTTATTCACAGCTATTTCCTGGCTCACTCCGCATAGCAGGAAGTGTCTGGCTCTGCTGCCTCACACACTGTGACAGACTGACCCCGCTGTGACAGACTGACCCCGCTGTGACAGACTGACCCCGCTGTGACAGACTGACCCCGCAGCCCAAGCGTGAGCCAAATCTATTCCCCCCTAAATTTTTGGTCCTGGACACAACACAGGTAGTGGGACTTTTTAAAAAAAATTTTTTTTTTATTATATGTAAGTACACTGTAGCTGTCTTCAGACACCCCAGAAGAAGGCATCAGATCTCATTATGGATGGTTGTGAGTCACCATGTGGCTGCTGGGAATTGAACTCAGGACCTTCGGAAGAGCAGTCAGTGCTCTTAACTGCTGAGCCATCTCTCCAGCCCGGTAGTGGGACTTTTAAGAGGTGGCAATGGTGCTAGTTGGGTGGGCTTCAGGAAATTGAGGGTGTGCTGTTAAAGAGGACTTAAGGCTCCGGTTCCTGTGTCCTCTCAGTTCCAGGCTGTGAAGGGTGTGGGTCTTTGCATTTCTGCCATGCTGTACCACTGCACCATTACCCGAAGAGCAAGGGACCAATCAGGTATACACCAGGCCCTGAGACACTGGGAGCCCGAGAAAACCTTTTCCTCTCACGAGCCTGTCTCTGTCCAGTATTCATTATACTGACAGGAAGCTGAGACAGAGTGAGCTCATTCTTGTGGGAACAGCGCAGGCGTCCTGGAAAGGCCTGGCGCAGCCCTGGTGCCATCGTGGCAGGTGGACTTGGTGCAGGCAAGGCTAAGGGACTCCAGTGTGATCCAGGAAGCAGGGCCTGCCAGCGACACATTTTGCCTCAGAAATCTTCATGGTTGGCAAGTCGGCTCAGTGGGAGAAAGGACAGCCTGAGTTCTAATCCCAGAGCCCAGGGAGCAGCCCTACAGCGAGGCGAGAGGTAGAGAGAACTGTCTGGAGGCCTGTGAGCCCAGGGCACACAGTGCAGCAGCAGACACGGGCACCTCTGGGCGGCACTGCGGAGACCCGAGCAACTGTCTGCTCCCCAGCTCAGTGTGGGAACCTTGGAGTTGGGCAGCCTACCCTACAGCAAGTCTAAGAATACCTTGGGTGGGACATGGTGTCTAACGCACCTTTAATCCCAGCAAATCTCTGTGAGTTCAAGGCCAGCCTGATCTACATATCAAGTTCCAGGACAGCGAGGAGAGAGAGACCCTGTCTCAGAACAAAAAACAAAATTAAATGAACCAAAAAGAATGTCTCGGTGGAGCTGGAGAGAGGGCTCAGTCAGTAGAGTGCTGGCCACAAAACTCTGAGGACCTGAGTTCAGTCCCCCAGGCCCCCCCAACGAGGGTCAGGGGTGGTGATGCATGTGACAACCCCACCCCGGGGTAGATGGAGACAGGTGGATCCCTGGGCCTCACTGGACAATTGAGTAGGCCCAACCGGACTGGCGTGCTCCAGGCCATCAGGAAAAACCCTTCTCAAAAACTGAACAGTGTCCCTAAGGATGACACTTGAGGTTGCTCTCTGGCCACATGCATACAAGTGGACATACGCCTGTCACACACTTGCATCCAGACTCACAGGTCTGTGAGCACCTGTGCAGGCACACACACATACATACACATGCATGTACACATACATACACACATACATATACACACATACTCATACCACATATACACATTCACACACACATATGAATATGCATATATACACATACATATACATGCACGCACATACATATTCATATACATGCATTTGCACACATATACACACATACATACTCATACTACATACATTCACACACACATGCATACATACACATATATACACATACATACACATTCACACCACACACACACATACACACATACAATATATACAAACACATACCCACATATATACATTCACACATCTACATGCATACATATACACCCATACACACACACACACATACATGCATGCACACACATTAATGCAAAAAAAATCTTAAGAGAAATCTGGGTCTCCCAAGACCTATCTACCCCTTTTGCTCTTCTCCCTGCTTGCTGCTGACAGAGCCCGGGTCCCGGCACCCCTCTACCCCACGTGTGTGGAGCCCCTCCTACCTCCCACCAGCAGTGCAAAGATTGTCTAGCCTGAGCCCTGAAGGATAAATGTTGTTTTTTTTTATCCCCCTTCCAGGGTGCCAGAGTTCAACTCAATTTTCTCAGATTAAATAAAATTTCAAAGTGTCAGTCCCCGGCCAGCGACAAGTGTGAAGGTGGTGGATTCTCCTAACCCGATCGCCTGCCCAATTACAATTTTTAATCTATATGTAGATAATGGTGAACAAAACCCCATAGAAATGGCAAGAGTGAGGAGGGCACTGGCTTAGTTTTAATTACTGTCAATCATGCTTAGCAACTGCGGAGACCCTGCGAGGGAGGGGAGGCCGGAAGGCCCTGCTCTGCAGGAGCTGAGTGGGGCCCAGGCAGCTGCTGCAGCTCCTGCCACCCCCAGAGCCACCCAAGAGCAGCCGACGCTGTGGGGGGGCTTCCCACCAAGAAGGCCCCGGACCCAGGTCATGTCACACATGTGGGCTGATGCGATGTGACCGGCCTCAGCCTCGGCCTCCCTCCAGGCTGCCTTCTCTCCCGCTCTCCACGCACCCTGTCTAGAACATGCCCACTTCAGTAAACGTCATTCGTATGTCTTGATAGTAAAAGAAACACATGCTCACTGGGGGAGAAAATGTGTAAAGTGGTGAAGGGAAAAACTCAGAAGGAAGAAAAAAAATATTCTCCACCCTCCAGAGACATAGCTGACATTCTGCAAGATTTCCTCATGACTGTGTGTGTCCGTTAAATATACATGTGTGTGTGTTCATAGGCACACAGTGTATGCATGCATTTGCTTATAAATGACATACAAATAAGTACACACAATAAACAAACATATTTAACAGTAAGCATATAATAAAATACATAAATGTATTTAATAACATTATAAAATAAATATATGCCCATCCTGTGTGTATAGACTAGTGGCAATTATGTGACACGAGGTTGTCGCGTCCTTACTTTCCATTTGTTGTTGGTTTTGGTGCTGAGAATGAAGCTCAAGACCTCCATCTCCACAGTTGAGCGCTGACCACCGAGGATGGCCTCAGGCTCCTGCTGGCTTTTGGCTAAAGTCCTCTGTGAACATCTTGTGGCCTCACAGATGTTGTTTGCAGGCACCATCTTGGTAGGAGCTGCAGTATGCAGCGTGAGCCTCACAAAGCCCCTCGTTTTGATGCAGCACAGACTGTGGATTCCACTTTGTAAATGCTCTCTGTGTCGTTTTGTGCCCTCTAACTGCCGGGCCGTGCTGAAGACCGAGTCCCGGCCTCATGAGCTCTCTGTGCAGATTGCTGTGTGTCGCTGAGCTGACCCACAGCCCAGCACTGACTTCCTGAGCTCTCAACCTCAAGAGGCCTTTAGAGGATGCTGTCTGTGCCCAGAGCTGTTCTAAACAGTGCACGTGCAAAGATATTAGAGGAACGGGGATCCCAGGCCTCCTAGCCCTGCAAAAACGCACCTTTTAGTGAACTGCTTGCATGCTGAGCGCACCGGCTGTCTTACAAACCGTGAGACTGGAGGAAAGGTTCTTAGTGCTGGTTGCACAGGTGTTTCTGTGTGTGAGCCTTCACCACTGTCTGGAGTCAGGTCTGATAGAGACCTCCGGGTGTGAGGCATGGGTCCAAAAGCCATGGTTTTTGTTTGTTTGGTTGGTTGGTTTTTATTTGAGAATGTGTGTGTGTGTGTGTGTGTGTGTGTGTGTGTGTTCACGGGTGTGTGTATAGGTGTGTGTGTTTATGGGTGTGTGATAGGTATATATGTGTGTTCGTGAGAGTGGTATAGGTGTGTATGTTCATGGTTATGTGCACAGGTGTGAGTATGTGCGTGTGTGTTCATGGAATGTATATATTCATGGGTATGTGTATAGGTATATGTTAATGGGTATGTGTATAGCTGTGTGTATTCATTGGAGTGTGTATAGATGTGTATGTTCATGGTTGTGTGCATAGGGGTAAGTATGTAGGTGTGTGTTCAGGGGAGTGTGTATATTCGTGGGTATGTGTATAGGTGTGTGTTAAGGGGTGTGTGTATAGGGGTGTGTTGAGGGGAGTGTGTATATTCATGGGTGTGTGTATAGGTGTGTGTTAACCGGTGTGTATATAGGTGCCTGTGTATTCATGGGAGTGTGTATAGATATGTATGGTCATGGATGTGTACATAGATGTGTGTGTGTTCATGGGTATGTGTATAGGTATGTATGTGTATATAGCTGTGTATATGTGTTCATGGTTGTGTGTATAGGTGTGTCAGGGTGTTCATGGGTGTGTGTATAGGTATGTATGTGTGTATATAGTTGTGTATGTATGTTTCTGGGAGTGTGTATAGGTGTGTGTGTTCATGGTTGTGTGTACAGGTGTGTGGGGGTGTTCATGGATGTGTGTATAGGTATGTTCATGGGAGTGCATACAGGCGTGTGTTCCATATGGTGTTCCCTATGTAGAAGTCAGAGGACAGCCCAGGTGCCTGTCTTCCCCTTCCACCTCATTTGAGGCAGGCTCTTTTGTTCACCACTGCATACCCAAGGCTAAGCCTCCCGTCCCGCATCAGCCTGTGACACGGGCTGCAGACAGACATGCACTACTGCTCTCCACTCCACGTTGGCTCCAGGGATCTGATGTCAGGCCCTCATGTTGTACAAGGGCTTCACCCACTGAGCCCTCTCCTCAGCCCTTCCTCTGTCTTTAGGTGGAGTCTCTCAGATCCTGGAGCCCCTGAGTAAGCCATGTAGACTGGCCTGTAAGGCTCCTGGAGCAGGAGAGGTGATACAAGCACACTCCATAACCTCTGGCCTTTTTCACACCAGTCCTGATGACTGAACTCAGTTCAAAGAAAGATGCTTCACAGGGAATCACCTAGAAGCCAATAAAGATGGCTGGGGGTCCAGGTGGGTTATAAGATTATGGCATGCCCTGTACCCACAAGGGTAGGAAGATGGTGTGTGTCTGTGGTGGGTACTATTACCGAGGAGATAAGAAAAAAATCTTTACTCACCAAGTTAGGGAGCCCATCACGAAGGACGCAGGTAAAGGACTTTGTGACCGGATGGCTTTTGCCAGGTTGCTCACAGGAGTCGGGGTGAGGAGTTATTAACACGAGCGGAAATGGTTCAGAGACTGACACATCATCAAAGCTGAAACCCTGGAGCGTACTGCACAGCCTGTAGGCAGCTCAACAGCCGTCCTTCCCTTCCAGCCAGCTCAGCCGGTCTGGGCGTCTCTCAGCCGTCCTTAGGTTATATGATCTCAGGGAGGGAGGGGCATAGTGAGTCTGCTAGGTTTCAGGGACTTCCTGAGGCCTTTGTGTTGTTTACCTCCTGGGCTGAAGGAACTCTCCTGCCCCTTGGAAAGTTACACCTCCCTGCCACTATCCTGCGTCTTAGAGAGCATCCCTGTAGGAGGAAAGCCTCAATTGCTGTACAGCAAAGGGGAGTGAAGCGGGGAGCTGCTTATCTGATAGGTTAAGGTGGCTCTGGATGCCAGCTCTAGGATGTGCAATGCCCGTGTGTTGGCCTTAACTCGAGGGTGCCAGAAACAAGTGTGAGTTCTTCTGAATTGCCCAAGCAAGGCAGAGCTCTGATGTTCAAACGTCTTACTCTACCTTTGTTGGAGAGGTTAAGAAGGAAGTGGCCAGCCCACTTGGATGACACCCAACACTCTTCATAGGTTTGATGAGCGCTCTACCCCAGCCCAGCCCAGAGGAACTCGTAACTAGGATCTCATGTCCACACCAGTCTTGTGCCTATTCTCAACGGTTCCTGGACTCCTATGTTTTCCAGGCTCGCCAATGAATCCGAGGTGTTCCCGGAACTAGAGGTGGCTGGTCAAGGTCATCTCAGTTAGGACACCTCCGGATGTCATCCTGTCCACGAGCTGTAGCTGTAGAACCAGCTCCCACCCGTCTCTCTGTCTGCATCGGCATTCTGGAAGACTCCCTAGGTCTCTGCTTTCAGGATAATGAGGCTAATGGCCAATCAGACCCTAATGAGGATTGATTCGTTTATTAAGCTGCAATTATATGCCAGGTGCTCCCCACTCCTGGAGCCCAGGAGACTCAAGGTTGAGCAGGACACAGCCTGGGGAGGAGGTCTAGTCAAGGGACAGCAGAGAGCAGCCTCACAGGAGTTGCGGGGATGGATTTGGGGTCCAGCGTCCAGCCATTCTGGGGACCCTGCAGCTGCTGAGGCACACATCTCGTGTTTAACCAGGCTGAGTGGCCTGGATCTCGGCCAGCCTCCCTGAGGCTGGAAACCCCCGTGGAGTCTGCTGAGGTGCTCGGCAGAAGTGGGAGAGGGTCAGTAGAGAGTGGAGACCACAGGGTCTGGTGGCTCTCAGGCTCCCTCAGACCAGGGCTTGCCCTGGGGTGCACTGGTAAGAAAGGAGGATCCAGTATGGCTCCAGTGACAGGTACTGTCAGGACAGGACTGATGGTTGAGGGGGTCACCCAGTATCTTCTGCCAAGAGTCCCTGCAGTGTACCCCAGATTGTCTCCACAGGGAAACCACACTTACTGCTAATCCTGAGACCTTCAGAGACCAGGGAGAGGGGGCAGGCCCTAGTCCCTCAGCATGTGTGCCTTCTGCCTCTGAGATAAGGACCGGGAACTGCTTTGTCATGGCAAGTTTATGACCCTGAGGCAAGTTTGGCCAGGTATAAGGAGCCCATGGGACGTGACCAGAGGGCAATGAGATACAGAAGGTGGGGGGGGAGGGGGGAGAGGGGGAAGGGGGGAAGAGTGGCCTGCAGCAGAGAGGGCAGAGTGGATGAGACCATACCTAGGAAAGATGGGGGGAGGGGCACAGAGGCCAATCAGAAAGGGGTGGGGGAGGGGAAGCCTTCTAGTCCTGTCTCCTCAGCTTGATGTCTTCAGAAGGGTTAATTCAAGCCGGGCGATGGTGGCGCACGCCTGTAATACCAGCACTCTGGGAGGCAGAGGCAGGTGGATTTCTGAGTTCGAGGCCAGCCTGGTCTACAGAGTTCATCCCAGGACAGCCAGGACTACACAGAGAAACCCTGTCTCGAAAAAAACCAAATCAAAAAAACAAAAACAAACAGAAGGGTTAATTCAGCTCACAGACCAGGAGAGTGATAGTCCGGATGATACTCACAGGCTACATATACCCCCAACATACTGTCCATCCGGGCTCACAGATGCACACAGAGCCTCAGGGTCAGGCTAGGGCACAGTGTTTTGGCCAGGGAAAGATCAGAAATCATAAACACCAAGGCAGGCAGGAGTCAGCCAGTTGGGCTATTTAAGGTCTAAACATGGGGTAAGGGGCACTTAAGAAGGCGCTCTTTCAGCAACCCTTCTTAGCTTCCACAGCCTGAAACAGATCCCAGTCAAAGGTCACCTGCCCTGGACAGAGACTGAACAGCCCAGTATGGTGAGCAAACTCCTCTCAACCCTCATCCATTCGTGCTAACACCATACTGGGTTCTGGGATTCAGCTGAGACAGGCACAGCCAAGAACTTCTTCTGGTGTTCCTGTTAGCTCTGGTTCCCTCCTGCTGACTCTTGCTGAGTCCACTGAAGCCTGGCTGTTCCTGCTGGGTGGTGCCACCACTGCTGCTATCCGGACACAACCAGACTAAACCAGACAGCTTGTATATCTGTGAAGTGTTTGAGAGTGGATGAGATGCCCTTGCTGACCCGTGAACTGAGCTGCTGATTTCCAAGCAATGCAAATGGGATTTGCTCCAAAGAACCTTTCTACACAGGTCCACTTCCCCAGACCCTTTCTACACAGGTCCACTTCCCCAGACCCTTTCTACACAGGTCCCCTTCCCCAGACCCTTTCTACACAGGTCCCCTTCCCCAGACCCTTTCTACACAGGTCCACTTCCCCAGACCCTTTCTACACAGGTCCACTTCCCCAGACCCTTTCTACACAGGTCCACTTCCCCAGACCCTTTCTACACAGGTCCACTTCCCCAGACCCTTTCTACACAGGTCCACTTCCCCAGACCCTTTCTATACAGGTCCACTTCCCCAGACCCTTTCTACACAGGTCCACTTCCCCAGACCCTGTCTACACGGGTCCACTTCCCCAGACCCTTTAGACACAGGTCCACTTCCCCAGACCCTTTCCACACGGGTCCACTTCCCCGTGTCCTTTCTTTTCCACTCCCTCTGGGGAGTGGTGGGCTAAACAGGAAGCTAAAGCATTTAAGAACCATCATTTTTAAAAAGCTGTGAAAAATTAAACTTACCCTATAATCCAGGGCAAGTCTTACCCTGATTGTCATTTATTAGGTCTTATGTCACAGCAACACAGTCAATCAAAAAATGCCCCCCAGGTCACCTAAAAAGGTACCAGTCCTGAATAAGTTGGGGACCTTGGGCTTTGTGACGGTTGATCTCAATTACCAACTAGATAAAACCTACAGCCACCTGGAGTCAGGCCTGTGGTCAACCCTGTGGAGGGTTATCTGAGTGGGTTAACTGAGGGAGGAGGACCTGTCCACTGTGGGTGCCACCATTCCCTAGGCCGGGATCCTGTACTGTATGAAAGGAACAAAATCAGCGGAGAACCAGAACTCATCCTGTCTGCTTCCTGACTGCTTTGGATACAATGTAAGAAGCCACCTCACACTCCTGCTGCCCTCCCTTCCCGTCATGACAGCCTGTACCCTCCAGCTGTGACCAGAGCAAATCCTACCTTCCTCCAGTTGCTGCTATCGGGGTATTTTGGAACTGAGACTGGCTGGTGTGATTATTCTTCTTTTGTGGACAGGGGTGGAAGCCAAAGTCGAGGACAGAGATAAAGACTACACAGAGCTCAGAGAGCGATGGTTTGTGTTAGCCTTGAAGGTGGAGGAAGCAGCAATGTCCAGAGACCCTGTATCTCAAGAGGGGAAGGAAACATCAGCTTCAAAAGTCCCAGAGGGGCATGGCCCTGCTGGCATGTCACAGAGGCCACAAGACTCTGAACCCACCTTGCTCAAAGCAGCAAGCTCCAGCCGGCAGAGGGATGATGGGAAATGAGACATCGACTACCTCTCTTGGATGATGGAATGGACTTCCACCCCTTTTGGGAGTTGCGTATCAGATATTTACATCACAACTCATACCATCGCCAAATAACAGTTGTGAAGGTGCAACAAAATAATTTTACCACATGAGGAACTAAGAGACATAACATTGGGAAGGTTACAAACAAACCGCTTCCCTAGAATGTTCTGGAAACAAAGGCTTGCTCACAAAGAAAGGCCCTCTCGGGAGTTCTGGTTCAATCTCCTGGCTGAGGGTAGACACTGTGCGGATTTTCCTTTCTTGGACCATGTCTGGGAGAATTCATGGAAGACACCCGCTTCTCTATTCCTTTTCCTCCCTCAGACTCCAATTGCAGCAGTAGAGAGAAGAGAGAGGAATGGTATGTGCGTGGTGGGTTGGGGGTGGGGAGGGGGTGGGAGGTGGAATATGTGAGGTTGCACCATTGCTTCAATTGGCTCACTCAGTAGGAGGGCAGGTGGTCCGAGGGCAGGTGTCTGCAGGTTGGAGATTCAGAAAAGCTGTAACTGCTCAGCCTGAGAAGCCCAACATTGCCCAAGGGGGACCTGGGACGTAGGTCAGTCTGAAGCCTAGATGCTCTCTGGAGACTGATGTGGTGTGACCGCAAGCTGTACGGCTGGAGAAACTGGAGGGTGGTACCTGCAGATAGGCACGCTTGGGAAGAGCAGCGGGTGGACCAGGCCGGCTCCGCCTCTGTCCACCAGGGCCACAGCCTCTTAGAAGGTGCAGATCACATCTAGGTTGGTCTCTCCTGGTCCGTCACTTTCCCCCATGTCAAAACAGCTTCCACACATGGGCTTAGAGGTACAGTTGACACGTCCTGGGCAGGTCACAGTCCTGTCAAGTTGACACTCAACCATCCCTAGGAGTCACCATGGCCAGGGAGCCTGTGGCTTGTTGAGGACAGGAGTCACTCACACAGATGTCCCCTCCTTTGTCTGGCTGCAATGATGTCTCTCCCCAGTGTGCATGGTGGCTCTCGGGACACAACCCTGGTGAAAATGAGCCTGGAGTTATGTGCATCATGGCCGGGAGTGTGTCTACACTCTCAGAACAAGGAAAAAAAAATATGAATGATCCAGATTCATCACCTCCGTCGTCCCCGTCTGAGCCGGCTAGACATCCCAGAATTCCCCAGCTCGGGCGTCGTGCCCCAGAGTGAAACAGGAAAACAGCCTTGCATGCCCCAAACTGTCAGCCACTTTTCAAAGAAGTTAAGGCTGTCACATTTTTTTCCTTCCCTTCCCAAAATTAAAATGTGCCTCCAGTATAGCTTGTTATCAAAAATAGAAGCATTTTATCCATCTTTATTGCAGAACAGAGATTACACGGAGACATTCAATTTGGAGTCAATTTAAATTTCAATTGTCTGTGAAATCTAAATCAATAGGGTATAGTTCAATGACGCTTTAATAAAACAGGACATAACAGAGAATCATTAGGAATTACATATGGTGGGAGCTGGAACAGAGCCTCTCTAAGGGTGGAGGGGACATTAGAAAATTACCCCCCAAGCATTTTTAAGTAAACCCGCAGCCTCCTTCCCCCCACGAGACGCCTGAGAAGCTTAATTGTGCCGCGAGGTTGGGTATCCGTCTCTGTCAGCCCAGTGATTGGAGGACAATTTACAGTGAGTGACAAAGATGAGAGCTTGTGTGGCCCTGAACGCGCATTTCCGCCTCTCCAGCCCAGTATTTGATTCTGTTCTTTCTAGCCTCGGACCTTCCTCTCCATCCCTGGCCTCCACTGCCTGGGTCATCCCCCCCTCCCCCGTGGGAGTCCCCTCAGAGGGCCCAGCCTGGGGTGAGCTACTGAAAGGCAAGGTGGACACGGAGCCCAGGTGCCCAAAGTTTGCGCAGAGAAAACCTGGGAGCGAGACCACAGCCTCGCTGCGGTGTCTGTCCCCAGATGCTTCAGCGGCCGAGGCGTTAGCTCACGTGCTCCTCGACAGAACGCTCGCGTTTACACCGCAGCACGAGTCAACACGTGTGCGGGGCATCTGCTAGTGAGCCCCGGGGTCGGACCACCGAGAGGCGCACAGGGCAGCTTCCTGGGGTGAACAGAAAGGAGCACCGTAGAGGGCGCTGATCACGCCCCAGGCCTTCCAGATCCATGGCTGTATGTATGCCTTCCTAATGCTGCGACCCGTCCCTTTAGTACAGTTCCTCACGCTGCATTGTGGTGACCCTCCCCAACCATAAACTTATCTTCCTTGCTACCTCGTAACTGTAATTTCGCTACTGTTATGAATCATAATGTAAATATCTGGCATGACGGACCTCTGATATGTGACCCCTGTGAAACGTTCGTTTGACCTGCACACCCCCCAGAGGGGTCGAGACCCACAGATTGAGAACCATTGTTCTATGTGAAGGTTAAGCTAAGATGGTTAAGAGGCCAAGAAGAAAAACCACAGCTTCAATGGTATCTTCATTTAAATGATTTGCCAGGCAGTGGTGGCGTCCACCTTTAATAACAGCACTTGGGAGGCAGAGGCAGGCAGATCTCTGAGTTCGAGGCCAGCCTGGTCTACAGAGTGAGTTCCAGGACGGCCAGGGCTACACAGAGAAACCCTGTCTCGATAGATAGAGAGATAGATAGATAGATAGATAGATAGATAGATAGATATTTTAATTTTTTCTACTTTTTTTGCCTTTATGTTGGTATTATTTTGCTAAAATATATATTGGGGCTAGAGAGGTGGTTCAGTGGTTAGGGGTGCTTACTGCTTCCCCCAGAGGAACTGAGTTCAGACTCCAGGACTCACACCCATTGAGTGACTTACAAACTCCTTGTAACTCTGACTCAAGAAGATCCATCCAGGCATAGACACATAAATGAAAATAAACAGATACATCTCTTTTAAATATAAAATGTCATCTTCTGGGCCGGGCCGTGGTGGCGCACGCCTTTAATCCCAGCACTTGGGAGGCGGAGGCAGGTGGATTTCTGAGTTCGAGGCCAGCCTGGTCTACAGAGTGAGTTCCAGGAGAGCCGGAGCTACACAGAGAAACCCTGTCTCAAAAAACCAAAAAAATATAAAATGTCATCTTCTCTTTATTGAGAGCTGAGGGGACACCCCCACTTCAGTGCTGTACCCAGGATGGTACTGTTGTGTTTTATAGAAAGGAGAAGAAGCCAGGGATATGTTTGGTGGAGGTGTGGTGTGGTGTGGGGAAGGGGTGCTTCTGCAGGCCCATGCTGAGCCACCCCTTTCCCCTGAGGGACCAGCCACACATCCTGAATAGCGTTTATTCAGGACATGCGGAGGGGAACTCAGGGAGCAGAGACAGAGAAGGGGTGGGGAGAGAGAGAGAAAGAGGGAGACACAGAGAGAGACAGAGAGAGAGAGTAGAGGCAGGTCATGAACACTTGGCGAGAGGTGGAAGGGAATGGGGAGAGAAGGGACAGAGAGAGAAGAGAGGAAGAGAGCAAGAGAGAGAGGAGGGGCAAGCAGCCTCTTTTACAGTGAGTCAGACACGCCTGGCTGTTGCCAGGTAACGGGGGCGGAGCCTAGAGCGAATGCAACAGGTACCTCACTCCCTAGTTCCCCCCCCCCGTGGGAAATTGAAGACACCAGCCAGTCACCTTTGACCTCCAGTGGAGTCTACAGCTCACAAATGCATCAGACAGAAGCAAATAACAGACAGAGCGCCCTGAGTCTCGCTGCTGTGGAGACCATGGTGAGGCGGGTGTGTGGAGACAGGGAGCCAGCCACACTCTCTCCACGTCTTCCAGACAGCCAAGGTTAACTACAGAACTGCACTAGCTGAGGGGCCTGGGATGCCCCGATGCAGTATTTTAGCTGAGTCTGTCTGGGATGTTTCCAGAGGCGGCTAGATGGGGAAGTCCCACCCTTGCTGTGTGAAAACCCCACAGATCCACGCGGACTTTAGACCAAACACCGAAGGCATGCTATGCTCCCCACCCCCCACACTGTGGCCTCTGGGAGCTGGGACACACACACACATCCCTTGTCTCAGACTCAAAGCCTAGGCTTAGCTGATGGGAATCGCTGGGTGTGATCTGACCTCTGCAGGGGCTGGCAACCAGGTATCCAACCGCCACGCTGGTGACTGATCACCAGTAAGAGCCGCTCATGCCATGGCTCAGATGAGACTGTGTACTGCTCAATGCTGGGACGCATCTGTCCACACTGGTGGGAATCAAGAACACCCACTGGGTGACCCAGGACAGGATGCCCCAGAGCCTGCTCTGCCCTCTGCCGGACTCCACGCCAGGACCTCTCCCGTGGCACATTTTCACCCACCCCTTTCACTGTGATAGACCATCCCCAGACTCTGGCAGGGCTACCTACTGTGACCTGCTCCTGAGGGATGTACAGGGGCCCTGTGCAAGTGCCATGGACCCCAGATGGGCTGGGGACCCCAGCATCTCACTCTCTCACCGACCAGGAAGCACTGTGTGACTGCAGCCCTGTGACAAGAGGGAGGGCTCACGTTGTCCAACACAGCACTGCTGGGTGCAAGCAGGCCACGTGGACAGGGATTCAAGTCAGAATCTGAACAGAAGCCATGGCAGAATGCTGATAACCGGCTGCTTTCTGATTCATCTTAGGCAGGACCACCTGCCTAAGGTTGCTGCCACCACCCCTCCCCCAGTGGGCCGGACCCTCCCACATCTGTCATCAACTGTAAAGATGCCCCACAACTTGTCTACCCATCTTACAGGAGGTGTTTTCTCAGATAAGATTACCTCTTTTCAGCTATAACTGATTAATGTTAAATTGTCAAAACCCAACTGGGACAATGGTTAGTAACAATTGTAGTAATTAATATTAAATAATCTCACCACGGAGTTTCTTCCCGCCTTTGACCATTTATGTTCTCGGATGAAAGACACATGTAGCCTTTATATTTTAATATGTTGTCTTAGTTAGAGCTTTACTGCTGTGAACATACACCATGACCAAGGCAACTCTTACAAAGGACAAAATTTATTTGGGGCTGGCTTACAGGTTCAGAGGTTCAGTCCATTATCATCAAGGCAGGAGCATGGCAGCATCCAGGCAGGTGCGGTGCAGGAATTGCTGAGTTCTACATCCTCCTCTGAAGGCTGCTAGCAGAATACTGACTTCCGGGCAGCTAGGATGAGGATCTTAAAGCCCACGCCCACCGTGACACACCCACTCCAGGAAGACCACACCTACTCCAACAGGGCCACACAAAATAGTGCCACTCTCTGGGCTAAGCATATACAAATTATCACATATGTCTTAAGTAGCACGATAGCTGGGCAGCTGCCTCCCCTCCGTGCTGTTAGAATTTACCTTTCTAGCCATAACCCAAGTTATTACTTACCATGTCTCATCTCGGCTGCTCTTAGCTCTGATCAGCCAGCCCCCATGGTGACAACGTTTGTCCGGCTCTGCTGACCCTTGGCGGCTGTCCTTTCCCCTCTCCTGTATGTTCTTCTATGCCTCGGCTGTTTCTCCCTCTCTCCCAAGTCTGCCAAAGCTTAACCTGATCTATATCTCTTCTGCTCAGCTATAGCCTGCTGGCATCTTTATTTACCAATCAAAATTAACTTGGGGGCAGTGTCCCAGAGGCTACATGGGGACTCTCTTGAGTCCGAGGCACCAGTCCTAGGGACCCCAAATTAACATTAAAACACAAACAACATTAGGCCAACCCAGTACAAATAATTACCAACAGGACAGGATCATCCAGGAGCCCAGCCCCTGGGCAAACCTGTGGGGTGAAATTAGGTGGGAGGACCTACCCTAAAAGCAGGGAGCACATTCCCTAGGCTCGGGTGGCATCATTCCCTAGGCTTGGGCCCCGAGCTGTGTGGACAGGGAAAATCAAGCTGAACACAATCTCCCATTGCTCTCTCTTTCCAACTATGGATGAGACTTCAGCCGCTGCTTTGAGACATCCCCGCCATGATGGGCTGTGAGCCAGAATAAAGCCTTCCTCCCTTGAGCGGCCTTTGGCAGGCATTCCATCACAGCAATGAGACAAGAAACTAAGATTACGGTAAATCTACACTGGAGTTTCTGGGGACAGCAGCAGCTGCCAGTTTTTAACACTAAGTGAACCAGGCACTAAGGTTATAGCTCATATACTGCCCTTCCCCCACCCCAGGAATGTTAGCAGAAACTCTCAGGGAATGTATCCATTGGCTACTGTGGAGTAACAAACTTTCCCTAACTTTAAACCAGCTCAGGGCTGGTTTCTCAAGGCCTCAACTGGGTCATTCATCTGAAGTAACTCGGTTCCGTGTGCCTCTCAGCTCTCCGGGGTCCAGCAGCCAGGCTGAGGGTCTGGAGACAGGCAGGGAACATCATTTGGAAGAGCTACACTGGTTTTTTTCTCTTTGCCCTGTGAACCTCAAAGTCAAAGTTCAGGGAAATGTAAACTACCCTTCAATGGCATCAACTGCAAAGTCACATGACCAAGGACATGTGTAAAGAAAGAGGGTTACAGCGTTCCAACAAAGACATTAAAGACGTCTTCCTGGGATCACCATTCACATGTGGCAGGATCGGAAATCCATCAAATATCACTGGATCTCAAGTCCCATACGTTAACTCTCCCTCTCCCTCTCCCTCTCGCTCTCTCTCCCTCTCTCTTTCTCTCTGAGTCTCTGTCTCTCTCTGTCTCCTGTGTGTCTGTCTCTCTGTCTATCTCTCTGTGCATCTGTCTCTATGTCTCTGTGTTCTGTGTGTCTCCATGTCTCTCTTTCTCTGTCTCTGTCTCCCTGTCTCCATCTCTGTCTGTCTTTCTCTGTCTCTGTCTTTCTGCCTCTCTCTGTCTCTGTCTCTGTCTCTGTCTCTGTCTCTGTCTCTGTCTCTCTCATGGTTGCAAAGATAAACTGCCAAGATTGCTGTCCAGGTCCTCTTGGTCTTGGAGAGATGTGCTGGAAATCAGTAACCTGTAGGACAAAGTGTCCTGAATGCCCTGCATTGCCGGGGACTTGGGGTAACCTGAACCCGGGGTGGAGCAAGGGCCACCTGGGAAGGTTTTCTAGAGCAGTTTATGGCTGCATCTTGGGGGATCACTCACACCTGAGGGCAGGTGTGAACCACAGGGAGCTTGCACCCTGAACAGGCCAGTACCCCATGGCGGAGAGGAGATCAGGAGCAGCGGAGCCGATCCCGTCTTAGGGGCTCCAGACTCACACCGAGTAGAGCAGAGGAGCTCAGATTAACCTTAGATGCCCTTGGCTTGAGAGCCAAGGGATGGGGTCTCGTGCTGAGGTATGTGAGTGTCTGAGGTGCCTGGTATGGCAGAATAGGCCTGTTCGAATACCCAGAGTCCTCTGCAGTGGGGCTGCTGGTCCTCGACTCCATCGAGATTGTGAACTCGGCACTAAATGCCGGGGTGGAAGGACTGTTCATCTGCGGATGCCACAGCTTCCTTTCCCCCCACCCCTGACAACCAAGCTTGTCTCCAGATGATGACAAACGTCCTGGGGGAGGAGGCGGCAGCATCGCCCTCCTTTGAAAATCATTGCTCCGTGGGGATTTCTGTAAAAGCCACAGCCAACATCCACAAAGACCGGCGCTGACAGTGAGGAGAGAAATCTTACATCCCCATGGCGCCTTCTTGGGAGACAACCGCGCTTGCAGCCCTTAGATCATGGGAGAAATACTGTCTATCTCTTCCTGCTGTCAGCATCCCACAGGGGCGGCGGGGTGGGGGAGGGGACGGGGGAACCGGGGAGGGGGGGGAGAGAAAGAGGGGTGGGGGAAAAGAGATGGAGCGGGGGATTCGTGCGCATCAGATCTAGAAAGCCTGGCGGAAGTGTAAATCCACTGGCACCAAGTTGGAAGCTGGCGAGAACTGAAGCCAAGCGGCTTCCTCCAGCCACACTGCCCCTTGCCGGCCGCGGTGGGCTGCCTTGCCCTCTGCCTTGTGGCTGGGTTCTGTCCTGGAAGGAAGTCGGAGGGATGATGAGAAGCGCCAGAGTATTTATTCCACACTTGCAGAAGGTCCACACAGTCTGTATAGCCCTCGGCCAAGGGCAGGATGGAGATGGCGCCCCCTGGTGCTTAGACCTAGGAACTGCATGCTCTGTATGGCTTCCGGCACCCATACAATTCTTTGTAACAATTTCTTCCTTAACAGTTTCAGTAAGAAATGTCCCCTGTAGACTCCTGGGTTCTACAGTTAGTCTGGTGATGGCAGGTGCGGTTTGCGAGGCTGTGGAAACTGATCAGCGAGATCTAGCCGGGGAGGAAGCGGCTCACTGGAGGTGGATTCCTGGTGCATATTATCCTGTCACTCTGTCTGCTTCTTGGTTGACGGTGAAGTGTGCACCTGTCCTCGGGATCATGCCTCTGTCCTGAGTCCCTGGTCAAGTGCATATAGACAAGTGAACTGAACTCTAAAACCAAGATGCACCCTTC
Source organism: Apodemus agrarius (assembly GCA_964023405.1). Classification (NCBI taxonomy): domain Eukaryota; kingdom Metazoa; phylum Chordata; class Mammalia; order Rodentia; family Muridae; genus Apodemus; species Apodemus agrarius. Next base: position 2,279,408 of record OZ030028.1, read on the forward strand.
TTTTTAATGTGTTCTCTGGGGGTCGGGAGTGGGGTTGTCGCCCACCAATGCCCTGCAGGTGAAATGGATCGGAGGGAGTTACTGTGTCTACCCGGTATTTAGTCACTGGATGCCTGCACAGAAACCAGGCCTGGAGGCTTAGGGTAACGGGAAAAGGGAACCATGAAGTCCTTGCTGGTTGGCCTTTCTCGCCTTCCGGGAGCAAGTTGAGACCAGTAGCTCCTTGGTTCCCAACACAGCCTTTGTGAGCCCCTGATGGTGCAGAATGCAATGCCCATGGGCTGCTTCCCTCGTCTCACTCCCATTTTCCAGATGGGGAAGTTGAGGCCAATGGAAAAAAAAAGAGACACACGCAGGCATCTTCCACACGGATAGCTGACTGTTTGGGGGATCCTGCCCTCTTCTGGTTACAGAACTAGCATCTCTCGCAGGTGCTGTCAAGCCAGACCCTGGACTGCATCTAACCCACCCTTTCGTCCCAGCGCCCTCCAGAGTGACACCCCCCTCTACTCAAGGTGCCTCCTAGATGACACCAAGATCCGAAGTGGGGAGATCTCTTTCACAATGGCTACAGTTGCCTTTGAATACCTAGAGGCTAGAAAACACTCCCCCTGCTCAGTCCTCCTAGAGGAGGGAATGCCTCCAACTCTGTGACCTCAAGCACTCTCACTTTTAAAGGAAAGTCTTTGTTTTTTTGTTTTGTTTTTTCCAGACAGGGTTTCTCTGTGTAGCCCTGGCTGTCCTGGAACTCACTCTGTAGACCAGGCCGGCCTGGAACTTAGAAATCTGCCTGCCTCTGCCTCCCAAGCGCTGGGATTTTGTATTCCGTGTTTGCCTGCTGAGGTCCTGCTGTCCCAGTACCTGCTGCCTCTGTAACCCTGTAACCCCTTCAACAATTCCCACGGCGTCGGAACCCTCCTGTCTGCAGGCTCGGCTCTCGCTCGGCTGCTTTCCTTACCACACAGTGTTCCCCAGGCCCTCTACTCTTCACTCTAGTCCCCAGCGTAAATCTGATGAAAACAATGAGGCGTAACCACGCCACAACCAGACTGTCTGCTGTTGTGAACTTTTATCTACCAGAGACTCTGGTCCTGGGCATCTTATCTGAGCTTTATTAAAATCGTTCAGGACGTGGGCGGAATGCAGCCTGGCTTCTCCGGACATGAGCAGCCTCTGGCTCTTCCTGAGTTCTCGTCAACCGTCTTTACCACCCACGCTTCTCCCAGTGTTTCCGTGGGCCCCTGGGCTCCAGCAGAATGTCCTGTCACTCTCCTGATGGCACTGGCTTCTTTAAACCACCGCTCCAGACTCTTCACATCCCTCCTATAAACCAGTCCCAAAGGCCCAAGGCCCAGGTCAGCTTCACCTCAGGGATGGAAGAGCTTCTTGGTTCGTGGTTTCACCAATTCAGTGGAATGCCCATCCATCATGGCGGGGAGGGCCTGGCTGACTTCCTGGTGGCAGATGTCTATGGCAGAGGCTCCTCGTGTGCAGTCCAACCAGAGAGCAAAGGAACCAGAAGCAGGCGCAATCTTCACAGCCTGGCCCCCGTTTCTTGCTTTGTCAAACAGATCCCAGCTTCTGAAGGTTTCCCCGTTTCCAAAACAGCGCCACCTGCTGAGAAGAAATGGAATGAGCACACAGGGAACAGTTCACGCTGACACTGGGGCTTGGGTGGGGTTTCTTGGCTTCCTGTGGCCATCCCTGGAGGAAGACAGGAGTGGGTGCTGGGCCTTCTGAGCGTCCAGATACCGGCTCTGATTTGGAACTGTCTCAGCTGAGTGAGGTTGGTGCTAGAGGCAGGATCATGCTCATCCCTTTGGTGAACTCTGGAATGGTGTGCATCCCAGCCTTAGACATCTCCTTCAGCATCTTCGGGTCGTGCAGAAGCCCTGAAATGTCACTTTTAGTGTCAATTAGACACACCCCCTTCAGAGGAACACAGAGAATGGTCCTAAGTCACCTGGAATAGCAACAAGACATATGTGATACATGGTCAAGGAGGAGTGGATACAGAAAATAGCTCCCATTACCCCCCATCTGATGGTGGGTGGGGCACTCAGAGAGCGGGTGTTCCCCTCCAGGTGAATAGGCCAGAACAAGTAAGTAGGGGAATCTGTTGCAAGAATTGTCACCCCAAGGAGACTAGACAATGTCTACTGCTTCCTTCAAAAGTCCCAGGGAAGCTGGGCGGTGGTGGCGCACGCCTTTAATCCCAGCACTTGGGAGGAGGCAAAGGCAGGCGGATTTCTGAGTTCGAGGCCAGCCTGGTCTACAGAATGAGTTCCAGGACAGCCAGGGCTACACAGAGAAACCTTGTCTAGAAAAAAAAAATCCCAGTAACAAACCAGTTCATCTATTTTACAGAGTGTGGGTGACCCAAAAGCTGTGCTCACAGAGATCAGCACCCAGCACGGTTGATAAATCCCCCATGGCTGTGTGGATGGCATCTTTACAGTCCAGCCCCTCCCAAGCCCTGGAGTCCACGTGTAGATATGGCAGAAGTGTACACTAGCGGCTGGATGGGGGGAGGGGGGCGCTGCATACACTAGCGGCTGGGACAGGGGACTGCATACTCAGTTGAGCTCCCATGATCTCCCCTACCCAACGTCAGACTTTGACAGGCCCAGCTGTGATGCGCTTTTGCAAACAGCCCAGCTGGTCTTGGGCAATGGCAGTTGTCTTGCTAGAGGACTATGGGTGCCATCCAACAGACCCCTGGACTGTGGCTGCGGCCAGCGTCGGCTGGTTTCCATGTCGACTCAGCAGCTCCAAGTGGCTGTCACTGGCCTAAACTGGGTCTCTAAAAAGAAGGGAGTCCTGACCCTCCTACGCTGCCCAGTCCACACCCAGCAGTCCCCTGACCCTTGTCCCATGCCTGTGTGTGGAACCAGACAGTCCACAAGAAACACCTCTTGCCCGTGAATAGATAGATCAAGGCTCCCGGGCCTCCCCGGTACTCCGTGGGTTTACCTCATCATCTCTTGATCCTTAAAGAGACAGGGTGCAATACTTGTTTCAGCCAGATCACTCTTCCTGACCTGGTGCTAGCCCTGGATATCCGCTTTGCCCCAACCATGCCAGTGTCGGAATCCGAGCACGGCCACTACCACTCAGTTGTCTTCTTTTCAGAGAGGGTATCCTCACAACTAGGTTTGTGGAAGATTCTCAAACACACACAGCCTCAGGGAGAACCACGAAGGTGTCAAAAGTGAATTGACGGTGTCTGTCTGGACAGGAGCAGAGCAGAGAATGCTACACAGAGAAGGGCTTTGGTGTGGGGTGGGACAGGGGACAACAAGCAAATGGTAGGTGGCCACTCCAAGGGATCCTTAAGTAGAAAGACACACACAACAAAAATATGTACCAGTCACTTCTAAACTACACCCCCCTGAGAACACAGCCTACCTCCCACCCCCTCAGGATTGGCTGCAACTCTATAGACTGTACAAGGAGAAAGCTGGTCACACTCACATTTGGGAACTGTAAGGAGATCACGTGACCACCCAGAGAACCAATTAACCATCACTTAGGCTATGCCTGCTAGACTAGAGCTCCCTGAGTTCAAAGCCTGAGTCTCCTTCCTAGCTGTGCGACTGTGGCTGGTTGCCCCTCTCTGGGCCACGGTTTCTCATTATGTAAGAATCAGTGTTTCTTCAGCACACAGCGGGTAGGGGAGTTGAACGAACCAGGGCTTGCCACATATTTAGTATATATCGATGTGCATCAAGGTTTATATGCTTCCTGTTAAATAAATACGTGAATGAGAGACAGAGACAGAGAGGTAGAAAGAGAGAGACAAAGACAGAGAGACAGACAGAGGCAGAGAGACAGAGAGAGAGAGAGAGAGAGAGAGAGAGAGAGAGAGAGAGATATGAAGTAACTGAGTTAGGCTTACATCTGAGTCACCCGTCTTGTCCTGACCTCTTAAGTGACAGAGCTGGGGAGGACTCCCAGGGAGCACGGATAGGCAATCACTCAGATGCAGAGACCCCACGGTTCACAGTGATGGTGCCGAACACGGAGCTGAGCTGAGTCCCAGAGGACCAGGAGACCCACCAGGCCTCACGTGTGGGAGCCAGGGCCCCCACCCACACCCCCAGCACCCTCCACCGAGCTGGGAGCAGGGAACATAAAGGATGGCTGGAACCTGGAAAGGCTGCAGGTTAAGAATTACTAGGCAGCTCCGGGCTTGTGACTGAGGCACAAGAAATACCACCACAGCAGGGCAGAAAGCTAATGAGAAACCCAACGGGCCCTGCAGAAGCTTAACAAGAAATACGGCCAGGCTCCCCGGAGGAAGAGTTGCTGGGAACTGCCATCTCTCCCCAGTGGGGATCGATCTGACTGGAAAGTGAAGAGCACAGGAAGCAGACACCTGGAAGATCTACGGCGGGGGTGGGGGTGGGGTGGGGGTGGGGGTGGGGTGGGGGTGGGGAGGATGGGTACGCATGCCCTGTAAATCAAGGACCAAGTGTGTGAGCACAGGTGGATAAGAGGATTTGTGTTTGAGGTAACGCTGGGCTGAGGCAGAGAATGGTAAACACTTGGGGAGGAGGGAGAGGTGCCCGAAGGATCAGCATCAGGAAACAGGAAGTGCCCACAACATGCCTGCCCCCCCCATCTGTTTGTACTCCCATCCCACCCCTCCCCTTTGAGCCCTGAAGGCCCTTGGTCTTTCTAGCCACCTTGAGCACTGAGATAAGGAATCCCCATACCTGACCCCTCTCCCCCAGGAGACCTCAAAGCACCCACCAAGACAGCAGAGAACTCCCCATCCCCACCCCCGCCCCACCCACCCACCCCATCCCCAAACCCGGAGAACTTTGTGCCTGGCAAGTACTGTGGCTTCCCCAACTGATTCCAGCCATACCACTCTGGGACAAAGGCACCTTAATGTTCCCATTCCTCAGTGAGGAAACTGAGGCTGGGGGAGGTTGAGGAGTCACCTCTACACCACAGGCCAGGGATGGAATCCAAGCCTGGGCCACCTGGCTCCGCCCAGTTCCTGTCCTTGGCCTCAGAGCAGCCTTTTGGTCTTCTGAGTTCTGATGTCTGACAGGAGGCTACCCTGGAGCACAGCCTCTTGAGCCCCCTCTGTCGGTCAGTCAGGGTTTCACACACTGGCGGTGCCTCCTTTGAGACAAAGCTAAGAACTGCTGTAGTAAGCCCTTGGCATCCTCAGACAGATGTGGACTCAAAGCTAGGAAAGTGGGTGACCTTGCCCACCAAGGTTCCTCTCTGCAGGGGACAGTTGCATGGGATAAGCAGGCTGACTTCTCCACGTATCCTGGTTTCTTTAATGTCCCCGACTCCCACGGTGTATGACAGACTGTCCTTGACTCCCAGTTCTGGAGGCTGGGAACTCCATGATCAAGAGGACACATGCTTGGCACTGTGACAGAAAGCTCCCATCAGCAGGAATGATCACAACATCAGTCCACCGACTGGGCTGAAACTTGGAAGTTTCTACCTCCCAAGAGCCTTCTTTCCCCAAAGCACTATCACCCTGGAAACTCTATGCTCAATACATAAGCCCTGGGGACACGTTCAAACTACAGCAGAAGCTCATTCTGCCGAGAGCCTCGTAGGACCTTGCAAAGCCTCAAACCTGTTTCCACTCGGGAAAATAGGATGTGTCTGGGAGTCTGAGGCAGGTAAATTCCGGGCCAGCCTGAGCTTCATATGGTGATCCTCCTTCAACAATCGTGAAAAGAAAAGTGATTTCCTCCAGCTCCACAGAATTCTAAGACAGCAATCCGTCTCCCCTCCCCTGCCATCCCATCCCATCCACACCGCCACCCACCCACCCCCACCCTCCGCTCTGCCCCTTCCCCTCCCTTCCCTCCTCCCCTCCCAACTACCTCCCCTAACCCCTTCCAACTCTGGCTTTGCTCATGGTCAGCCTAACTAAGACAGGACCACCCCAGTGCTGGAGCAACTAAGCAAAGAGAAAGAGAAAGGGGGTCTGGTGGAGGGGCTTCTCCTGTTGTCCTGGCTTAGCCATCCCTCAACCTGGGAAGTGGGAGCTTCAGCCTGTGCCTGTCCCCACTTGTCCATCCCCTGGAAGTGGTGCTGATTTCACTGGTGGCTTGGCTGACCATGCAGGTGACATCCTGGCTTCTGTGAGCCACAGAATCCAGTGGACATCAAAGCAAGACACCCATTCCTAGCCACCAGCTCCCCCTGGGTCTCTGCTGCACTTACCTGCCTTCTTCCTGGGCTCCGTGCAGCTGGCCTCTGCCTACACACACACACACACACACACACACACACAGGTATACACACATTCACACACACACACAGGTATACACACTTTCACACACACAGGTATACACACGTTTATACATTCACACACACACATACACACACATATATACACACATTCACACACATGTGTGTATATATGTGTGTGTATACACACATGCATATATACACACATGTGTGTATATGTGTGTGTGTATACACACATGCATACACATGCATACACACAGGTATACACACATTCACACACATACACACATTCACATATACACACATATACACACATTCACACACATACACACATACACACATATACACACATGCATACACATGCATACACATACAGGTATACACACATTCACACGTATACACACATTCACACATACACACATATACACACATTCACACACATACACACATATACACATGCATACACATGTATACACACACATACACACAGGTATACACACATACATACATTCACACATATACACACATACATACACACACAGAGGTATATACACATTCACACACATACACACATTCACACATACACACATTCACACACACATGCATACACACATACACACGCACTCACACACGCACTCACACACTCATTACATGGTGGTGAATGCCATGCCCTTTTCCCTCTCGATGCTGTGTCTTCCTCCCTCATTCCTGTTCTGTCCTCCAGACCTTGCCCAGGACAGTGACCTTGGTTAACCTTGGTCTTACCCTATCAGGCTCTGGTGGTGGCACAGAGAACACCTCTTGGTGAAGCGTGGCAACCACGTGGGCCGGGCTACAGGTCCCCATCGTCTTAGGATTCCAGCCAATCCACCAAGGCTACAGCTTGGCCATCCTCATCACAGCTCTACATGTGAAGATCCCATAATTACAAAGTCAGTACCAGGAGTGCCGCCATGTGTGGCCACGTGTGGCCATGTGTCTCAAGGGTCCTTTCTCTCTAGCTTCCCTGCTTGGGAGACCTCACCATCTGATTCTCAAAGTCTGAGACACTGGCTAGAATCTGTGTTTCTAACCAGCTTCCAGAAGCCGGAAGTCACAGCCCACGCAACCATAAGCTGGTGACCGACCAGAAAGACTCAGTGTGGCTCTTAGTTTTAATTGTCACCTTGGCACAAAGCAGAATCTGAATGAGGGACTGTCTGGATGAGACTGGTCTGTGGGCATCCCTATAGACCACTCCCTTGATCACATTAGCTGAGGGGGGAGATTCTGCCCCCGTGGGCAGCAGCATTCTCTAGACTTCTCCCAGAGTTGAGAAAGTAGGCTGAGCAGTAGGCATGTGTAATGACAATTTTAGAATTTTGGTTTCTTTAAGAAACACAGAAATATTACAAGACTATCTTTCATTTTAATCCCAGGTGTGGGATATGGGGCTGCTGCAGATTCCAGTGGTGTATTCAGGGGCTGGGGGGGGGCAGTGGACTTTTACCTCAGGTTAGTTGAGTTCTAATAGGTCGGGAGACAATTTGTTGCAATAAGCCCGTGTAAAGAACACATAACTCAGTTATAATATTTATAAGCTGCACGCCTAGATTGGGCAGATATACTCTATGCCCAGCTATGAGATCCCTTGCTATTTGTGGCTTCTCCAGGCCATGTGGTTCTGCTCCATCTTCCTTCCCCCTCTCTTCCTCTCTCTCTTAAAACCTCCAGCACCACCTTTCCCTTCCACTGCCCAAGCACAGGCTCTAGCCTTTAATTGACCAGTTAAACTGGGGAGAAGATTCACATGAAATCACCTGAGTACATGATCCATTTCTCGTGGGAGAGGACAGCCCCTCACACAATGGATGTAAATCAAGCAGCTCCGAAACTAAGGCAGTGAAAACCACTCTGGGCCACCATCCAGGCCACACGCCTGCAGAGCAGTGGTAGACAAGCTGCCCAGGTTTCTCTGAGCCTCAGTTTCCCTATGGGGTTTGCCAGGTTAACAATGACCTTGTGTGCTTCAAAGGGCATGCCATAGACACCCTGCTTATTGGGCTCAGTGGGGGTGCTTCACTGAGAGAGAAACGGCAAATCCTAGATGCTAAGGGGGCTGAGCTCGAGCAACAATGGCTTGGCCAAGTGGTAGCCAGAGACGAAAGAAGGAGCAGCTGGAAATGGGGTGTGTGTGTGTGTGTGTGTGTGTGTGTGTGTGTGTGCATATGTGTGCACACATGTATGTATGCATGTTAGTGTGCCTGTGTGTTTGTGTGTATAGGTGTGTGCACACTGTGTTTCTGCATGTGAGTGTGTGTGAAGTGTGTATATGTACACCTGTGTGCATGTGTGTGCATACATGTGAGTGTGCGTGCAAGGGTGTGCACGTATGTAAATGCCCAAAATCTGAGACCGGTTGTTAAAAGCTCAGCAGTACAAGCCGGAGGAACAGCAGCACACAGACACTGACGCAGGAGTGGGCACACTTAGTGCTCCAGAGCCTGGAGGGATGGAGGAGGGTAGAGCAGGTATGGAGGAGGCTGATAGGCCTTTGCTGCCTTGGTGTGTGTGTGTGTGTGTGTGTGCATGCGCGTGTGTGCGTGTGTGTGTGTGTGTGTGTGTGTGTGTGTGTGTGACTCGCAGGTGCCTGTGACAAGCTTGCATCTGGGCATCAGTTTTCCACACACAGACTAACAACATCCTGCCTTGCTAGGAGATCAGCGTCACATTGGCGTCCACTGGTGACAGCTTTGCATTCTGCAGTTTGCCCATTCGAGAGCACAAGGCTTTTCACCCATCAGCACAGCCGGATTTGCTTTCAGACTTCCATGAAATCTCCAGCTCTCCCCAAGTAATCTAATTCTCACGGTCTAACAGAAGTGGAAAGAAAAGAGTCTTCCAGGAGAATGCAAAACAAAACATTACCAGCTTAGGCCAGAGAGACTTCAAAATGGCATTTGGAGTTCTTGGCGGGAGCCTGTGGGTCAGCTGTCTGCTGCCCATGTGGGCTGGGACTCAGCAGTGGGCAATGTGTTTAGAGCTGGGTCTTTGAAATGGAGGCTCCGTGGAACCTTCAGAATCTGCCCGTCACAAGCAGCCGTAACACTGAGAACAGCCTTCCTCCGAGGGTCTGTATTTCCCATCCTGCAAATTCAGCTCTGTCAGATACACACACAGAAACAGCCATGCCAAGTGTTGACCCTGAGGTATCAGTCTCAGCAGATACTGAGGGAACTGGAGTACTCCAGTTGGAAGAAAACGGCCAACCACTTTGAGATCCAGGTAGCACTTTCTTGACACGAAGCGTGTTCTTGCCAAGGGGCCCAGCGATTACGCTCCAAGGAATTGACTAACAGAAACGAACACACATAACCTCAAGAAGCCTTGTGTGGAGATGGATCACGTGATCAACAGGAGCAGCAGGCAATGGTGGTGTAAGTTTGTAATCACGGGGCTGGAGAGGCTGGGACGGAAGGAGGCCTGGGGACCCACTGGCCAGCCAGTCTTAGGGTTTACTGCTGTGAACAGACACCAAGACCAAAGGCAACATTGTAAGGACAACATTTAATTGGGGCTGGCTTACAGGTTCAGAGGTTCAGTCCATTATCATCAAGGCGGGAGCATGGCAGCATCCAGACAGGCACAGTGCAGGAGGAGCTGAGAGTTCTACATCTTCATCTGAAGGCTGCTAGCAGAATACTGGCTTCCGGGCTGTTAGGATGAGGGTCTCAAAGCCCACACCCACAGTGACACACCTCCTCCAACAAGGCCACACCTACTCCAACAGGGCCACACCCACTCCAAGTTCACACCTACTCCAACAAGGCCACACCTACTCCAACAAGACCACACCCACTCCAACAAGGTCACACCTCTTAATAGCACCACTCCATCGGCTGAGCATATACAAACCATCACAGTCTAATTAGGTTTAGCCTGATTAAGATCCTGGCCAGGTCTACCAGTTGGTTCCAAAGGTAGAATGTTTCTATGGAGGGGGCTGGGTGATGGGGCTATCCTCTCTCCCAGTGAGAGCTTGGCTTTCCTGTGCCAGTCTGGTCTGGGTCAGTGGGATGCCTCAATCCAAACTTTCATTCCACTGATTGTATTCAGTGTCTTCACCTTCCTGGTGCAGAACACACATCTCACGGCTGGTACACAGAGGAATGGACTTGGGGTGTTGACACGCCTCTGGGAGCACTAGTGGAAGTCAGGGCTACTCAAGGCAGAGCTCCAATCAGAAATCATGGCCTATACTGTTCGCCAGCGCCATCAAAGCGGGAAGAGCTTAGCTGGCTTTCTTACATAGCCCAGGGAATGGTGCCTCCCAGAGTGGGCGTCACTGAACCATCAAGACAATGTTGACAAAGCTAACCTGGATGTTAGCCTGAAATATTCCAGTCTTCCTATTTATATATGGATTTGGCGTGTAGCGATGTTTAGTTTGGCATAAACTACATATATCAGGATTTTTTAAATACTTTTTATTTATATGTCAAACTCAAGTCACAGAAAGGCTGCACAGAACTTGCTGAACTCCTGGTGGCCCTTCACCCCAACATGAGCATGCAGGTTCTGCAGTGCAAGCTGTGAGACCAAGAAGGGGCCTGCCCCTCCACCCCCCAGAAACATTGTACCTTTGGAACCAACTGGTAGACTGGCCAGGATCTCAGGCTAAACCTGATTAAACTGTGATAGTTTGTATATTCTCAGGCCCTGGAGTGGCTATTAGGAGGTGTGGCCTTGTTGGAGTAGGTGTGGCCCTGTTGGAGTGGGTGTATCACTCTGTGTAGGCTTTGACACCCTCATCCTAGCTGGGATTCTTTTTTTCTTTTTCTTTTCTTTTCTTTTTAAAGCTTTATTTATTATATGTGTAGTGGCTATTCCTGGTTGTCAACTTGACTATATGTGGAATGAACTACAATCTAGAATTGGAAGGCTCACCTATGATCCTAATCTGGAGGCTCAGAGATATAAGTTTCTGACCTGGACTTAGCATGGAGATCTTGAAGCATGGATTCCAGTTCAAGATCATCAGGTGTGGAGACATACACCTTTAATCCCAGATTATGGCTATGGATTCTAGTTCAAGTTCATCTGGGATTAAAGGCATGGATACACACACCTTTAATCTGGGCTACACCTTCTACTGGAGACATATATAAGGACATTGAAAGAAGGAAGACTCATTCTTCCTTGCCGGCTTGCTTCGTGGGACTGAGCAACTGCAAGATCCTTGGACTTCCATCCACAGCTGCTGCTGACTACTGTTGGGGAGTTGGACTACAGACTGTAAGTCATCGACAAATTCCCTAACTACATAGAGACTGCCCATAGGATCTGTGACTCTAGAGAACCCAGACTAATACAATATGTAAGTACACTGTAGCTGTCCTCAGACACTCCAGAAGAGGGAGTCAGATCTCATTACGGATGGTTGTGAGCCACCATGTGATTGCTGGGATTTGAACTCAGGAACTTCGGAAGAGCAGTTGGTGTGCCATCTCTCCAACCCCAGGTTTTTTGTTTGTTTTTTTTTTCAATTCACCAATTTCCTTTCTCACCTGCTGTCTCCACCTGTGACGCCTTCCTGGTTTCTGTGCTCCTGACTCTTTGATGGATCCCCGAGCAGAGCACTTAGGTTTTAAACAGAACCTGGGAAACCTTATCAGCTCTTCCTGCGGGAACCACTGGGATAAGGAAGCTGGGGTGGGGGGGGTGTTTCACTGATGTCACCCAGACAGTGAGCCTGTGCACACGGGTCTCCACCATGCCGGAAGCCTGTTACCTCTCCATCCGGTGACCCGCAGGATTGCATTTCTGTGGGGCCCCAGCTTGATGGTTCTTCAGAAAGAAGCGAACTGCCCAGAGAAGGCTGTTCAGGAGCTCCGGGAAGGAATGATGGTCAGAAGCTTGAATCCAACTTACCATCCAGTGCCGAGGAGGCAACCCAACCACGGCTGTCAAACAGCCATGACCTCGAACTCACAGACAAAAGCCTGGCATCACTGTGGGTTTTGTTTGTGGTTTTGTTTTTGTACAAGCTAAGCACTACCTCTTTGCTTGCGACACACCGACCCCCACGGAGCACCCAGACAGGACCAGTCTGCCCAGAAGTGAAATCTAACATGGGTATCACCAGAGTGGGGAGCAGATGGGGGGGCAGGCTGTGCGCAGCTCTGGGGGAGGCTGGCACCATCTACAGAAATACCAGGAGTGGCCTCCAGGGAGAAAGCAGATGGATGCAGAAATGAAAGAAACCTCTCTTTGTGGCCATGAAGTTGGTTAGTGGTTTAGAATATGTACTGCTCTTAGAGAGGGCCTGAGGTCAGTTCTCAACACCCAAGTCAGGAAAGCTCACAACCTGTAACTCCTATGCATCTGCCCACACAGAGACACACGCACACGCACACACACATGCATACAACCACACACGCACATGGGTACATACACGTACACACACACTCATACACACATGCACACACACACATACAGACACATACACACATGGACACACACTCATAGACACATGCACACACACACTCATAGACACATGCACACACATACACACACACATGCACTTATGCACACAGGCATGTTCACGGGCACACACATGTATGCATGCATGCACACTTTCATTTATGCACACAAGTATGTGTGCCTATACACACACACACACACACACATACACACACACTTAAAAAGTATACAAATACGTCTTTTAAAATATAATGTAAGAATATAAATATGATATACTATGGGTAGCTCCTACGTGCAGAATATATTAACACTGATAGTCACAGACAATCATATTTACTTGGAGTCCCCGCAGAAACAAGAGATTTTTCTCTGAAGCCCTTCAAAGACACTCAGACATATCATATGCAAATATATTAGACATATTTAACTGTGTGTATGAATAATGAATAAATCACTCTCTCAAAAATTACATAAATACCGACTCGGGCAATCATTACCCTCTCTTTTGCTCCAACTCCCCAGTTATATTGTTACAGAAATAAATGATGTGTATGAGTGGCGCCATTTACAGGTTTCTTTATTTTTGAGACAGGAGCTCACCGTGTAGCTCGGACTGGCCTGAACTACCAAGGTCTACTGCCCTCGGCTTCCTGGGCGCTGAGATTAAAGTGGTGACGGTGCCAAGCTTTTGTATTTGTAGTTTTAGAAACTGTTGGTGAGGGCTGGAGAGATGGCTCAGCGGTTAAGAGCACCGACTGCTCTTCCAGGGATCCTGAGTTCAAATCCCAGCAGCCACCGTGGCTCACAACCATCTATAATGAGATCCAACGCCCTCTTCTGGTGTGTCTGAAGACAGCTACAGTGTACTCATCATACACATAAAATAAATAAATCCTTTTAAAGGTGAGGAATAGGTCTCAATCATGCAACGCTCGTGTGTGAGACCCTGGGTTATATCCCAGAATTTTCATTTTAATGTCTCTAATGTGTAATGGTTAAATTTTTCAGCTTGAAGGATTGAAGTGAAAAAAAAAAAAAACACCATACCTGGGGCTGGGGAGCACCATTCCATAGCCGGGGTCTCTGGCTGCACAAGAGGGAGAAAGCCAGCTGAGCCCCAGAAGTCACCTTGCTACCTCCTGACTGTGGGCATGGCGTGACCGCTTCCTCAGGCTCCTGCTGCCATGGTGTCCACACAGGGACAGACAGCACCCTTCGCTGTGGGTCAGAACAAACCCTTTCTCCCTTCATCAGATTTTGCCAGGTACTTGAACCCCTCCATGTACACACATCCCCGAAAGCATCTACCCTGGAAAGTTCCCAAGTTTGCTGCTGTAGCAGCTTTTCTTCTCCAGGGGGCCAGGAGACAGACATAAGGAATGGTCCACTGAAATGGACACTGTGTGCATATTTCAGTTCTTTAGTGTGTGAAAGGCATCTGAGATCAAGGGTCACTGGAGTAAGATTTTTGAAGCAAAAAAAAAAAAAAAATGTAGAAAGAGCTGAAGCGTTTCCCCTGGGCCGTGCATGGCCGCATGGATTCCAGCTACCGCCGCTCCGGAACACGCTCCGAGTATCAAAATACTGAAAGAGGAAAGCGCATTTCACAGCAGTTGCCTGACACACACCCTCAGGACATTACCAGCCAAAAGAAAGTTCCAGAACCCCAAAACACCTTGGTCGTGTGGGGTCCTCTCTGTGCCCCTGGGGTCTGAGGATTCTGTGCTTTGTTTCGTGGGATGTTAGTGCTTCCATTTGACATGACCTGGATTAAGGAGAAGGTGGGCGTCCGGACACACCTGTGGGGGATTGACCTGATTGTGTCAACTGAGGCACCGTGGGTGTGCCGTTCCCTGCCTGGGACCCTGACCTGGATGAGGGAAGGGAGCTGAGCTGCCTCTGCTTCCTGCTGGTGGCTGTCATGTGACCCACTGCTCCACGTGCCTTTACCCGCCATTACTACGCATCAAAATAAGCCTGTGGTCTGCTGTCCTGGCTGGTTCTGCGTGTCAACCTGACACAGGCTGGAGTTATCACAGAGATAGGAGCTTCAGGTGAGGAAATGCCTCCAGGAGATGCAGCTGTAAAGCATTTTCTCAATTAGGGATCAATGTGGGAGGGCCCCACCCATGGTGGGTGGGGCCATCTCTGGGCTGGTAGTCTTGGGTTCTATAAGAAAGCAAGCTGAGCAAGCCAGGGGAAGCAAGCCAGTAAGGGACATCCCTCCATGGACTCTGCATCAGCTCCTGCTTCCTGACCTGCTTGAGTTCCAGTCCTGACTTCCTTTGGTGATGAACAGCAGTGTGGAAGTGTAAGCTGAATAAACCCTTTCCTCCCCAACTTGTTTCTTTTTGTTTTGTTTTGGTTTTTTTGTTTTGTTTTGTTTTCGAGACAGGGTTTCTCTGTGTAGCCCTGGCTGTCCTGGAACTCACTCTGTAGACCAGGCTGGATTCGAACTCAGAAATCAGCCTGCCTCTGCCTCTCAAGTGCTGGGATTAAAGGTGTGCGCCACCAGCGCCCAGCTCCCAACTTGTTTCTTAATCACGATCTTTGTGCAGGAATAGAAATCCTGGCTAAGATATCTGTTAAGTTGCTTCTGTCGAGGTATTTTATGGAATCTATGAGAAAAGAAACTAAGAGTGTGGTGCTGGGGGTGGAGCCTTGGGTCTCGTGTGTGCACGCTGGGTCCCGGGCTCACAGCTTATTAGCTTATCAGGTGGCCTGGGACATGCTATGGGGACATGCCAGGCCTCACAGCCACTCCACCAGCTGGGAATCACTCATGCAATTCTACCAGCAGCCTCAAGCACAGAGCCTGTCCCCGGCACACTCATCCAGGGGAACGTGACTGTTACGGCTGTTGCTATTGTTCATCACATTGTAGTGACATTTATGGGTCACGGAAACAGCCCGTGGTCCTCTGGTCACAGTCTACATGGTGCCCTGGGCTGTTGGGTTTGAGCCCAGCGAGAAAAACCATCACTTCTGCTCCACACGCTTCAAATAAATGTCCCCTCTTCTACAACAAGCATGAGCTCCTTTATAATTAAGAGAGAAGAGACAAAAAGATACATTTGTCTCCATGGGTAGACGCCACACAAGTTGCGGGAGGTGGGGGAGGTTTGGGCTTTGGAGATCAGCTCTGGCTGGCCTCGGATCACACACCTATAAAACAGGGAGACAGGGCGCGATCGGCAGGCGCACCGCCTGCAGCTAAATCTGTCCACTTTCCCCAGCCTGGGAGACACGGGTTCTGGGAGGCAAGAATTACACCCGCCCGTTCAGATTTGCAGTTGCTTGCCCCACTCACTCAGGAAAATCAGCTCAGCAGGACTGTTCATCAAATACCACCAATGCAGGGGACAGGAGGGAAGGGACAGGCTGCAAGTCAGGGCCAATTCCTGTGCAGATCTCCAGGGCCTCCTACATTAGTTTGACTGTTGACCTCCAAGAGAACCAAAGCTGTAGCAAAGACACTGACCTATTAGCCCAACCACACCCACACTCCCCCACCCCTTCTCCTTTTGTAGACAGGTTCTCCCTAAGTAGCTCTGGCTGTCCTAGAACTACATAGACCCAGCTGTCCCCCAAACTCACCGAGATCCCCCTGCCTCTACCTCCAGGGTGCTGGGATTAAAGGCCTGCACCTGACCTTTCCACTTTAAAGTGGTTAAAATGGGGGCTAGGAGAAGGCTCAGGTGGTGACACTGGTCATTGTGCAAGATTGGGGACCTGACAGAGGTCCCAGGACCTCTGGAGGAAGAGGTTTGGGGCTGCTGGGACTCTGGCCAGCAGTCTGTCAGCACTGTTCCTCTGTGTAGGTGCCATTGTGAACGGCTCGTGGGTGCTCAGTTTAACTCGTCCCCAGCACCCAGGCTGCTCTGGGCACCTCTTGGGCTACTTTGGGGTGAAAGGAACAGGCTCAGCCAGGTTCTCTGACACGGGGGAGGAACACAGACCTGTCACAGAACAGGGGAAAGGAGGCGAAGCCCCAGGGAGCCTGGATTCACCCAACTCTCAAGGAAGAACCTGAACTAGGGAGTGGAATGTACCAGAAAATACATGTTCCTCCTCTGTAGCCTCATCATCCCCTCCCGGGATCACTAGCATGGAATGGTTAAGAGAGGGGTGGAGCCAAGGCGTTGGAGAGATGGCTTAGTGGTTAAGAGCACTGACTGCTCTCTCCAGTGGTCCTGAGTTCAAATCCTGGCAACCACGTGGTGGCTCACAGTCATCTGTAGTGGGCTCTGATGCCCTCTTCTGGTGTGTCTGAAGACAGCTACAGTATAATATATACAGTATATAATGTATACTGTATATACACACATATATTTATCATATATAATAATTTAATAATATAATGTTAATATAAAAGTAATTAATATTATATAGTATTAAGTATCAGTACTATATAATGTTATTAATATGAATACTAATAGTATATAATATTAATACTATATAATATTATTAATGTGATAGTGTATAATATTAATAGTATTAATTAATTTGTTAATCAAATTAATATAATAAATAATTTGTTTTTTAAAAAAGAGCAGGGAGGAGCTCACCTAGGCCCCACTGGCCCAGTGGGGTTCATTCCTTCCTGCTTTGGCTTCATTACAACTTCCCCATGAGGCCACTGATTGGCCTACTTTGAGTAAATCTTTCTTCACTCCACCAGCGGACCCACAAAGCTTTCACTGGCCCTTTGCTTCTGTTCCAATCAACAGCCCAGTGTCCCGGCCAACAACATGGCAGCCCCTGCCCTCACAGTGGGGTGCATCTCCAGGGAGATGTGACATCACACCAACCCTTCAGGAGCCCAGAGTCCCAAGAATGCCCCCAGCCACCTCCCAGAAAAGGCGTGGCAGAGAGGCGGACCAGAGAAGGCACCTCTAGAAACCGCCTTGGCCGCCGCCACCCCAAAGCTGTCCCGGGTCCTGGGGAGCCAACACATGAGAACCACTATTGATGTCAGTGCCAATCCACCTGCTCCTGTCACAAGACATTACTTACTGCCAGGGATGATAAATCCCAGGATGTAGAACATGCTAAAAATATTAATCTACAAGTGAAAATCATTTTAATTGGATTTCGCCCTTGGGGTCACATCAGGGGCCGGCTTTCAATCAGACTCGTCCAGTCAGCAAAGCAGGCCCCAGCCTTCCAAATTGAAACCACGATCGGCTCGCAGAGGTTAATAGAAACTCTGGGAAATAAATAGGTTATCGATCGATCATAACCATCAGCGGCTCTGCTTTCGTCCGTGACCTGGCCCGCCCACTCCCACGGCAAACTCCGTTAGCATCTGATTACAGACGACTCTTGCGGCACGGTGCATTAATGAGCAGATAATGCCTGGGGGGTGGAGGGAGACATGTCCTGGGAGCAGGGAAATACGGTGGGATCTGGTGTCCCATGTGGGGACCCTTCATGGGGACCTGGAGCTGGCCCATATCCCTGCCTAAAACTATTTATTCCTTCAATGCACATCTACTGGGCATGGGTTTCCAACCTGGCAGCCAGGGATACAGAGCTGCTCTCTCTCTCTCTCTCTCTCTCTCTCTCTCTCTCTCTCTCTCTCTCTCTGTGTGTGTGTGTGTGTGTGTGTGTGTGTGTGTGTGTGCTTCTCTGTGTTTCTCTCTGTGTCTCTGTCTCTCTCTGTCTCCCTCTGTCTCTCTGTGTCTCTGTGTGTCTGTGTGTGCCTCTCTCTGTTTCTGTGTCTCTGTCTTTCTCTGTCTCTCTGTCTCTGTGTCTGTCTCTCTCTCTCTCTGTGTCTCTGTGTATGTGTGTGTGTGTGCTTCTCTGTGTTTCTCTCTGTGTCTCTGTCTCCCTGTCTCCCTCTGTCTCTCTGTGTGTGTCTCTGTGTGTCTGTGTCTGTGTGCCTGTTTCTCTCTCTCTCTCTCTCTCTCTCTCTCTCTCTCTCTCTCTCTCTCTCTCTCAGCACAGTGGCACAAAACACCTGAGCCCCAAGTTCTTTCTCTAAGGAGGTGAAGCCTTGCCCACTCTCCACACTGTGTGAGTCTGAGTCACAGGGCAAGTTTTTGGAAGCGAGTTAAAGAACCCTCGTATTTCTGACTTTTTTCACTGCTGTGACCAAATACCTCTCAGGGATGGACTCAGGGGCAAGGGGATTTCTTTGGACTCTGGGCTTGACCAGAAGGTCCTTACCCGAGGGAGGTTCAGAATGAGAGACTCCTTGGGACTAGAAAGTGAACAAACCCACAAGGGTGTGGAAGCTCTGGGTCTATCAGCTTCCCAAGGCCCCTCCCCAGGGCTAGAGAAGCAGAAAAAATTACATGGGGGAGGGGGCAGGCTCTGCTACACCCTGGGAGCTGGCTTTTCAGTTCCTGTGAGTCATCCACCACAGGCAGATCCCAATAAACTCACTGGTCACCTAAGCTGGATCTGCACACAGTGGGCTCTTTGGTCTGTCGCTGATGCCCTACCTGGGTGACACTGATGGGTGACCTGGGGTGAGTAGATAATTGTCCACAGCTCCATATAAAAACTCAGGGGCTATTATATAGAGACACACAGATCTGACTAGAGGGGAAGTTAGCCAAGACACGTGACAACTCAGTGCTCTTCTCCTGGCTCTACAGAGCAGGAAGGGAGATAAGTAGAGTCTACATTATGTCCAAGGTGACCTTGAAGTTTGCCTTATCAAAGGCCATTTTTAATGGGTGCTGGCGGTATGCCCATAGTGTTTCAGGCCCACCGCGATGGTGGTGAGGGTCCACCTCTGCCCATCAAGCCTGCTGGAAACAGGTGCGTAAATCGCCTGGAGAGCCCTCCTCAATTCAAACAGCCTCTCACAGCACGGGCAGCATGCTTCACCGGACCCAGACATGGGGAAACTGAGGCTGTTCACCTGAGCGAGAACATAAACCCCGTGTTCACGATCTGTGATGAGGCTGTGATGACACTGCCCGACAGTGAGTCTGCCCAGAGACAAAGCTGACGGGCGTGGCAGCACAAGCCCCTGTACTCCACATTCAGGAGACTGACGGAGAACATCATTAGGTCAAGGTCAGCCTGGACTGTGTAGCAAAACCCTGTCTCCAAAGAGATGGGGGAGCTGGAGAGCTGGCTCAGTGGTTAAGAGGGCTGGCTGCTCTTTCAGGGGACCCGGGTTCGATTCCCAACACCCACACGGCAGCTCACAACTGTATAACTGCAAGAACTGACACTCTTCCACAGACACACATAAAAGCACTAATACACATTCAAAAGTAAGATTGCCAGGCGGTGGTGGCACACGCCTTTAATCCCAGCACTTGGGAGGCAGAGGCAGGTGAATTTCTGAGTTCAAGGCCAGCCTGGTCTACAGAGTGAGTTCCAGGACAGCCAGGGCTATAAATAAATAAATAAATAAATAAATAAATAAATAGACATGGGGGGAGGGAAAGGGAGATGAGGGAGAGGCAGGCGGGTCCAGTTCTGTGATGTTGACTTTGTCCTCCACAAAACTTACACGTGAGAAGCATACAAACGAGTTAACAAAATACCCTAGGAATATCTCACATTTTATGTAATTTTTGGGCTTGGCATTTGGCTGCCTTCGTAGCTGCGTGGCCTGCAGGCTGAAGGCTGGGCGGGTCTGAAGGAGAAACCAAGGTGACCGACCTCCACTGTGGAGGAGACAGAGCCTCGGCCCTGTGATGCCTGTGGGGGCGTCTGTCATGGTTGTCATCCTCCAGCGAGTCCCCTGCAGGCATCTCCTGGGCTCCCTGCTCCACTCCCATCCCGTGGCCCGAGGCCTGATGCATGCATGGCTGTGTGGTCTGCAAATGTCCTGTGGCTTCTCCACACACTTAGGGTCAAGCACCCCTCATCGAGCCTGAGTAGCGTCTGTCTGACTTACGCCCACTCACAGTCTCTTCTGCTCTGGCCTTGTCAGGGCCCCCCTGTCTCACCAGACCCATGGTGCGGTTGGCCTGGCTGTTCCCTCTCCTCGTCCTCCACCCTCTAGGGCCTGTCTCCATCAGCTCTCTGTGACTGTAACACAATGCCTGAGCCAGCCAGCTTAAAGGGAAGGAAGGTTCATCTGGCTCACAGTCTGGAGGGACTCAGTAAACCACATCTGTCCTTTCTGCTCTGGGACTGAGGTGAGGAGGTGCCTCAGGGCAGGAGCTCAGTGGAACAGGGAAGAGCCAGTACGGAAAGACTTCTCACAAGACCTAAAGGTTCTCCCACCTCCCCGCAGATTCCCCACAGCTAAGGATTTGAACCTTTGACACTCAATCCCTTACATCTATTTAGCGAGGAAAGGCTTACATTTTTATCCGTTCATTTGTTGCCTGTTGGGAGACACCAGGCCACAGAGCACATGTGGATGTCTGAGGACAGCTTGCTAGAGTTGGTTCCCTCCTTCTGCTGGGGACTAAACCCAGTCCCCAAGCTTGATAGCAAACAGCCTTATCCACCAAGCCTTCGGCCCACCCAGCACTAGATCACTCCGGAGCCAAGCTATAGAGTCACATGGCTGGTCCCCCTCAACAGTCATGTGCAGCCTTCTCTGAGAGGCCCCAGTCCACCCCAGTTCACACGTCAAAACACTCACGGGTCACACCAACACTGGTCTGAGCTACATGGACCCAGAACCCATGACTCCCCACTGACCCAGGAGTCCCTGAATCAGAGAGGCATATTTTAGCCAGGGTTCCTATTGCTGTGATGAAACACCATGACCAAAGCAGTTCTGGGAGGAAAGGGTTAATTCAGTTTACACTCCCACAGCACAGTTTATCATCAAAGGAAGTCAGGACAGGAACTCACACAGGGCAGGGACCTGGAGGCAGGAGCTGCTGGAGGCCATGGTGGGTGCTGCTTACTGGCTTGCTCCTCATGGCTTGCTCAGCCTGCTTTCTTGTAGAATCCAGAACCACCGGCCCATGGATGGCTCCGCCCACAATGGGATGGCCCCACCCACAATGGGCGGGCCCTCCTCCATCAATCACTAATTAAGAAAATGCCCTACAGGCTTGCCTTCAGTCAGATCTTATAGAGACATTTTCTCAATGGAGGCGCCCTCCTCTCAGTTGACTTAAGACCATCCGGCAAGGGGATCTTTTGCTCACACTCCAGCATTCGGGAGGTCTCTGTGCAGCTAGTTCTGACTACAGGGAAGGCAGGGCCTTTGTCTCTAGAAAGCAAAACAGAGAATGGGCTGGCGGGCGTCCTGCGGGATGTTGAACACAGGCTCCTCCGGGGACAAAGAGAAAGCGCTTCACGCTCGTGAAGGATGAACAGTCAGGTGGAGCTCTTCTCAACGAAATCCCTTATGTGCCAGGATTCCAGCCAGTAAGGGGCTGCACAGCCACCCAAGCAGAGGGACCCTGGGTAGGGTGTGTCAGGACATGAGGTGGCCCAACCCTGGGGAAGGAAAACACACACCACAGAGGTGGCACCGGGCCGAGGCAGTGGTTCCAGCTGCCGACAAAAGGCCCAGGAGCTTGCAGCAGCTACAGTCTGTATTGTTCGTGGACCTGTAGCTTGGGAGCGACTTGGTGGGGTCAGTTTGCTCAGAGCTGAGGACCCACGGCTCATGGGATTGCTGAGTTGGGGCTGCCACCAGCTGCGGGCTCTGCCACTCTGCTCTCCAGTCCTGTAGCCTCTTACGCCTGCTTCAGCCCCCCACAGCCCCACAGCTCCCCACAGCCCCCCACAGCCCCCCACAGCTCCCACAGCTCCCCACAGCTCCCCACAGCCCCCCACAGCTCCCACAGCTCCCACAGCCCCCCACAGCCCCACAGCTCCCCACAGCCCCCACAGCTCCCCACAGCTCCCCACAGCCCCCCACAGCCCCCACAGCTCCCCACAGCTCCCACAGCTCCCCACAGCTCCCCACAGCCCCACAGCTCCCCACAGCCCCCCACAGCTCCACACAGCCCCACAGCTCCTCACAGCCCCACAGCTCCCCACAGCCCCCACAGCTCCCCACAGCCCCCACAGCCCCCCACAGCCCCCCACAGCCCCCCACAGCTCCCACAGCTCCCACAGCCCCCCACAGCTCCCCACAGGTCCCACAGTCCCCCACAGCTCCCCACAACCCCCCACAGCTCCCCACAGCTCCCACAGCTCCCCACAGCTCCCCACAGGTCCCCACAGCTCCCCACAGCTCCCCACAGCTCCCACAACTCCCACAGCCCCCCACAGCTCCCCACAGCTCCCCACAGCCCCACAGCCCCCCACAGCTCCCCACAGCTCCCCACCCCCACAGCCCCCCACAGCCCCCCACAGCTCCCCACAGCCCCACAACTCCCCACAACTCCCCACAGCTCCCCACAGCCCCCCACAGCCCCCCACAGCTCCCCACAGCTCCCCACAGCCCCCCACAGCCCCCACAGTTCCCCACAGCTCCCCACAGCTCCCACAGCTCCCCACAGCCCCACAACTCCCCACAGCTCCCCACAGCCCCCCCACAGCCCCCCACAGCCCCCCACAGCTCCCCACAGCTCCCCACGGCCCCCCACAGCTCCCACAGCCCCCCACAGCTCCCCACAGCTCCCCACAGCCCCCACAGCTCCCACAGCCCCACAGCTCCCCACAGCCCCCACAGCCCCCCACAGCCCCCACAGCCCCCCATAGCTCCCCACAGCTCCCCACAGCCCCCACAGCCCCCTACAGCTCCCCACAGCCCCACAGCCCCCCACAGCTCCCCACAGCCCCCACAACCCCCACAGCTCCTCACAGCCCCCCACAAGCCCCACAGCCCCCACAGCTCCCCACAGCCCCCCACAGCCCCCCACAGCCCCCCACAGCTCTCCACAGCACCCCCATAGCTCCCCACAGCTCCCCACAGCTCCCCACAGCCCCCCACAGCTCCCCACAGCCCCCCACAGCTCCACACAGCCCCCCACAGCCCCCACAGCTCCCCACAGCTCCCCACAGCCCCCACAGCCCCCCACAGCTCCCACAGCTCCCCACAGCTCCCCACAGCCCCCACAGCTCCCACAGCTCCCCACAGCTCCCCACAGCTCCCCACAGCTCCCACAGCTCCCCACAGCCCCCCACAGCTCCCCACAGCCCCCCACAGCCCCACAGCTCCCCACAGCCCCCCACAGCCCCCCACAGCTCCCACAGCTCCCCACAGCTCCCCACAGCTCCCACAGCCCCCCACAGCTCCCCACAGCTCCCCACAGCTCCCCACAGCCCCCACAGCCCCCCACAGCTCCCACAGCTCCCCACAGCTCCCCACAGCCCCCACAGCTCCCACAGCTCCCCACAGCTCCCCACAGCTCCCCACAGCTCCCACAGCTCCCCACAGCCCCCCACAGCTCCCCACAGCCCCCCACAGCCCCACAGCTCCCCACAGCCCCCCACAGCTCCACACAGCCCCCCACAGCCCCCACAGCTCCCCACAGCTCCCCACAGCCCCCACAGCCCCCCACAGCTCCCACAGCTCCCCACAGCTCCCCACAGCCCCACAACTCCCCACAACTCCCCACAGCTCCCCACAGCCCCCCACAGCCCCCCACAGCTCCCCACAGCTCCCCACAGCCCCCCACAGCCCCCACAGTTCCCCACAGCTCCCCACAGCTCCCACAGCTCCCCACAGCCCCACAACTCCCCACAGCTCCCCACAGCCCCCCCACAGCCCCCCACAGCCCCCCACAGCTCCCCACAGCTCCCCACGGCCCCCCACAGCTCCCACAGCCCCCCACAGCTCCCCACAGCTCCCCACAGCCCCCACAGCTCCCACAGCCCCACAGCTCCCCACAGCCCCCACAGCCCCCCACAGCCCCCACAGCCCCCCATAGCTCCCCACAGCTCCCCACAGCCCCCACAGCCCCCTACAGCTCCCCACAGCCCCACAGCCCCCCACAGCTCCCCACAGCCCCCACAACCCCCACAGCTCCTCACAGCCCCCCACAAGCCCCACAGCCCCCACAGCTCCCCACAGCCCCCCACAGCCCCCCACAGCCCCCCACAGCTCTCCACAGCACCCCCATAGCTCCCCACAGCTCCCCACAGCTCCCCACAGCCCCCCACAGCTCCCCACAGCCCCCCACAGCTCCACACAGCCCCCCACAGCCCCCACAGCTCCCCACAGCTCCCCACAGCCCCCACAGCCCCCCACAGCTCCCACAGCTCCCCACAGCTCCCCACAGCCCCCACAGCTCCCACAGCTCCCCACAGCTCCCCACAGCTCCCCACAGCTCCCACAGCTCCCCACAGCCCCCCACAGCTCCCCACAGCCCCCCACAGCCCCACAGCTCCCCACAGCCCCCCACAGCTCCCCACAGCCCCCCACAGCCCCCACAGCTCCCCACAGCTCCCCACAGCCCCCACAGCCCCCCACAGCTCCCACAGCTCCCCACAGCTCCCCACAGCCCCCACAGCGCCCACAGCTCCCCACAGCTCCCCACAGCCCCCCACAGCTCTCCACAGCTCCCACAGCCCCCCACAGCTCCCCACAGCTCCCACAGCCCCCACAGCTCCCACAGCCCCCCACAGCCCCCACAGCTCCCACAGCCCCCACAGCACAGCAGCCATGCTCTCAGCAAGCACTTAAGTTTTATGACCTCAACTTGGAAGCCACAGGAGTGTCACCTCTGCTGGTCATATATCTAGCCAGGTGTGATAGGACACACCTGTAATCCCAGGAATCCTAGACAGGAGGGTTGTGTGTTCCAGATTAGCCTGGGCTAATAGAGTTGAGAGCCTTCCTCAAACACAGACACACACACACAGTGAGAGAGAGAGAGACAGACAGACAGAGACAGAGACAGAGACAGAGACAGAGACAGAGAGAGAGAGACAGAGAAAGGGAGGGAGGGATGGAGGGACAGAGTGGGAGAGAGAGAAACAGAGAGAGACAAAGATACAGAGACAAAAAGACAGAGAGAGACAGAGAGAGACACGCACATAAAGATAGAGTCAGACAGACAGCGACAGATAGACACACAGAGAGAGACAGAAAGAAAGAGAGGGAGGAAGGGAGAGAGGGAGAGACTGAGACAGACAGACAGGCAGGCAGGCAGAGAAACAGACAGACACATACACACAGGGAGGGAGGGGAGAAGAGAAAGAGAGAGAGAGAAGAAAGGGCTCATTGATTAAATGAACACCACACACCTAACAACCCAATCACACATGCACACACATACATAAATAAATAGATAAATGTAATTTTAAAATAAAAAAGGATGTCAAAGTCCTGTGAGAAAGGGGGAAAAAACTGCTTCAGACGTTCTCTGGGAAGTAGTCTACAGCGTGAAGAGAATTTCTTATGCATCACACCAGGAGCTTCACACACACACACACACACACACACACACACACACGTGCCCTCCAAGTCACAACCACGCATGAAGAGACACCATTTTGCACATGGGACTCGGAGACTCAGCCAAGTGAAGTGGCTTGTTCGGGGTGGCACAGCACCTGAGCCTAGGCTAGACCCTACATCTTACAAAGCATCTTGGGCAGTTTTCTGGACACCTTGGTGCCCAGCACAGAACAGGGAGCTGGTGCGGGGTTGGGGGTTGGAGGGTAAAACCGGAGACTAGAGTGTGAGAGACCAAGAGAGACTGAGAACCTGGGAAAGTTTTGAGGCGTTTGAGACCTGACCCCTGAGCTAGAAGGTGACGTCTGGTATGAGTCGAGCAGCCCGTGTTTCTGGGAAAAAGCCCCAGCTATCCCGCACGTCCAAGGCTTGATATCCTGGGCTTGCTGCCGCCAGTGCATTCCTCAGATTCCAAGATCTCTGTGGAAGAGGAGCCTTCCCACGGAGGGAGCCTCTGATGCAAAGACAAGGGAACTGGGTCTGTTCTCTGGTCCTCAGAAGTGCTCCTGTGCCCACCACACACACACACACACACACACACACACACACACACACACCGGGCAGGTCGAGCCTAGGTCGAGCCTTTGCACAGGTGGGTCTCTTCATCTGCTGACAGGAACCAGTAGGGACTAGGCCACCAACAAGCCAAGTGACTGCGGCTTCACAGATCACAGCCAGAAAGGCACAGAGATGGACAACCTAGAACGGCATGCCAGCTTACTCGAAGATGTAGCCCTGGCGCCTGTCTGATCCTCAGACCCTCGCGCCATCCTGCTTGGTTCTGCTGCCGAGAAAAATCTACGCAGGTCCGAAAGAAACCACGGTGGGGGTGAAGTGGGCCTGGCAGCTCGTTACCCGCCTGTGAGCTGCAGACACCCTCTGACCCTCGTCCTCTGAGAGAGACAAGGCTTTGTTCTCATAAGCGAAAGACTCAGTCCCACAGTCTGAGATGCACCCCCTGCCCCGTGCCTGGGCCTCTCCGATGTGCAGGACCCTCCAGTCGCCCTCACCCGGGGAGGACACACCATGGTTGCTCTATCGCTACCTGGGCACAGCGGCTCATCCAGGTGAAATGGCTTGTCCAGGGTGACACAGAATCTAAAGGCAGGACAAGCCTCCTGCAGGTCTCTGGGGATCTCAGAGAGGGCTCTGCATCCTTTTCTGCTTGCTGCAGGGACCTGTGACTATGGGGTGCTGGCACAGGGCACAGGACCAGACACTGAAATCAAAGGCCCAGATAACCAACTTTGATTGGTACCAGGGCAAAGCACCTTCCCCAAAGAAGGAATACAGGACACAGGAGTGTCAGGGCAGCCAGGATCTTCTGTGGCCATGGGTGTGGCTTGGTGGTGGTGGCGGCAGCGGTGGGGCAGCAGTAGTAGTGTGGTAGTGTGTGTGTGTGTGTGTGTGTGTGTGTGTGTGTGTGTAACATCCCCAGTACATCCTCAGAGTCAATGACAAGATAGACTCTGCCCTTGGGGTGCATTCACCCCGGGTGTGTGGAAGCCATCTTGAAGCAGCATCTCAATCCTCCTGCCCTGTGTCTCTGGACAGCAGCAGCACTGCCCCCCTCTCGCACACCATAGGCGAGATCAGGGCCAGGGACAATCCGACGGCAGTCTGCTCTTCAGTTAGGATGTTCCCCTCATTCTGCCTGATCCTGGCATCCTGGAAGCACTAGCCAATAGCAGAGCTGTGACCACTTGGCTACCCAGTGGGGGGCAGACATCGTCCTGGGGGTGAAGAGGAGAGAGGGTCTTGACTGTAGGCACGGCCCCAGCATCAGTGGGGTCTGGGAGACTCAGCATCAGCAGAGGAGGGTTGGGGAACTATGTTATTAAAATAAAATGACCCGCCGGGCGGTGGTGGCGCATGCCTGTAATCCCAGCATTTGGGAGGCAGAGGCAGGCGGATTTCTGAGTTCGAAGCCAGCCTGGTCTACAGAGTAAGTTCCAGGACAGCCAGGGCTACACAGAGAAACCCTGTCTCGAAAAACCAAAAACAAAAACAAAAAAACAAAAAACAAAATAAAATGACCCTTACCAAGAGCAGCTTGGTAGCTTAGAATCATGGCACCGGCTGCAGAGGGAAAACCTGGAGCTGGGGAATGGGGGCCAGTTGCGGGCTTTCGTCTCTCAAACGCTTCCGAAGTTTCCGGCTAGAGCTGCACTTGCTGCAGCCCCTTGTCCCCACCCACCCATGCCAGACCTCACTCAATTTCCTGAAGCCCTGGGACCCACCACTGTTCCCCCCCCGCCCCACCCCCACCCCCCACCCCCTCCCCACCCCCACCCCCCATCCCCCAACCCCCTCACCCCCCCACCCCACCCCCACCCCCCACCCCCCACCCCACCACCACCCCACCACCACCACCCCGCCCCACGAGAACAGCCCCAGTGGCAGGCAAAGGGTCCAGTCCCAGCCCAGTAGAGGATCTGTGTGTTGCTGCCATCTGCTGGCCACTTCTATGAACTGCATCCAGGACGCAACGACTGAGCCAACAGGCCACCCAAGGAACACCCTACAGAAACCTTCGCCATCTCCACACAGATCCCTCTCCGCTTCGGAAACGAGTGGCTTTTCATGAACGTGGCTTTATGATACTGTGCGTGGGCCCTTTTATGACCCATGTCCCAAGTCAGTTAATCATCTCTATCTCATGTAAAGCACCCGGCGCCGGACTGCGAGCTCCACACAGGCTCCTCCGTGTGAGCCCAGCACCCTGGTTAGCTCAGGACAGCGGCAGCCACAGTGTATGGGGTATATGAGAAGGTGGTCGGCTGAGTCTGGGCATGAGGCAATGCTGGGAGGGGACCTGGGATCCGAACATCCGGCTTAGCTTCATTCTGTTGCTCTGACAGATTGGAGGAAAAAACAACAACAACCAACAACAAAACTAAAAACAAAAACAAAACACTTAAGTTTGAAAAGCTTCGTTCCGCCTCAGGTTAAATAAAGCCCCTTATTTCTGGGAAGGAGGAGCTGGTCACATGACCCACAGCCAATGCAAGCTCTATCCCGTCTCTACTCTCAGTTCAGGCTCCAAACACAGGGGGGCAGTGCCTGTGTTGAGGCTGGACCTTCCCACACAAATTAATGGAATCCAACACCTCCCCCCAGGCTCGCCCACAGGCCAGCCTGACCTAGACACTCCCTCCCCAGGTGACTCTATGTGGTGTCTCCTTGACAAATCTTCAATGGGAGACCCAGAGTGAGGAATCTCACCTGACTAGATTTCAGAGCTGTGGTGGCGCTGGGTGTGTCTGTGGGGGCTCTCATCTGAGTGACCTATGATTCACTGGACTTGGGGTGTGAACTCAAGGCGCAAAACTGGGCTCATGATATGAACTGGACTTGTGGTGTGAACTGGACCTGTAGTATGAACTAGGCTCATGGTGAGAACTGGGCTCGTGGTATGAAACTGGACTCATGGTGTAAACTTGTGGTGTGGACCAGACTTGCTGCATGAACTAGACTCACAGTGTGAACTAGAATTGTGCAGTGAATTGGACTCATGGTGTGAAACTGGACTCGTGGCTTGAAACTGGACTTGTGGTGGGAACTCATGGTGTGCACCAGACTTGCTACATGAACTAGACTCGCACTATGAGCTGGACTCATGGCATGAAACTGGACTTGTGGTGTGAACTAGACTCATGGTATGAAACTGGACTCTGTGCGAACTCATGGTATGAACTGGACTTGCAGTGTGAACCAGACTCATGGCATAAGCTGGACTTGTGGTGTGAACTGGGCTCGTGGTGTGAACACCCTGCTGGGGTGCTGAAACTTCCCTGCCTGGTGGGGGAGGTGGATGACCTGGGGCTGTGCCTGGCCTTGTTCCCTTCTGTTGCCATCTGCTCTGATTCCTGTCCACTCTGAGGTGAAGGCTTCAACACACACACACACACACACACACACACACACACACACACCAGCCACCATGATGTTCTCTCCAAGCCCCCACCTGGCGACAGCCTGAACCATCTGAGTCAAACAAGTTCCTTCCTCCATGTGCTCTCTGCTGGGCACTTTGTCACCATGAGGAAGTAAGTCATAGCTGCAGGTGGGTTGGCCAAGTGTCTTCAGTGGTGAGCTGAGGGTCTCGTACCCCAGATGGAAGAGCCCCACATGGACCTCTGCTGTTGCCGCCTCGCCTGGTCACAGGTTGTTGCCCGTCTCCCCAGGACTGCAGGATGGATGCTTCCTGGTCCATCCTGCCCCACAGTGCCCGAGCCTCCACGCCACCATCAGGCGGGACGTGGTAGGAGTTGACCTCACCTCAGGGAGAACCCTAGCAGACCTTCACATCTCCCACACTGACTCACAGTGTGGTCCCCACCACACAGAGCAGGCGGCAGCTGGAAGAGAGCCTCCTCTCCCTCACACGCGCTGTGGCACAGAACTGGCCGTGCCTGGGTTCAAACTGGTTCCTGGGTTGACTCTACCCAAACCCTGATTCCAAACTTCTCAAAACGCCCAAGCAGACCATTCATTCAAGCTGCCTTGAACATTGTTCTGAGAAAGATCTCAGAGACACACCTAAGTTCCCAAAGAGAGATAGGTGATCCACTAGTAATGTCTGTCAGCAGTGTGTAGAAGCCAGTGGCCAGCCTCAGGTGTTTTGAGCCTAGACCGGCCTGGCTGGTCAGTGTGCTCCAGCAGTCTGCCTGTCTTTGCCTCCCACGTGCTGGGATGACAAGCACATGCCACACCCAACTTTTTATGTGCCTGCTGAGATCCGAACTCAGGCCCCCGTGCTTGTGTGGCAAGCACTTTACCCACTGAGCTGTCCCCACACCGTCATAAATTTTCTGCATTGGGGGTGGGCAACACCCCGGGATGTACATGTGGAGAGGTCAGAGGTCAACCTTTTATGAGCCGTTCTCCCTTCTGTGGGTTTTAGGGATTGAACTTGCCATCAGACTTGCTCATTTGCCATCAGACTTGCTCGCTTGCCATCAGACTTGCTCGCCTGCCATCAGACTTGTTCGCCTGCCATCAGACTTGTTCGCCTGCCATCAGACTTGCACAGTGAGCTTTCTCGCCAGCTGAGCCACCTTGCTCGAATGTTTTAATAAAACAAAAGTGAGTTCTTCTTTGGCCCCGCTCGCTATCTTGGCTTGCCAGCAGCTCACCCCGACAGAGAAGTCCCACTGATTGCTCCCCCCTCCAAGACGATCCTCCCCCTCATAAAGCAGTCACTCTCCAGTGTGTGTCAGTTTTAATATCAAAACGGCATCTTACACAGAGGCAGCTACAAGCGTGAATATCAAAAGACCCCGGAACTGTGGCTGGACCCACAGAAAGAGCTACATCTTTCCATCTCCATCAGGTCTTCGGGGCCCACCCTCAGCACCCCCCAGCAGGAACAATGTGGAACAGACGTCTTTGCTGAGATGGTGACAGAGCGATGGGGTCCTAGACACGTTCCAGAGTGGAACCCCAGAACCCCAGAACCCCCAACCTGAGCTGTCCTCACTGCCTCCAGCCCCACCCACGGTGGCTCTGCCCTCCAAGCAGGCTGTGGCCTCTTCAGACAGGAGGCAGGTTCTGCACCCACAGCGTACTGCTCAAGACAAGCCTAAAGTTCAGTGGTTAGGGAGCAGGTGCAGCCCAGGTGCAGGAGATTAGAACGAGCCTCGGGGACTCGGTTTTCTAGTTATAGTCTCTCTTTTCTCCACCATCTCTCTCATGCACACCACACACACACACACACACACACACACACCACCATCACCGCCAACACCACCTACCTCCAGATCATCTGGAGGAGGCGTACACCTCCAGAACCCGTGTTAACTCTCAAGTCCCTCGCTGTCCCCTCCGTCCCTTGCCTTCTGGGGATCTCCCACGATCCCCAGGGAAGGTGGAGCACTATGAACCCCGCTCCTCTCCAGTCGGGACCTAAGTGCCATCCCAGCTACCACGTGGCCAGCACACGTTGTAAGCTCCTCCCCGCCCCACCTGGACGGATTCGAGCAAACCGGTCTGAGACCTCCGGCCCTGCTGCCCTCCCCCTCAGACCACATGGTGGTCTCTAGGCTGGCAGGCGGGCAGACCCCAGAGATCTGTCTGGAATGTCTAGTGCTGGGATTACAGCTGCAGGCTACATCTGGCATCCCAAGAGATGAAGGCCGTGTTTACAGCCAACAAGGCCTGGGTTTGCCGCATCCTGACCTTCTCACTCACCCGACATACTTCCCGGGAAGGTCCCAGACTCTTTTGTTTGGAGGCTCTCTAATCCTAAATCGAGTGTGGCTGGTGCCCTCCCCGCCCACCTCAGCTTAGCTCTCCTGATCCCTGGCCCCTTCAGTGTCCCGGGCCCACAACACATAATTGCAGCCACCGAGGACCAGCTACTGTCCCAAACTGGGACCCTGTCAGGCCTTCTGTGAGAAGGCTTCTGTCTAGACTCAGCCTCTGGGAGCGGAGCCCTGTGCAGCCTCTCTCTGGGCATTGTTGGAGAAACGTGACAGATTGGCCACGAGAGGGCAGCAGTGAGTACGTACAAGCCGTACCTGGAGGGTACACCCACGTTGCTAAGGGGGTGTCCCTATTTCCTCTGTGGCTCCGGGGCTTCCTTAGGCTCCGTGGCATCTCTACAGTCAGCCCTAAACCGGGTACGCAGCACTCACCGCGCCCATCGACCAGGCGGCCTGCCTGACCCTGAGCCTCCAGACCACTCAGAAGCAAGCTCTCTCCTCTTGCCCACGTCAACCCGGTGTCGCCCCCAGCTCCACAAGGGTCCCCGGACTCAGGGCTTTCTGTCCCCGCTTCCGGAGGACTCCCCCTTCCCTTAGGGATTCCCAACTCTCTGGAGTCATACTCCCTTCCCTCTGCACACTTACCCCGTGTAAAAGAGCTACCTTAGAAGACTTCAAAGGCGGAGCTGTTTAACTCCAGTGATTAAGGGTTGGGCCGTGACCTTGTACTCATACTGGGCCCAGCAGACGGGTGTCTTAGGCTAAGAACTGCTCATAGAGCTCGAAAGAATGGACACTGTAGTTTATAGGAGCTAACGGCCAATGCGGACTGTAAGGCTATGGGCGGAGCCAGTGACCACACCCTATAGAAGGCTGGCTGCACGTCCCCCCCCCTCCCCCGCACGCTTGGTTGGCTCAGTCGACAGTATCCTTTCTCCTGGGGAGAGCCACACTTCAGCCCCGGTTACCACTTTGATTGACATTTGGAAGCTCTGACCCAGACCGGCCACGCGTCGTCTACACCCACTAGCTACATCCTCCCGATAGCAACCAAGCTGAGAACCTCCGCCCCGTCCCTCGCCAGCCACGCCGCCATCCAAGCCGTTAGTGGTAACAGGGAGAGGAGTGTGAGACCTGTTAGTCAGAAAGAAATCCACAGCCATTCATTTCTGCTGGAAGGAACAGACCAGAAAGGCATACATTAGTCCAGAGGAAAGGGTGGTTCAGAGGAGCCGGCCAAAGCCAGGCCAGGAGCCTGGAGCACCTCCCCCTGGATGGGCAGGACTGGCTGCTAGCGGTCAGCCCCTGGGGCAGCCAGGGAGAGGCAGGGATTAGCTGGGGAGAGCTAGAGTTAGTGCAAAGGAGCCACAGGTTAGCCCAAAGAGACCATGAGCCTACTGGAGGTGAGGCATGAAATCACCTCCAGGTGTGGCCCTGGCTTAGCAGCTGGCGGGCTCTGGGGGAGGCTGGCTGGGGCAGGGCATGGATATAAACCGGACAAGGAGCTGGGGTGACTTTCCGTCAGCATGTGGGCCTCTCAGATTCACTTCTCAGCGCCCGGTTACCCCTCCCCTAAGCCCTAAGGCGCCTCCTCTGCAGTGCTTCAGGACGACTGGCAGCCTGTCCTCTCTAAGTGTGGACAGAGTGTTTCTAAACACTTCCTGAGGAAAAAATACCCTCGCACCTACTTCCTGTGTGAAAATGGTCCCAAATAGACTGCCAGTTTAAGATTTCCACCCCCTCAGTGGGAAGACCTGGCTAGCGGAACGCCTATGTGGAGAACCTTCCTACTGGTCATCGGCCATCTCTTCTCAGGCTGGGAGAGAGGCCCTCTTGCAGACTTCCTGATGCCCTCTCCTCGGGCTTCGCATGGGAAATGCCCGACTCTGCTCTGTAATGTGTTTTTGTTTGGTTTTGTTTTTCGGGGAAATGCCCCCTCACATGCTTCCTGCTCAGGAAACTCTCTCATAGCTTCTAGGTAGGGCTTCAGGTTCAGGCACACACCTTTGAGCTTCCGTACAAGATGGCCAGCCTGACATTCCTACCTTTCCCCCTGCCCTAAATCACAGAGAGCTCCAGCTAGGTAGGGCCCAGAATTGCCAATTCTAGAACCATAGGCACCACAATGGTTCCCACAAGATTCCCCTGGTCCCATCCACTCCTGGTGGCAACCAGACTTGTGCACAGAGGAGAGAGGTCATGCTCAGAGCCCAGCGTCCCACGACCACAGGACAGCCTCCTCTTCCTCCTCCTCTGGGCATCACTAATATGGCTGTCCCCAGCCTCAGACCTGGCCTGGACAGCCTGGGGACATCTGCTTGCCAAAAGGAGGGACCAGCCCCCAGGAGGCCCAGAGCTCGGCAGGGCTGGGTTAGTAAGAAGAGAAACCAGTTAGTAGGGCCGGGTTAGTAGGTCAGAGCACAGCACCAGCAGACACACACAGGAGGCACTAGAGAGAAGAAGGCAGCAGGGAGGCCGTTAGTTAAGGGGCGGCGGGGTGTGAGTGGGGTGCCCCGGGGTTAGAGAATTAGTAATCAAAAGAGGTGCCTATGGGAGAGAACGTTGCCAAGAGGGGAAGAGACGTTAGGATTCAAAGCACGCGTCTGCCCCAGGTAGAAGGGTCTGTGTGCAGAACACCCGAGATCAGAGAATGGACGTGCCACCGAGCCCCCCCCCCCGCCCCCGCCCGCCCTCGGCATGCCTCTTTCCATTTTGAAGTCCCTGCCGTGTGGCAACACCTTCATCACCTCACCACGGGCACCAAGGGAAGCAGAAGGGCCCCGTCCCGCCAGCGGCAAGTGACAGAGTTGGTGATTCTCTTAAGCATGCCCTGTCCTGCAGGATGGGTCTGCACATAGATCCCAGCCCCCAGGCAGGGCCTTCCTGAGCCTCGTCTGCTCCGCGTCTCGGCCTCTGGGAAGGCCCCTGGCCTGCAGAGTTAGTAGGGTTTGGCTGCTGCAGGGTTAGTTAGGACATGCTCGGGCCAGGTTAGTGGATTAGTCGGTTGACAGAAGGCCAGGCATCTGGTCGCGTGCCACAGCGCCCTGGCCGAGCCCTGGGTTGGTTAGTAGGTTAATCACACCATGCAGCCTTCCCCTCTCACCCACCACAGCCCTCCTGTCCCCACCAGCCTGGGCATGGAGTCTGACCACGGCAGGGGGTCTGCCTCTACACCCATCAGCACCCACCGCAGGAATCAAGCCTGACCTCAACAGCCCATGCTGGAAGTCGAGAGCTTCCCTTTCTAGGCTCCACAAACATTACAGATCTGCTAAAAATATACCCAGTTTGTCCTCAGCGCAAACCCCCTGCCTGGTTGTGACCAGCCTCTTCCCAGAAGGATCTTCACACACACACACACACACACACACACACACACACACCAGCCTCTTTCCACAAAACAGCTCACCCATCCACCCACCCACCCCAAGAATTGCTGCCCTTGGAAATGAACATCTCTTCCACCACCGACTCCCATGCCTCTGGCCGTTCCCACCACTGGCCTACCATGCCCTCCTCTGCAAAGAACTGCGAGGAGCTGGCCTGAGCCCTAAGGCAAAGCTTGAACTCTCTCTCTCACATACACACACACACCACCCCTCCAGCTTCTCTTTCCTCCCAGGCGACAACAGGACACCTGAACACCCTTGAATGTCCTTGGCACTTCTAAAGCCCAACCCGTGTCTCCCAGCGTTCTAGATGTTTGGGAAGAAAAATAATTCTGCAGCCAGCAAAGGCAGGAAACGTTCCCTCCTTCTGCCCCACCCTAAGTGTCTGAGGTGCTCATTAGCACTTAGAGGCTTTGCAAAGTGCTGCCCAGTATTTGACCTGTTTGAACTTTGCCTTAATTTCTTCCCAAAAGCACGCAGCCTTTGCAGCCAGGCCACACCTTTCTCATCCCCCAAAGCCCTCACTGCGTCAGCCTGACTAGGAAGCCTCTCCTTCTCCCTAGTGCAAGAGCTGGGGTCTCTCTCCCCTACTCTGGCCGCTTTTGACTACCTATTGTCTAATTCTTCCTGGACATAGCTTCTCTCCACTGACTATGAAACTGTAAACGTCTGAGGTATGACTGGACAGCACCTGTATTTCCCAAGATGGCTCACCAAAAACAAAAACAAGAACCATGATGGGATCTGTGTTTTAGCAGGAAACAAGGTCCCTCTCCTCCTGGAAAATGTGGCAAGCTACAACAGAGACCAAAGGTGGCTGCTGCCCCAGACGGGTCGGCAAGGCAGATCTGAGCGGCGCAGCCTGCAATGCCTCTGGATCCGACAGGACCTGACCCAGACGGACCCTCACCTGGACTCCCTGAACTCCCACTGAGCAGAACTGTGTGGCACATCTACTAAGAGCCCAGCACTGATCCTGGCACAGGGCCTTCTGAGAGCTGCCTGGGCCACCTGGAAAGCATATGACCCATGTGGCAATGTGGACATCAAAGCTGGTAGAGACAAGGGGGCTTGTAGAGGGTGCCCTGAGACCCGAGCTGGCTCTGTACTGGCTGCAGCCACCACGTATGCCCCCAAGACACCTGGCACAGCGCCGGCAACCCTGTGCCCATCTCACGTTCATCTGTTCCTCCCTACAGAGTGAGGAACTCTGAAGCGGAGATTGGCTGCTCAGGTTGGTGAGACCACCCTGTCAGAGTCACCCTCCCAAGAGGCACAGGCTGAATCTCCAGCCCCTCTGTGAAAGCACAGAGAGACAAGACCATCAAGGATGTGCCTAAGCTCCGATGAGGTCCTGGAATGGCTCATAAGTCCCGGTCCTGGAATGGCAAGACCATCGCCTTATGGACAAATCTCCGGAGCCTCGCTCGCTCTGGACACAGGAAGGCCCCGTGAAGACATAAGCTACCACTGACACTTTGGTCTTGCTTCGCCAGCCTCAAGCCCTGCGGTGTGAGTCTCTGGAGCTGAGCACCACAGCCCGGGATGAAGATAAATACGCAACTGCCCCACCCCCCAGTCAACAGCTGCCTGTTTCTAGACTGTCCCAAGGAAGACTATACAGTGCTCTGTTGCTAATTGCAGACCCTCCTCCAGGAGGGTCTGTGACAAGAGGTGAAGGATGGACAGTTATACTGGGCACTGTGCCCTGAGGAGAGAGTATGTGCCAGCCTCTGTCCGTCCACAGCTATGCAATATGGATTGCATAAAGCCTTTGTAACCACAGACGGGGTGCAGCCCATTCTCCAGTGACTGGAGGAAGCAGGGGCGGGAGGGGGTAGTGCTATGGTTCTGCCTGTGAGCCTCCCTACTGGGTCTCCTTATCTTAGAGCGCCCCCTTTCTCTTCCCAAGCTCCCTTCCTGTGCTAGCACAGGGGCTAGCCAGGGTCCTCCCAGGCCAGGACTGGCTAGCTGTCCTCTCCCCACAACCAGCAGGAAGCTAAGCTTCACCCAGGAAGCATCCAAACAGACTCATCACTCAAGCAGCAAACAGACAAAATAAGAAGAAGAAGAAGAAGAAGAAGAAGAAGAAGAAGAAGAAGAAGAAGAAGAGAGAAAGAGAAAGAGAAAGAGAAAGAAAGGAAGAAAGAAAGAAAGAAAGAAAGAAAGGAAGGAAGGAAGGAAGGAAGGAAGAAAGAAAGAAAGAAAGAAAGAAAGAAAGAAAGAAAAGGAAACAAAATGAAAAGGGGGGAAAGGAAAGAGAAAGAAAAACAGACAAAAGACAGACATTGGGCAGCTCCTCCTCCATGCCCATGGAGTCCCTGTCCTACCCACAGGTCCTTTGAAACACCACCCTGTGGCCAGGAGGGGGCCTAGCTCCACCCCATCTCGAGAGACTGGAGGATTCCAGTCCACATGGGATGAGGAGAGGCCTCAGGTTCTAAACTGCAGCCTCCAGGCAACCCCTGGAGCTGTCCATCAAAGGCAGGGTGAATCCTGAGTAGTACATCTTCCCGAAATGGCTCTTCTTCTGGAGCTCCGTCTCAGGTACTGGGAAGGACAGGGTCTTCAGGGAGACATGTTGCTCCCCAGTTCCAGGAGGTCAGAATCCAAGGGATCCCCAGGGCTCCAAGACAGATCAGGGTCTGTAGATGCGCAGAGCTGTCTGGGGGAGGCACAAGGAAAGAAGGTTAGGGCACCCCAGATACCCTTAGTCTACGTATGAGGGCTCCCAGCATACAAACATACACAGCAGCTCTTCCTCCACGCCCATGGAGTCCCCGCCCCACTCAGGGGCAGGAGCAGAGCATGGGACACAAATCTTACAGAATAAACTTAGACAGGAAGTAGTAAAGGAATCAACAGATGGGGTTCACTCAAAGGATCAGCAGAAAGCCAATGGTGGGTGGCCCAGAGTGACCCCAGAAGGCCAGGGTCCAAGAAGGGACGGAGTGGACTCAGGAGGAGACTTCCAGAGTCTTCAATGGCTTCATCTGAGACCCTGTGTACACCCCACCCTGCACACAGACACGGCACCCCGCAGGACAGAGAGCTTACCCGCTTGCTGAGCTGTGGTGATGTGTTTTGGTACTTGAAGATCTCAGAAGGTGGCACCGTCTCTCCGTCGTTCACCCCTGGACACCCAGCATCATCACCTTAAAGGTCAGGTTCATATCTGTGTGAGGGGCCGGAGAGATGGCTCGGCGAGTAAGAGCACTGACTGCTCTTCCGAAGGTCCTGAGTTCAAATCCCAGCAACCACATGGTGGCTCACAACCATCTGTAATGCGATCTAATGCCCTCTTCTGGTGTGTCTGAAGACAGCTACAATGTGCTTAGATATAATAAATAAGAATAAATCTTTCATCATAGCTTTGTGAGATGATGACACCCCCCAGAGCCTCCACTGAGGGGGGGTTCAGATTGTTCTCATCCTCCCCCACTGAGGTCATTCACAGCAAACCTTCTGCTTCTGGCTCCCAGGCCTCCTGAGAGGCAGGTCAGAGAGAATATGAGACAAAAGACCACCCACTCTCCTAAAAGGAAGCATGCTTACCTGACATCATTACATCATCCACATCACGGAAGGCCTAGCTCCTAGCTCCTCCCCAACACAGACATCACTGGATGACTCTGGAAGACAGAAGACCCCATCCCCCCATACTCCCACACACCCTGCGCCCCAGGAGATGAACATGCCTGAGCCCTGCCTTGCCTCAGGAACCGTCAGCCTCCTCCTCCTCTGTCACCTAGAGCATTGTGGGTTCTTGTTTGGCCCAGGAAAACTCAGAGCAGACTGGGCAGCTAGGGGACAACAGAGGCGGGTATTGGACAGAAGAGGGACCTGGACCTCTGAGCTTAGGACTCTCCTGGCTGCTGGAAGCCTGTGCCTCTCTAATCCCGGCCCTGTCACACAAGGGTACTATAGTGGCCATTCAAGGCACAGCTGGAAAATGAAAGCAGCCCTCTGCCCACCCCACCCCAGCTCCCATCCTTTCCTGTGACTCCCACAGGTGGTCTGCAGGCGGTGCAGGGCTTGTGTGGACCACTGCATGTTGCCAGGGTAGAGGAGAGAAGGGAGTGCCCTGAATCCCACCCCAGCACTCAGGTTCACTCTTTCCTGACAGTCACGCTACATCAGTTCTCTAAACCCCGAGCCAGGGAAGGCGAGGCCTCTTGTAGCTGCACTCAGAGCCTCCTGGAGCTGAGTGTAGGAGCGGATCCCTCGGGGAACCCTGGGGAGGTCCCCATGTGTCTGCAAGACCCAGGAGCCTGTTCAAGCCTACAAATGGTATCTTCAAGAGCCACAGGACATCCGTCCTCCCTCCCTCCCTTTGGGGATTCCGGAGCTGACCCTTTCTCACATGCACTAGCAGAGAGCCGGTGGGCTGGTGAAGAGATACTTATCTGCCAGGATGCTTCGCAGGGTGGCCATGACCTTTCCCAAATCCCTCCACTCCTCTGCCACCTGTGAACCAGCAGGAACTCTGTGAACAAACCCACAGCGACCCTGTCACAGGGTGCAGAAGCAGAATCCTGCTCACTGTGAGGACAGTGGAGGTCTTCAGGGAACCCTAGTTCCTGGGTCAGACTCATTCAAAGAAGCTGTGGGTTTGGGAGCCACACAAGCCTGGGTGAGGCTGTGGCTCTCCAACCACATACACACAACATGTATGACTCCGAGTTGTTATTCTGGAAATTTAG
The DNA here is from genome assembly GCA_964023405.1 of Apodemus agrarius. NCBI lineage: Eukaryota > Metazoa > Chordata > Mammalia > Rodentia > Muridae > Apodemus > Apodemus agrarius. The sequence continues at coordinate 2,319,696 of OZ030028.1, forward strand.
CCAGGATCTTTATCAATTAATCAGTGACTTGAATTCAGAAACACAGACCATGGCCCCTCTCTTAGTCAGAGTTTGTTTTCATAACCAAGAACTAAGTTGGGGAGGAAAGGGTTTATTCAGCTTATACTTCCACCTTGCTGTTCATCACCAAAGGAAGTCAGGACAGGAACTCAAGCAGGGCAGGAATCTGGAGGCTGATGCAGAGGCCATGGAGGGGTGCTGCTTACTGGCTTGCTCCCCATGGCTTGCTCAGCTTCCTTTCTTATAGAACCCAGGACCACTAGCCAAGGGATGGCTCCACCCACAATGGGCTGACCCCACCCACAATGGACCCACCACCCTTGATCATTCATTGATAAAATGCCTTACAGCTGGATCTCATGGAGGCATTTCCTCAACAGAGGCTCCTTTCTCTGTGATAACTCCAGCTTGTGTCAAGCTGGCACACAGAACCAGCCAGCACAGCCCCTCAGCAGAAACACAGGCTGCATTTATACTCAGCCATCATACAACCCTGGTGGGAACACACCCCGTAGGAAACATGGGTCCAATTAAAAGCCCTAAGGAATAGATGAGATGTGCCATCAACTGGACAGTAAAAAGGATTCAGTGATTGACACAGCCTGGACAAACCACAGGGGTCATGCTAAGAAAAGCCAGACCTGGAACTGGGTATGGTGGTACCCTCCTGGAATCCCAGCACTGGGGAGGCTGAGACAGGAGGATAATGAGTTTAAGGCCAGCCTGGATTATTGAATTCTCTCTCTCTCTCTCTGTCTCTCTCTGTCTCTCTCTGTCTCTGTCTCTGTCTCACACACACACACACACACACACACACACACACACACACTATTTAAAAACAAAAATTAAGATGAGTAGTGGGTGTGACCAATTTTATACAAAATGTCCATAGGACAATAAGGAGGGATTCAAAGTAGCCACTGACCTTGGCTCAGGGTGGACGTGGAATGGATTCCCAGGTTTGGCAGTCTCGGTGGGGGCAGGAAAGAGTCATATGACAGTGTCATTAAACAGAAATGCAGGGTGTGGTGACCGTGGTCAAAATGTCTGGGTTGTACCCTTGAAACAGGAGTGGGGTGCTGTGCTTAAGTTGTACAAGAAAGGGCTGAGTTACTAAGAAAGGGCAGGACCCAGGGGCATACGCCTCATCTACAGTGGGGTCACACGCCTCATCTACAGTGGGGTCACACGCCTCATCTACAGTGGGGTCACATGCCTCATCTACAGTGGGGTCACACGCCTCATCTACAGTGGGGTCACACGCCTCATCTACAGTGGGGTCACAACCACTGGTCCTTGGAAGGCTGAGCCTAAGAGGGAACACAAAAGCAAGAGACCCCCAGACATTTCTTTTGTTTGGGGTGTTTTTAAGCTTCTAAAAATGTTTATGAGTCTGAGTGTTTTGCCTGTATGTCTGTGCACAGTGTGTGTGCAGTGTATCTAAGGTCAGAAGGGGTGGTGGTGGTGGTGGTCAGATCTCCTGAAACTGGAGTTACAGTTGCAAGCCACCATCTGGGTGCTACATAGCAAACCTGGGCCCTCTGCAAAAACTTCCTGTGCTCTGAATCACTGAGTCATCCTTCCAGCCCCTGGCTTTTGACTCCTTACTGTTTGTCTACTGCTTGCTTGTTTTGAGACAAAGTCTCAAACAGCCTGGGCTGATTTCAAACTCACAATGTAACCAGGGTTAACTTTGAACTTCTGGGATTGCAGGCTTGTGGTACCACATCCAGCTCCTGATGTGCTGGGGGGCTCAAACCTGGGGCTTTCTGAATGCTAAGCAAACACTCTACCTGCCCCAAGCACATTATTTTGTACATGAATATTAAGAAACAAGCTAATCACACATCTGTGGGGTTGTTCTCTACAAAAAGGTATTCATGCATTATGAAAGGACCAGAGCTAAGAAACTCATGGTCAGGGGTTGTATGGACTATGGACCTGGCTCACAGCTCTGCCAAGACCAGGAGCCCCTCTGGAAACGTAGGCAAAAGACTAGCATCCATGAGACTTAGGTCTCTCCTACCTTGAGGTTCAGGAGACTCGGTCCCTGTGTTGTGACAGAGCCAACTTGGTAAAGCCGTTGGCCTCCACCCCCCAGATCCCTGCTCCGCCTCCAGGTACCACTGAGACAGGTCAGCCATGTCCTTGTGATGAGAAGAGACGGACCTCCAGCTATAGAGAGGGAGAGACAGGAATGAGAAGTGCGTATCCAGGGCTGGCCACACCTCGACATCACCAGGACAGAGTTCCTCGGAGAGCACTGGGAAGGGCACAGGCACGGAGCCCTGAGAAACCCACCACGACTTTGCACCTTGGCTTTGTCTTTCTTTTTTGAAACCGGGTCCTACCATGTAGCCCAGGCTGGCCTCGAACTCAGACTCCCCTCAAACTTGAGGTCTTCCTTTCCTGGTCCCCCAGGCACTGCGCTGAGCCTCAGTCCCCCGTCCACGGAATGACTGTGACATCTGTTGTCACTGTCATCTGTTACATGAGGTGATAGGATGGGCCACCAACGCCCAGAGCGTCGTCTTGGTGGTGTCGTGGTTGACTACACAGCCCACAAACATCCAGAGCTGCCAGGTAAAATGGCCCGGGGCTGCACCGGAGGTCCCTGGTATTGCTCTTTCAACCCAACCTGGGGATAAAAGAATCTCTGCTCTCATTTCGGAGGCGGACAAGAGCCGCTGGCACAAACTGCTTTGGAGGCTCTGGTGCCCAGAGCTCCAGAAGCCCTCGGGATGCAAGCGTCACCTTCCAGAGAGCTGCAGGGAACTTGGGCACCTGGGTAGGGGACAGAGCACAAAAGAGAACACGCGGAGCCAGAGGGGTGGGGAAAAAAACGCAAAAGGCAGGAAAAGGGACCCAGCTAAGACCAACTGGGTTGCGGTCCACATTCTACAGAGGAGACTGGGGCTCTGGATACAGATGGGTGGTGAGGCCCACAGCGTCCGTGAACATCTGAATGTTCAATGTGCATCCATGTCTGCTGACTGCGGCTGCATTCACGGCCCCCAGGTGACTCATTAAGTCTCCTTTTAAGGGACAGGTGGAGGCACCCTGTCACAGGCACACAGTAGATCCAGGTTTGAAACCTGACTCCGATCTAAATTGCTGGATGGTCACGTGACCTTTGTCCCTATTTTCTTACCTTGCTGACATCTAAGTGCAAGGGTTATTTTTTCTTTTTCTTTCTTTTCCCCCTCTTATTGAGAGAGGAAAGGAGAGAGAGAGACACAGAGAGACACACACACACACACACACAGAGAGAGAGAGAGAGAGAGAGAGACAGAGAGACAGAGAGACAGAGACAGAGACAGAGACAGAGACAGAGACAGAGACAGAGACAGAGAGAGGATCCCGTGTCGCCCAGACTGGCCTAGAACTTGCTAAGATGACTGTGAACTGCCCCACCCACCAAGTGCTGAGGCCACAGACACATGCCACCTGTCATCTCTAAGCAACTTATCTTCCCCACACCGAGGTTACACCAGGGTAAGCTAGGGCGTGTTTTTATTGTCTCCGATGCCTCAGGGACACAATAGTCAAGACTCTCATTCCCCTTGGCTCCTCCAGAGGGGCCACCTGGCACCAAGAGGGAGAGGGGACACCTGCCCCATCAGTGCAGAAAAGAATGAGAGACAGATGTCACCCTCAGCCAGCTGGTGCCTCTGAGAGTCCTGACTATTGTTTCTCAGAGTGACAAATGAGCCAGGCCTCAAAAGCAGAGTGGGGGTGGGGGTGGGTGGGGGGTAGGGGTGGGTGGGGTGGGAGGGGGTTGTCCCCTGGGAACAGAGGACTGAGTTGAAAGCTATTCACTGGCCTGTTGAGCCTGCACAAAAGGCCTGGGGCCCCAGAATTGTACTGTCCCAATGGCAGAAGGTCACCCAGAAGGGTGGCGCTGTCCAGAGGCACCCAGCCACACCAAGACAGGTCTGAGTGAGCTGGACCAGCGGGTGTGTTACAGTCACACCACACTAAGGTGCTGGCCCTGGCTCACAGCCAGCAGCCCACCATTCTTAGTTCTGTCTTCTCCAAAGCTTTGAAATTCTTGCTTTTAATTAAATTTAGGAAGGTGGATTTCAAGGAAAAAAATGTACCAAAATTATACGTTTTTAAAAATCGAGGCAGGGTGCTGTGATGTAGCCCAGGTTGGCCTTCAATCTGCAGTCCTTACTCAGGTACAATGGGTAATGCAAAGCATTCTTTTAATCCAAAGTGCTTGGAAGGCAGATGCAGATGGACCCTCTGTGAGTTCCAGGCCATCTTGGTGTACACAGTGAGATCCGATGCTGCCTAAAAAAAAGTAATCCTCCTGCCTCAGTCTCCCAAGTGTTGATGTCATCTCAAGATAACAGGGGTGAGTGGCCAGCTTGGATTCTGCATGGTCTCCCTCCCTCCCTCTATTGATCCTCCCACTCCCCTACTTTTTCCCTCTCTTTCTTTCTTTCTTTCTTCCTTTCTTTCTTCCTTCCTTCCTTCCTTCCTTCCTTCCTTCCTTTCTTTCTTTCTCTCTTCCTTCCTTCCTTTCTTTCTTTTTTCTTTCTTACACAGGGTCTCACTAAACAGCCCTGACTGACTCAAAACTCAACTTTAGTAGCCGAGGCTATTCTCAATCTTGCCATCCTCCTGAGACTGCAAGTACCATGCCTGGATAACATTCCTTTTTCTATGGTTGTTAAAGGAAGTTGCCTTCAACCAACCGGCTGGAAAAGCTCTTTGGGACTCTGAAGATGTCAAATGTGCAACTCTTCCACCATCCCCCGCCCCCACACCCCGTTACGGGGTGTGTGTGTGGGGGGGATAGGTTAAATTTTCTGCAAGGTCAGCATAGGGCAAACTTCAGACCCATTCTCAACCGCAAAGGATATAAAAAGACAAAATTTAGGCTGTACGGAGGTTAAAGTTGTTAACCCAAAATCTTTCAATAGGATATCTACCAAACTCAAACTCGGGGTAGGGTGAGTTCAGTGCCCTTCCTAAAGCAGGGAGCAGATGGGGTGGCCCCAGAAACCCGTTTGCCCCGACTGCTGATTGCATCTGAAGCTGGGTGGGGGCAGTTCTCCGCCCCAGGAGACCACGCTCCTCTGGGATCAGGAACGATTCTGAGCACCTCCAGATGTGCAGCCCCGCCCTAGAGGTGCTGACGCAGCGCGGGGCCATGTGGCGGGACACTGGCTCACTTGAGGGGAGCCCCGGAGTGTGGGTTTACTCATCCCTGCCCGCTGCTCTCCACACACCGGGACGCCTCCTGGGAAGAGCGCTCTGGGGAGGCAGCAAGGCCGCCCAGCTCAGCGTGAAGCTGGCGCCGAGAAAAACAACCCGGCTTTCAGCTTCCAGCAAGTTCTCGCTCAGCAGTCGCTCCCTGAGCCCCTCCCTGCAGCAGGTGGGGGCGTTTTCCTGGCGCGACTCCTCTCCGCAGTGGGGTGTGTGCGCCAGCGATCCCCGACGCCTGAAGGCCTGTGCTTGGGAGCCTTGGACGAAAGTGGGGAGGCAGGGGTCCCCGGAATCCCTCTAAGTACTAGGTGAAAGAGGTCTAGACCTTTCCCTCTCAAACCCCCAGCTTCTGCAGAGAGTGTCTCAGAGCCCAGGAGGGTTGAGGAACCGAGCTAGTGAGTTCTGGGGTCACCCCAGACTGTTTTAGAGATGCCATGTGGGCTTCAGAGTCCGTCGTTTCAGATTCTGAAATCATTGGCTGGGTGACCTTGGACAGGCAGCTAACCCTCTCTGGACCTCCTTTTTCTTGTCTTTAAAATGGGTTCTTGCCAACTCGCGGGACTGTTGTGCCAAAGCAGTGACTCCCCCGAGGATGTGCAATCGCCATCCAAAGCGATGTCGCAATGAGAGTGCAGAGATGCACCGGTTTTGAGGCTGCGCTGGACGCCCCAGGTCTGGGACGAGTCCCATAAGTGGAGGAAGGGTGAGGGCTGGGCGTGGTGGGGGGTAAGGGAGTCAGAGACACCACCCGCTACCCCACCCTCCATGCTAAGACTGCCTGGGCGCAGTCCCCAGCCTGAAGGGTTACCTGCTAACCTTGTGGGTTGGTGTGTATCGGAGTCCCCACGCCCATGTGCATCTGGCTGTGGGGGAAGGGAAGGGTCTTTGTTCCCCCTCAGACCATGACTACCAGACCCTGAGTATCCTGTGTCCCCATTCCCATGGTCCATCCACCGGATCCTTGCATCTGGCCATTACGGGTTAGGAGTCCTGTCACCCACTCAGCGCGGTCCACCATTGCCCTGGGACTGTGGGACCCCCGTCGCCCTCCCGAGGATCAGGTGCGCACGGCGGGGACTGGGAATGGCGACCCCGGCTTACCTCGGTTCCTCGCTCCTGCGGCTGGAGTGCAAAGGGCTCTTTGTGCCCAGCTCTTAACAGAACTGGGGGAGTCCTGCAAGCACCTCCCCTCGCAAACTCCTCCCCGCACTGGTCCGCAGCCTCCCTCCCTACGGCCCCCCAGCGCAGCCGGCGTCGTCTTCGCATTTACTGCAGCGCCCATGAAATTTTAATGCAGGAGCGGCTGGCGGGCGGAGGTGCCGCACCCGGCCTCGGGCGTGGGGGTGGGGTGGGGCGCACGGACAATCACCCATCTTGCGGTCCGGGACTCGAGCAGCTAAACATGGGGTGCGCGTCTCCCCCTCCCAACCCCCGCGCCTCACAAAGGGTCTACTGCGAGCCTCAGCCTCAGCATCCCCGCCTGCGGCGCTGCCATAGCAACGCTGGCCAGTGGAGAGGCGCGCGACGGTCAGAGGCGCGACCGCGGACCTGGCGCCTGAGCGAGAAGCACTAGAATCCCAGAAGAGGACCGAGTATCCGTGCTTGGCTCGCAGGGCCAGGGCGTGGTTCCTCAGGAACTCTGTTAGAAAGACTCCTTCCTGGCCAGGGCGGCAGCAAGATTTGAACCCAAGTCTGTGGCAGGCGCCTCTAATTTTGGCATCTGTTGTGCCTGCACTGCTTGGCACCATCATGGGCTTTACAGGGGTGCTAACGAGTCGCTAAAAGCTGTGTGGTTCTGTAATGCTCCAGGTTAGCGCCATGCACATAGGTGAGACCACGATGTAATGTCACCTCCTAAGCCCCACTGTAGTGCCGTTGGGCCAAAAGTTGTGGAATAGGACCAAGAGGTAACTCTGATGCCTCTTCCAGTCGAGGAACCCCTGTGCTAGAACATTCCACCGACTTCTAGAACTGGCGCTGGTCCTCAGCTTAAATTTCAGCTCTGTCATGCCTTTGACCCTTGGCCAGATGTGACCGCATGGGCACGGGTCTTTCCTCAAACTGGGTTTCTATCCCCTTCCAGTCCAGGGGTTAAGTAGGGGGGAGGCATCCAGCACGAGGCGGCCCTTGGGCCCCAAGCTGTCCTCTTGATTAAGCTAGCTCACCTTTCATTTCTTTAAAAAAAAAAATCTTTAAACCAGTTATTTAGTACGGTTGGTGGGCACACCTTCCACAGGGTGGGTTCTCTTGCCCCCCGCCATGTAAACCCAGGGAGTGGAACTCAGGTGGGATTAAGTTTGCCAGCACGTGATTTCCCTGGCGTGCCATGAGATTTGAACTCACACTACCGGGTTCTTTCGTCTTCATATCCATCTCTCGCTGGGAGCGAGTCTGCTCTTCACATGTCCAGTGCGCCCAGCTGGAGGCCAACGACACAGGATAGCTAAGGGCACCAACACTGCCTCGGATACTTCCTGTCAGGGATGTGCCCCTCACACCAGCCGGTTCGAAAGCCAAGTGCTTAATCCTGATTCCTAGAACAGAGCTTGGCTTCCCCTCCTGACCTGCCCAAGATTCAAGCCAAAAAAAATAAAAAATAAAAAAATAAAAAAATAAATAACAAAAATAAATAAAAGCACAGAGTTCAGCAGTAAACCAGGAAGGACGCAAGCCATTCAAATCAGCTGTTCCTCTCATAGCTACAATCGAAGACCCCACAAGGCCAACTTAAGGAAGGAGGAGTTTATTTGGGCAGTTTAAGAGAACAGTCCAGTATGTCAGAGAAGACATGGCTGCCCTCGTGTGAGGTGGTTGGTGAGCCTGACCCAGTGAGTCAGGAGCTAGCTGCTCCACTCACTTTCCTCTTTTTAGTCAGTCCCAGAGCCCAGTCCACAGGATGGAGCTGCCCACATCCAGGATGGATTTTCCCTCCTCTGTCAAACCTTAATATCGCAGGCTCGTCCAGAGGAGTGACTCCCAGGAGGCTCTAAATCCAGACAAGCTGACCATGAAGATGAGTTGTCAACCATCTTTCTCCTGCCGTGTGCTTGAATCCTCTACCAATATCCATCTAGGGAAAAGACTCAAGGCGGGATCCTTACTTCTGTGCCCCTCCCCCACCAGCGTCTTAGTTCTTTCAGATATCAGCTGTGTCTCTGGTCCTGCTTGCCGGCGTCTTTGTGTGCCAGCGGGGTGAACAGGGTGGAGAACAACGGCGCACATCATTTAGGGGAGGTTGTGGGCTCTGTGTGGCATAGACAGCTCAGCCCTGATAGACTCTAGGTGAGATGGAAACAGAATGATGTAAGAATGAGGTAGGAAGGGGGCGGGCCCAATATCCAGCTGATGTAAGGAGGCAGACCCACCCAACCTCCAGCTGATATAAGAAGGGGGCGGGCCCAATATCCAGATGATGTAAGAAGGGGCAGGCCCAATGTCCAGATGATGTAAGAAGGGGCAGGCCCAATGTCCAGATGATGAAGGGAAGGAGGGAGTGGACCCAATGCCCAGCTGATTAAGGGGGCAGACCCAATGTCCAGAAGACACCTGAACCATCTAGGGTTGCTTGGATGACCTCTATCCATGATCCTCCATCATCAATCTCCCTCAGACCTTTGACCACCTTTGGTTTATCTGCTGAAAACAAAACTGAGTGTGTAGCATCCAGCACTATCCACCCTCTACAGGACAGCTCGTTCTCTCAGCTTCTGTGGGATTCCCACACAGCCTGGCAGTGAGGGTGGGAATCCAACCCTCCCTCCCACCTCCCCACCCCTGTAACTCTGACCACCCCCCAACCCCCCCTCATTGCCTGACTAGGGATGATAAGCTGACATGACCAGCATCATCTTGGTCACCCAAGGATCCTGTCTCATGGGTGATGCTAATAGACACAGCTACCTTGAGCCCCCAGGGTCCACGAGCAGACCCTCCTCCCTGCCCAAGACACTAAGCCATGTTCCCTCTCTGCCTTTCTTGAAAATGACCCCAGCCAACATTTGTTGCTGGTTGTCAGGGCAACAGGAAGAGGCGCCCTCAGACTTCCAAAGGTGCACTTGAGAATAAAGTTGGCGCCCTAATCTGGACCTGGTCCCCCTCCCCCACCCTCCATCCCCACCTCTTCACAGGAGGTACTGTGGGGCACACCTAACCTGACCAGTGAGGTCAAGAGAGCTGAGTATCTACCCACTGCCCTTTGGATAACATGAAGGAAGCTTCCCTATGCCTTAACTCCTTACTGACTCCAGGCACAGACCAAGCATCTCCTCCTCACCAGAGAAAGCCATGAGCAGGAAGTCACAGGACTCTGCAGAGAAATGTGACAGGCAACATCCCCCACAGGGACAGTGGATTGTCCCCATCGCTGCCCAGCCTCCCTTCCCCCGACTATGAGTTCATCCTGAGCCAACGAGACCAGGACCACTGCTTAGAGGTGGTGGCTCTACCCAGTACTTGCCCTCCCTGGCACATGAGGGCCACAGCAGGCAAACCTCTGCCCACTGGGACCCGCAGACCAGGAGAAACATGAATTGACAATTCACAAATGGAAGTCCCTGTGGCCATTGCTACCGTGAAGGCCATGGGGTCAGAGGAAGACATGGTGAAACCACCAGGCTCTAAAGTTCTTCCTTCCTTCCTTCCTTCCTTCCTTCCTTCCTTCCTTCCTTCCTTCCTTTCTTTCTTTCTCTTTTCTTTTTAGAGACAGGGTTTCTCTGTGTAGCCCTGGTTGTCCTGGAACTCTAGACCAGGCTGGCCTCGAACTCAGAAATCCACCTGCCTCTGCCTCCCAGAGTGCTGGGATTACAGGTGTGCACCACCACTGCCTGGCCCTAAAGTTCTTATAAAGCTCCAGACATGACACCTCACGCCGAGACCTCAACATCTCACAGATAACTGCAGTAGTTACTGGTTGGTTGGTGGGTTGTTTTCAGGGTTTTAGTGTAAGTCTAAAATTATGTCACTCCAGAAACAGCCAAATCCAGGTGCTTGTATTGACCCATTTTCTACAGTCATAGCAAAATGCCTGAGACTGTGTGTGTGTGTGTGTGTGTGTGTGTGTGTGTGGTTTATGCAGTTTGTGTAGATCCCAGCTTCTCATATCTTGTGTGTGAGTGTATATGTGGTATGTATGTGTGGTTTGTGTAGATTCCAGCTTCTTGTCCTGTATGTGTGTGTGCATGTGTGAGTGTAGTGTGTGTGTGAGTATGGTGTATGTGAGTATGGTGTGCATGGCTTATGCAGTTTGTGTAGACCCTAACTTCTCATGTGTATGTGTGTGAGTGTGTATGGTGTGTGTGTGTGAATGTATGTGTGGTCTGTGTAGATTCCAGCTTCTTCTCCTGTATGTATGTGTATGTGTGTGAGTGTGGTGTGTGTGTGAATGTGGTGTGTATATGTGTGTGAGTGGTGTGTGTGTGTGAATGTATGAATGTAGTCTGTAGATCCAAGTTTATTTTTTATGTGTATGTGTGCAAGTGTTCATTGTGTGTGCATAAGTATAAGTGTGTGGTTTGTGTAGATCACAGCTTCTTCTCCTGTGTGTGTGTGTATGTGTGTGTATAGATATAAGCTATTTTTAATGTGTGTGTTCAAATATGGTACACTGTGTGTCTGTGTGTGTATTGGTACAAGCTATTTTTAATGTGTATGTGTTCAAATGTGGTACATAGAGTGTCTCTGTGTGTGAGTGTGCATGCATGTGTGGTTTATGTAGATCAGAGCTTCTTCTTCTTCTCTCTCTCTCTCTGTGTGTGTGTGTGTGTGTGTGTGTGTGTGTGTGTGGTTTGTGTAGATCAGAGATTCTTCTTCTGTGTGTGTAGTTTGTATAGTAGTGTGTGTAGATTGTGTAGGTCACAATCTTCTGTGTGACTGTGTGTGTGTGTGTGTGTGTGTGTGTGTGTGTGTTTTGTGTAGATCACAGCTTCTCCTGTGTGTATGTGTGTAGTTTGTGTAGTAGTATGTGTAGATTGTGTAGGTCACAATCTTCTTCTGTGTGACTGTGTGTGTGTGTGTGTGTGTCTGTGTGTGTGTCTGTGTGTCTGTGTCTGTATGTTTTATGCACACAGGTGGACATAACTCTCTGCCTGCTTCCACTGAGGCCGGGTCTCACTGAGCCTGGCACTAGGCTGGCCCCAGCGAACCCCAGGGGTCCTCCTGTGTCTGCCCCCACAGCACGGGGGTCACAGGTGCACATGACCCTGCCTGGTTTTTACTTGGCGCTGGGATCTGAGTCTGGTCCTTTGTGCAGCGGGCATTGCTACCCACTGAGGCATCCCTGCAGCCCTGATCCAGCTGCTTCTGGAGGGTCACAGCCTCATATTGGGATTCCTGACTGAGCATGAGGTCACAAAAGAAACTGGTATCATTAAGAGGTTTCCGAAGCTCAAAGGCTAAAAACAAACGAAAGAATAGGGGTCGCTCTGACAACACTTGCCTAGTCACAGTGCCTGGCTTCCCTGCGACCTTGACCCTGAACACACCACACACGCCACTCGGCACCTGAAGGGCCTGGCCGAGGCCTGTGACTGGTCCATGTTAGGATCTGTAGCCTGTAGACCTCTTCACACACGGTTGTTTGCTCTCTTTCCAACACAGTGACGGCATTGTGGAAAACGAATATCAGTTTCCTGCCGTTGTGCGTGAATCAAATCAGTACACCTTTGGACTGGATGGTGTCGGAACATTTGATTTTTTTTTAATTGCTATTTGAGTGGCTGACCTAGGTTTCATTAAAAAATAATAATAATTTAGGCTTGGACAGAATTTCCAGAAGTTTCTGAAACTGTCTGAAGGTTTCTACCGTCTGTACTGTAGGCGAAACGGACATTCTCAGACTTGATGCGTAGAAAACCAAACTATTAATCAACTCTGGAAAAACTGAAGGTGCCCTGGGCCCTGCAGGCTCAGACATCTGGTAAACAGTCTTCCTCTAAAGTGTGTAAGCTTCTGCCTCCTATAAAAGGTGAGCTTTCATGCCGGGCGTGGTGGCGCACGCCTTTAATCCCAGCACTTGGGAGGCAGAGGCAGGCGGATTTCTGAGTTCGAGGCCAGCCTGGTCTACAGAGTGAGTTCCAGGACAGCCAGGGCTACACAGAGAAACCCTGTCTCGAAAAAACCAAAAAAAAAAAAAAAAAAAAAAAAAACCAAAAAAAAAAAAAAAAAAAAAAAAGGTGAGCTTTCAGATAAACGAAATGTAAGAAAAATACTGCCCTTGCAGAAGATCTGAGCTCTGATGCCCGGTGGCTCACAGTCCCTCCTAGTTACAACTCCAGAGGATCCAGGGACCTCTCCCAGCCTCCCCCAACACCTGCACTCATGTGGACATAGCCCCCAACACACACACACACACACACACACACACACACCTAACTAAAAGTAAAAAGGGGGCTGGAGAGATGGCTCAGCAGTTAAGAGCTATGATTGCCTTTCCAAGAGGTCCTGAGTTCAAATCCCAGCAACCACATGGTGGCTCACAACCATCTGTAATGGGATCTGACACCTCTTCTGTGGTGTCTGAAGACAGCTACAGTGAACTCACATAAAATAAGTAAATAAATAAATAAATCTTTGTGGGACAGTGGTGGCATGTCTTTAATCCCATCACTTGGGAGGCAGAGGCAGGTGGATTTCTGAGTTTGAAGCCAGCCTGGTGGTCTACAGAGTGAGTTCCAGGACAGCCAGGGCTACACAGAGAAACCCTGTCTCAGGGGGAAAAAAGTAAATAAAAATCTTTTACAAATATTTTTCCATTTTCAAGGTGATGTTATATATATGTGTGTGTGTGTGTGTGTGTGTGTGTGTACATGTGTATATATATGTTTTGCATGTGCGTGAGCTCTCTGTGTACATGCATATTCACATGTGTGCGGCCACACACGTGCGTGAGCATGTGTTCACATGTATGTAGAAACCCGAAGGTTGGTATTAGGAATCCTGCTCAATGACTCTTCCTACTGACTCACTGAGGCAGGGGCTTCCAATCGAACCCAGAGTGCACCGATATGGCTGTCCTGCTTGCTCTGTGCATCCCTTGTAAGGCTAGAATTACAGACCAAGTGCAGCATCCACCACCCAGCATTTCCTGGCTTCCAGGGATCCGAACTTCAGTCCTCGCCAGGGCACAGCAAGCCCTGTAACCACCGGGCTTTCTCCTCAGCCTCGACATGAATTTATCTGTGGCATCTCTTCAATGGCATGCTTCCTTCGTATGCCTGCTTCACACATCTTTACGTCCAAGGTCATGTGCGCCTCTCAGGTAAAAGGATCACGAGGGGGAGAAGTTTGAGATCTTCTGATGTGGACCCCAGTTCCGTGGTGGCACATCCAGATCTGAGCTGCCTGCATTGGCTGTGCCTTGGAGACCTGCTCAGTACATCACATCATGTGTGTGCCATCCTGGTGGGTGGCTGTCACACAGGGAGGCAGGAGGCCGCAGAGGGCCACCTCCATCTCTGTCTCTTTGTGTCTCTTTCTCTGTGTCTATGTCTCTTTCTCTCTGTGTCTCTCTGTGTCTCTCTGTTTCTCTGACTCTCTGTGTGTGACTGTTTCTCTGTGTCTCTCTGTCTCTCTTTATCTGTCTCTCTCTATGTCCCTCTCTGTCTCTGTCTCTCTGTTTCTTTGTGTCTTTTTCTCTTTGTCTCTCTGTGTCTCTCTATGTCACTTTCTCTCTGTCTCTGTGTGTGTCATTCTGTTTCTCTCTGTGTCTCTCTGCCTCTATCTGTCTTTCTCTATGTCTCTTTCTGTGTCTGTGTCTTTTTATGTCACTTTCTCTCTGTGTCTCTGTCTCTCTGCCTCTCTCTCTCTCTCTCTCTCTCTCTCACACACACACACACACACACACACACACACACACACACTGTTCGTGTACCGGAGCCTCCCATGCATCATGCTCACGGTCGCACATCGGATCTCTTTCCGTCAGCAGGATTTGAACCACACCTGCTTCGTGGAGTAAAGCCTAGGGCACCCAGGATTCGCCCGCCGCTTCATTTAGTAGGCCCACGCACGGCTCAGAAGCCAGAGGCCAGGACACTGCTCCCGAGAACAGCCGCGGAGCCTCCCCCGCCCCCAGGCTTAGCTCCTGGTTGAGCCTCCCTCACCGCCCCCTTGCTTTTGTGCGCCTGGGGCTGCATGCGGGCGTCTGTGCCTCCGTCGCCTTGTCCCTCTGCCCCTGCTCTGCCCTCGCCTCCCCCCTGGCTCGCTCAGTCTCTTTGTCCCTTTGTGTCTGGACCACAGAGAAGGGCAGATCACGCTTGCCGCCTCCAGTCCGCCTCATCATCCATCTGCAAACAGCCCTGCAGATGCCCTGCACCTGCTCCTGGGCTCCCAGCCGCCCAGCAGGTGCCGCCCAGCCAATCGCAAAGCTACTGCGGAGAGAAAGGCAGAGGCCAGACCTCCAGCTGCTCCCTCCGCCTCCCAGAAGCAGGGACAAAGTCTTTCAGCTTCCCGACGACGGGGCGCAGTGCCCCCCGCGGCAGATGCTGAGGGGCCAGAGTCAGGCAGAAGGAACCACGGTTGGGGGAGGCGATCCCTGCGGGAGGCCCCACAGACCCCACACACAGGGTACGCCTTCTCGCCCCCAACCCAGACCCATCACTGGATCTCGCCATTTCACTGGGTCATCCCACCCCACCCCCACCCCACACTGAATCACCAAACATGTCTGCTCCTGCTGCCCCTGCCAGGTGCCTCGGCCTGCGTCCTCTGCCAATACCAGACTGACCTCACCCATCGCTCCCCTGCCGCTCCGGCCTCAGGACTGGCAGCAACTTTACCGCTGGCCTGATTCAGAGTCCTCCCCTGGTCTTGGCTGCCTGCTAGTTCAGTGGTCTCCGATCTAGCTCTAACATTAGCGGCTGGACATGCCCAGCCCAGCCTCTTGTTCCCAGGGGTTCTGCTCATTTCCAGATAAAGTCAGTCCTCATAGGTTTATGACCCCTGGAAGATAAACCCTCGTTTGGGACTGACTTTAACATGGAATTTTAAGTTCATTTGCTTATAAGCTCATGCATGTACGTGTCTGCACGCATTCACATATACACGCACACATGTCTACACACATTCTCACACACAATGAAGTTGCACACACATCTGCAGCACACATGTCTACACACATTGGTATACACATGCTAGCCTGTGAGACTCCTCAGGGAAGACTTTGCCCTCAGCCTGGCAGAGGGTCTGCCAGGGTGGATACCCCCCGTGTCTGCATGTGGACGAACAGCTGAACAGGAAGCCCTTTTGGACCCATTATACAGATGCCCAAGCCCATCTGGAGGAGAGTGTGGGCTCTGGTTTGCTCCCATGTGGCCTAAGATAGGGTACTCCAGGTCTGCATCTGTCTCCCAAAGGTCTCCTGTAGAAGGTAGCTCACCCCCCCCCCAAGCACCCCTTCACGGATGACAAAGGCAGATCCTCTCCGGGGCACACCCGACTTGTCTGGATTGGTGATAGTGTCTTCTCCCACACGTGGGCTGTGTGTACCTGTCCTCTGCTTGCACAGAGGCAGGGCCCTATGTCCACAATGCAGACACCTTAGGAGGCAGGAGGACAGATCACACGGAAGGGACCGGCACACCCAGGGCCTGCTGAGTTCCATTTTTGGACTGGTGCTGCAGTTGCTATAGACACCGTCAGCTGGTATGGTACCAAGGATTGGCACCAGACCCACTTTAAAGACAGGGATACTGAGGCTGAACAAACAGGTCTGAGCCAAGACTCAGCACCGACATTCTTCATCCAGGACCACCACCACCCTGGTCCCACCATCCTGCCCAGAAGCCCCAGGGAGATCCTCTCAGCCGGCCATGCCCCACCCCCTCCTGCTATCTCGCTATCGCTGTTCTGCACAGCAGAGCAGTCAGTATTGATGAGATGTCCTTGGCTCTCTGTGGACCAGGCGAGCTCTGCTGTGTGCTTGGAGGAGGGAGGGGGGGCCTCTGCAGTCAGAGTGCCCCAGCAGGAGGGGGCCGGGCTGGGTTCAGGCTCTAGTCTGGCATCTGGCTGGAGACACATGGGTGGGTCCAGAGAACTTTGTTCTCTAGCTTACCCCACGTCCCCAAGGCGGAGAGCCCAGGAGGGGGCTGGGTGGGCAGAGAATGCTCGAAGTGCTCAGTGGTCTACGCTCATGGGGAGGAAAGCCAGCCTTGCAGGGTGTGGGTGTGCAGGGTGTGAGTGTGCAGGCTGTAGGTGTGCAGGCTGTAGGTGTGTAGGGTGTGGGCGTGCAGGGTGTAGGTGTGCAGGATATGGGTATGCAGGGTGTGGGTGTGCAGGGTGTGGGTGTGCAAGATGTGAGTGTGCAGGCTGTAGGTGTGCAGGGTGTGAGTGTGCAGGGTGTAGGTGTGCAGGGTGTGAGTGTGCAGGGTGTAGGTATGCAGGGTGTGCATATGCAGGGTGTGGGTGTGCAGGGTGTAGTGTGCAGGGTGTGCATGTGCAGGGTGTGGGTGTTCAGGGTGTAGGTGTGCAGGGTGTGGGTGTGCAGGGTATGGGTGTGCAGGCTGTAGGTGTGCAAGATGTGGATTGTAGGGTATGGTGTGCAGGCTGTAGGTGTGCAAGGGTGTGGGTGTGCAGGGTGTGAGTGTGCAGGGTATGGGTGTGCAGGTTATAGGTGTGCAGGGTGTGAGTGTGCAGGGTATGGGTGTGCAGGCTGTAGGTGTGCAGGGTGTGGGTGTGCAGGGTGTGAGTGTGCAGGTTATAGGTGTGCAGGGTGTGAGTGTGCAGGTTGTAAGTGTGCTGGTTGTAAGTGTGCAGGTTGTAGGTGTGCAAGGTGTAGGTGTGCAGGGCGAGCATGTGCAGAATGTAGGTGTGCAGGGTGTGAATGTGTAGGGTGTAGGTGTGCCTGGGTGTGGATGTGCAGGGTGTGGTTGTGCAGGGTGTAGGTGTACAGGGTGTGGGTGTGCAGGGTGTAGGTGTGTAGGGTGTGGATGTACAGGGTGTAGGTGTGCAGGGTGTGGATGTGTAGGGTGTAGGCATGCAGGGTGTAGGTGTTCAGGGTGTAGGTGTGTAGGGTGTGGATGTGCAGGGTGTAGGTGTGCAGGGTGTGGATGTGTAGGGTGTAGGCGTGCAGGGTGTAGGTGTGCAGGGTGTGCATGTGCAGGGTGTGCATGTGCAGGGTGTGGGTGTGTAGGGCGTAGGTGTGCAAGGTATAAGTGTGCAGAGTGTGCATGTGCAGGGTGTGGGTGTGCACCCTCTGCACCAGTGTTAGACATTTTCCCACGTACTGCATAAAGAGGAGAGTTAAGAAATATGTGGTCCTAGCCGGGCGGTGGTGGCGCACGCCTTTAATCCCAGCACTTGGGAGGCAGAGGCAGGCAGATTTCTGAGTTCGAGGCCAGCCTGGTCTACAGAGTGAGTTCCAGGACAGCCAGGGCTGCACAGAGAAACCCTGTCTCGAAAACAAAACAAAACAAAACAAAACAAAAAACAAAAAAGAAAAGAAAAGAAAAGAAAAGAAAAGAAAAGAAAAGAAAAGAAAAGAAAAGAAAAGAAAAGAAAAGAAATATGTGGTCCGACCTGGGTGTGGAGCAATAGGAGAATTCTAGGCTAACAGACACCGATCTCTGGATTTGACCCCCAGCAAGGCCACGCGCGCGCGCGCGCGCGCATACACACACACACACACACACACACACACACACACGCGGTGCCAGGAAAGGTCCATTTTAGTATAACCAGGCGACTGAACATGAAATAGGGACTGGGGAGATGGCGCGGTTGGCAGTGTCTGCTGCACAGCCACAGGACTGTGTCTGGTCTCCCAGCGTCCACACGGGTGCCAGCCCATCTAATACCTGAGCCATCAAGAGATCCTGTCACAACGGAGGTTTCCCTGAGGATGCCACTGTGGCGCGCCCCACCTCCCCACACCAAAATTATACATGCCCATAACAAATATTACACATAATACATTACATAAAATAAGGTGGGAACCCCAGGGTTAGTGGCACATGTCTGTAATCCCAGCACTTTGGTCAGGAGAAATCAGCTCAAGTACAGCAGCCTAGGCTACATAGACAAAATAGAATAAGAAAACAAAATAAGAAGACTAAGACTACGAAAAGGATGCATAGTCAGAGCTTTACTTTTTCTAGACGCAATCATTCTGCTCTGAACAGTTCCTGGGAGCGGGCTGATCGGCGTTTCTGAGCATCCTGGAAGCCAACGAGAAAAGGGAATGCAGTTTCTCACATGCCCACAGTGGGCCAGAAAAACACACAGATGCGGAGACTCTGCTACTCCCCTGTCGGTTGACCCGCCCCACTCTGCTCCAGCACCCACCCCCCACACCCCAGAGCAGCTTCCAGATGGACGTGCTTCCACAGTTTACCACCAGGGGTCAGTGTCGCGCAGGCTCTGAGCCGCGGACCTCCCGAGACGGAGTTCCTAGTCCTCGGTAAAGAAGCCAGAAGCCTGGTGATGAAGGATTATGGTCTTTATAACTGAGATAGCCAAAATTGAAGGCTCCGAGCTTCGCAGCTCTAGGGCAGAAGTAGGAACACCTACCACCCCACAGCAGAAGCTGCGGGGCCTATGTTTGGGGGGTAGGTGCTGGGGAAGTAAAGTCAGGGTTGGAAAACGTCAACAGAAATTTTCTCTTTAAATGTCACAAGAAATCCAAGTGTTGGGCAGGGGTGGGGGGAGTGACAACCAGTTTGGGTTGTCAACTTGACTATATCTGGAAAAATATGCCTGGCTGGGCACACCAGTGAGGGACTTTTTGGCTCACTGGATCATTTGAAGTAGGAAGATCCACTTCTAATCCAGATCTCTGAGGTGGGAAGGCACACTCCTAATCTGGACTACACTTCTGCTGGCAGTCTGTATAAAGGCTTTGGAAGAAGGAAGGGCTCTCTCTCTCTCTCTCTCTCTCTCTCCTTCCTCCCACCCTCACCAGCAAGTCTGTTCCATCACTGGCATGAGAGCCTCCTTCTTTAGGATTCTGGCATATTCCGAAGACCAGCTAAGACATCCAACCTGATGAACTGGACAACTGGATGCTGGGACCGTCCATACACAGGCAGTTACTGTTGGACTAGCTGGACCAGGGCTGGGGGGGGGAGAGAGAGAGAGAGAGAGAGAGAGACCCACAGAGAAAGAGAGATGCAGAGACAGAGAGACAGACACAGAGAGAAAGAGACAGACAGAGACAGGGAGAGATACAGAGACAGAGAGAGACACACAAAGAGAGACAGAGACAGAGAGATAGAGACAGAGAGGGAGAGAGACAGACAGAGATACAGAGAGGGAGAGACAGAGATTCGTTCAACAAGTTCTGTTACCCCAGAGAGCGCTGACTAACACAGCATACAAGGATGGAGCGTCTCCCTCAAGGCGCACGGAACTCTGCAGCCGCTCTGTTGCTCCCCTGACGCCTCTGCCTGATGCGCGGACCAAAGCAGCCTTTCTGCTGGCAAACTCGGGGAAGACTTGGAGCAGAGCCAAGGGTAGGCGGGAACAGGAGGCGCCTCCCACCTGTTGTTTCCCCGCCCATTAATCTGGTAATTACAGTCCCGGAAGGAGGGTGGGCAGATTCCCCACCCACGGGGCAAGGAACAGCGTAGCTTGACTCCTTCTTGAGGAAGAGAGGTGACAACAGCTCAGGGGGTGGAAAGGAAGGCGGCTTCCTCCTCCCCCCCCCCTCCTATTTCTGCTGTGCAACAGTTCCCTCTGAGGTTAGAACTTTCTATCTTGGAGGGCAGCTCTCTAAGACTCAGGGTGTTTACAGGAGGTGTGAAACAGCATATGAGCTAAGGGGGTGAAACGGCATCCTTCAGAGGAGCTCCTTAGGCTCAGGGAGACATCAACTCAAAAGGTTTCAGGAAGTCCCTGAAACTGAGCAGATTCACTCACTAGGCCCCTCCCTAGCGATAAAGTGAATCACTCAGAGGAACCCAGCTGCCTGGAAGAAGCAGAGGTCATCTGAGACACCAGGAATGGTCCACCCTGCTGAGCTGCCTGCAGGTTGGGCAGCAGCGTGCTCTAGGTTCCCGGCTTTGTGAGCTGTCACCCGTGCTGGGGTGGGCTTTGGTGGCACAACTGTCTCGGAGTCATTTCTGCTCGTGTAAGTAACCCCAGTAAAACTACTTCACAGTTCACCAAGTCTGACATTAATGGTATCTGAACTTTGATCCGTTACTGATTCCCTATCTGGGATGTGTGGGCTTTGTTCACTGTGTCCGGGAACAGCATCAAACAATGTGCCCCTCACACTCAAGCTGTGGCGCTTCCTTCCTGCGCTCTGGTGCGCTGGCTTTTAGCAGCAGTGGGAGGAGCCACACGGAAGAGACCAGTGGGCATTGACTCATGGCAGTAGTGGGAGGAGCCACATGGAGGAGACCAGTGGGCATTGACACACAGCAGCAGTAGGAGGAGCCACATGGAAGAGACCTGTGATCATTGGCTCATAGCAGCAGTGGGAGGAGCCACATGGAGGAGGTCCGTAGGGGAGGGGAGCACAAAGGCACACTTGCCTCGTCTTGTATTTTCTTTCCCATGTATGCATCCCTGGACCTCAACACTGTTCCTTTAGGGGGAAGGGAACCCAAGAGTTGGAGGGGCAGAATGGCTGCCGGAGGTCACCTCATCTAATGAGTACTAGCGGAGGACCAAGCCCCAGGTGTGAACCGGAAGAAGGCTTTGAAGTGCAGAGTTGGGCCAATCATTGGCCCGCTCTGGCCCAGAAGCTCACTGGTCTGGGGGGTGTTCTCCATCCTTAACCCTGTGGTCAGCCCTGTCTGCTAAGCTGTGTTCGCCCGCCCGTGGCAGCCATTTCCTGCCTTCCGGTTGCTTTGGCCCAAATAGCAACAACACCTGAATTGTCTTTCTTTTATAACCTTGGGAGACTGACCTCCTGGGAAGATTTGAAAAATAATTTCATGCTCTCTGCTTCTCTCCCCAAATTGCCCTGCTGGGTCAACGTTTTCTTCTTTATCACGACAGCACAGCCTCACATCTGGGACGCTCCTCCGCCCCCTTTCCTTTACAGTCGTCAGCTTCCCTCCTGGCTTTGGCTTGAGCTGCTCTTAATAGAGGCTCTAGTGACCAACCTCCCGCCCTTCCTTAAGGCTTTCCTGTGATAGACGAGGCTACCCAGTTACTCAATCCTAAAGTGTGAGAACTACTTCCCTAACGTGAACCCATCAAGCTTCCTGTTTATAACCCTCAGTTGATCTCCGTCCTTATCTCTGTATTACACCCCCTCATCTTGCATCAGCCGTAACTGGGTAAATGCTCCCATGGGCTGGGTAGCCTCTGGCTAATTCCTTGATCTCACTAATCCTCACATCTGCTATATAGTCCAGGCTAGCCTCAAACTCAAGCAACCCTTTTGCCTCAGTATCTTGAGTGCTGGGATGACAGGCATGTACCACCATGCTTGGTTTATAAAAATTCTTGGGGGAGGGGCATATGGGATAAATAGACAAAACAGGGCAGAGACGGGGCTGGTTTCTAGCTCAGTGGAAAGTCACTTGCCTAGCATGCACGGGGACAATCCCTGTAAGTCACACACACACACACACACACACACACACACACACCAAGGAGAGCACTTTATAACTAAGTTCTAGCAAACCCAAAGAGGATGATTGTGCTAACCCAGCGGTTTCCAACCTGTGGGTGGTGACCCCTTTGGGGATTTGAGCGACCATTTCACAGGGGTCAGAAAACACAGATATTTACATCGCGACGTATAACCATCGCAAAATTACAGTCGTGAAGTAGCAACAGAAATAGCCTTACGGTTGGAGGTCACCACCACAACATGAGGACCTGGATGAAGAGATCGCAGCATTGGGAAGGTTGAGAACCACGGCTCTGGGCCAGCCCAGGCTATGTAGTGACTCAAAATGGGCCACTCGGTGGCTACGAGCTTGAAACCAAAGCGTGAGCCCTGTGGGTCCGCCTCCCGCCTTGCTGCTGGGGTGTGTGGACGCTGCTCAGGCAGACGGAAAGGGAAGGCAGGCACCAGGTCACACCCCATCCTCTCTGTCATGATGGTGCGGGGCTTTGGGGACAGACGCCTGCTCAGGGGTGACAGAGTGACACACCTAAGACGAGGGCGCCAGCCCGGGCGCGAAAGCTGTGGTTCTCATACCCCCAGACACTCGGGGGCCACCGGGAACCTCAAGGATTCAGCAGGGGGGGGGGAGGGGGAGGGTGGAATCTGACTTAGCTCAGAGATGAGTATCCAGAGCACAGAGGAGTCTTCTGCTGGAAACTTAGACAGCCTGGCTCTGTATGACGATGGCTTCCCCCCCCCCCGCACCCTCCTCCCCCCCCCCCACACACACAGCAGTTCTTGCTGAGAGAGACAGTTCTTTGCTTGTCCAAACTGCTTATTCACAGTGGAAAATGGATTCATACCACTCACTCAGGGTGAACCAGAGATTAAATACCTTTTGCAGAAAGCAATGTCTGGGGAGGGAGGTTTATTGGCTGAACCCTCTGGGGCCAGCCCATCTAGATACCTCATCAGCATGGAGAACTCCGCGCTACGCCACGAGGGGGTCACGATCCTCAAGTGGGCTATCCTGGCCACGTGCTCCAGGACAGGAACCGGAGTCCAAAACGCCCACTGTTCTCAGATAGGAGAATTAACCAGCGTTCCGTAATCCACTCAACCTTGCAGATTTTGTCTGGAGACACAGTTCCACTTGCC
Source organism: Apodemus agrarius (assembly GCA_964023405.1). NCBI lineage: Eukaryota > Metazoa > Chordata > Mammalia > Rodentia > Muridae > Apodemus > Apodemus agrarius. The sequence continues at coordinate 2,342,590 of OZ030028.1, forward strand.
CCACAGAGAACTGAGTTCAGATCCCCAGAGCCTGTGTAAATGCCGAGTGGGAAGGGGGGGCTACATCACGAATTAGCTTTATCCGGGAGCGCTGGGTTTGATTGCAAGACCCTCCCTTACAGAGGAGCTGAGGAAACCCTGTTGGCATCTGCGTGGTTGTTAGGAACCAATGCTGCAAATCCATTGACGCTCAGGCTCAGAGCGATGGCAAAGAGCTATCTGGTCCGAGTGTGAAGCTGACAGTGTGTGCGAATGTGACCATGGACCGGGCTCCTCCAGAGGACCCAGGTTCTGGCCCTAGCATTGACTAAATGACTCACAACGGTCTCTAATTCCAGTCCCTAGGGTAGGGCGCCCTCTTCTGCCCTTCTGTGGGCAGTGCACATGGGTAGTGCACATTCGGGCCTGCAGGCAAGTCACCCGTAAACGGAAAAGAAAAGAAAAAAAGAAACCTTTAAGCATAGACGAGTGAACCAGACAGTGGGGCTAGAGAGTGGGACCGACAGCTGGGGGTGGGGAGGTTGCTGCTTTAGCATGTGGAACAGATTTCTCACACCTGGCCCCTCATAATGTCATGTAACCCAGCTCCAAAGGACTGTAAACCCTCTTCTGCACCCATGAAATTCACACAGGTGCATGCACGTCCATATGTGCGTGTGCGTGTGTGTGCGTGTGTGTGTGTGTGTGTGTGCGTGTGCGTGTGCGTGTGCGTGTGAGTGTGTGCGTGTGCGTGTGCGTGTGCGCGTGCGCGTGTGCGTGTGTGTGTGCGCGCACACACACACACACACACATGCACACGCACACACATGGAGCAGAGAGACAGGGTTTAAAAAAAAACCCAGGCTGGAGAGATGGCTCAGTGGTTAAGAGCAACAACTGCTCTCCCAGAGGTCCTGAGTTCAAATCCCAGCAACCACACGGTGGCTCACAAACATTCATCATGCCATCCAATGCCCTCTTCCGGTGTGTCTGAAGATAGCTACAGTGCACTCATATACATAAAGTAAATCAATTTTTTAAAAAAAACCTAGCTGGGCGGTGGTGGCGCACACCTGTAATCTCAGCACTTGGAAGGCAGAGGCAGGCGGATTTCTGAGTTCAATGCCAGCCTGGTCTACAGCATGAGTTCCAGGACAGCCAGGGCTACACAGAGAAACCCTGACTCAAAACAAACAAACAAACAAAAAAAGCAGACAAATGACAGAGACATTTTTACAGAGCTACAAATTACTTCATCAGGAAGGCAGGGAAAATTGGCAAGCACAATCCATACTGAATCTTTTGTTTTTCATTTTATTTCTTTGAGCTCCGTGAGCTGGCAGGGCATGGGCTGGCTGACAGGGGTGTGGGGTTCCCAGAGGACACAGGGGTAGCCAGAACCAAGGGCAGCCACATCCTCCGGCCAGTCACTCAGTCGTCACGCAGGCACCCCTGGCCTGTGCATGCTCACTGCTGGATCCTGCGCACGCTCTGCACCTGGAAGGTGTGGGCGTGGGAGCCCCACTCCCTGAAGTGCTTGTAGTCACCTGAGTGGTGATCGCTCTCCAGGACGTACTGAAAACCTCGGTAGCCAGGAAACTGGGAACAAACCCACCTGGAAAATAGAAGAGACAGTCACCACACAGGCTCAGGGGCCCAGAACTGACAGGTAGAGACGCAGCCAAAAGCACAACTGGCCGGCGCAGGCTTCATGGTTCTGGTACTCAAAACGCATGTGCGGGAGCTCTTCCCCGCGCCCAAGGCTTCCCCCATCTCTGTTCTTCAGAGCCACAGCGTGCAGTCTCAAGACTATGCACCTGTCTCAGTCAGGCCCTGGTTGTCCCTTCGTAACACTGACAAAATTGGATAATTTTAAGATTACTTTATGAGCTGTCTGCCTCCACTAGAGTAAGTCCTGGCCTAGAATACCTTAAGTTAGTCCCTCGGTCTCCCGGGCACCTAGCTGACACTGTGAGAGCCCGAGCCCGTGAATGGCAGGAATAAGGGGCTGGACAGGAAGTCTTCTTAGTTCAGCCCCGCCCCCTCCCTCACAGCCGTTTCAAGACGCGGACCCCTGCACTAGTCACAGTAGGCGTTCTTGACTAGTGCTCTCCACCTTGGTCTCTCTGGAACGGGGTAGCAATTAAAGAACATTGTCAGACATACTGAGACAGATCCTGAACCTGCTTCCTCATTCTTTAAACGAAAACTCCACTTCCCACCTTCATCCTTGCCTGTAGGAGCCAAACGCCCTGCAGACCAGGCTCGCAGACCAGGTCTCCCTCCTGCTCCCAGTCAAGTTGGGAAAACTGGACTGGGGGTTGGGGGGGAGGGTTGTATCTCAAAAAAAAAAAAAAAAACTAGTAACCCGATCCAACCAATCAGAGCATCTCATTTCCTTTGGACATAGTGATTGGTTCAGAGGGGAGCACAAGACCAAATCTCTTTTCCTGGAAACTTAAATGGAGTCAGAGATCCTCTCTCTGGAGGCAGAGTGTAAAGCGAAAATCTCCATATTTGCATTGGGGAGAACTTAATAGTTTAATGATTTAATAGCGTCAGAGCCGGGTAGTGGTAGCGAAAACCTTCAGCCCAACACTCAGCGGGTAGAGGCAGGCTGATCTCTGTGAATTCAAGGCTAGCCAGATATACAGAGCGAGTTCCGGGACAGCCAGGACTAAGCAGAGAAACCTGTCTTGAAATAAACAAAAACAAAGTCGGGCGTGGTGGCTCACGCCTGTAATCCCAACACTTGGGAGGCAGAGGCAGGCAGATTTCTGAGTTCGAGGCCAGCCTGGTCTACAGAGTGAGTTCCAGGACAGCCAGGGCTACACAGAGAAACCCTGTCTCAAAAAACAAAACAAAACAAAACAAAAAAAACCACCAAAAAAAAGAAATAAACAAAAACAAAGAAACAAACAAAAACAAAGAAAGAAAGGATACAACCAGATGGAGTAAGGTGGAGAGAAAGGCGGATCCCAGCAGCTTCTGGATGCAGCTGTGCCCGCGAAGCTGGTCACGGGACCCACATATAGCCGTCACCCCTAAGCCAGTTTACCGCAGGCGTCCATCCATCACTTGCAACCCCCTAAATTCTGTCTGGCACCCTCCGAGCTTTCATCCTCCGGCATGTTGGACACACATCTCTACAGAACATGTCCCCGCCCCTCCCACACCTCCGTGTCTTGCCAGGGTCCACTTACGCCCCAGATTGAACGTGGAAGGAGCCCACTTCAGTGCCGTCCCAGCCCATGGCCTGCAGCGAGGGATAGTCATCGCTCAGTTCGCCTTTCCTGCCCAGGAAGTTCTCCTGCTCGAAGATGGTCAGCCTTGAGTCGCGGTGGTTCTGCGAACGGAGAGCTGGGTCAGACTGCCAGGTGCCAGCCTGGACACCCAGATGCCACTTTTCCTCACACAGCCTTTGCCTCACGGGGCACGGGGCAGCAGGAGGAGGCTTTACAAGACCCTTCAGCATCTGTCCTTCTAAGGAGCAAGGGCAGGACAACAATTACAAGGATGTCCACCATAACTGCAAAACATAAAGGGACTGATCTAAATATCCAGGGACAGAACCCAGGCAGGAAGGTAGGGTGCCGTGCTATAAGAAAATGTGTAGCCATGTGGGCTAAACTCCTGACTCAGCACTTTGCCAGCTGGCTGAGCTCATGTTTGCCACAGTGTTTCTGCAGCACCACAACGTGGAGGCCTCCGTATCTCCCTGCAGTGGGAGAATAAAGCCTCTCCACCCACCTTCATCAAAGGCAGTAATGCACAACAGAGAAGCCATGATGAGCTAGGGACCTGTCTTCCCGGCCAGCCCTGCCTTCCCCGGCGTCCGGCTTTCCCAAGGTTCTTGAACCATTTAAAGAGGGAAGTACCACCTAAAGTATCTTCCACTGTAACCAAAATTGCTACAGGCGGAGATTTCATGTTGGGGTGTAGTCACAAACGGCGGTTGTCACCTCGTTATAAATTACAGAGTCTGAGAGTCACAGGAGAGAGAGAGAGAGAGAGAGAGAGAGAGAGAGAGAGAGAGAACCCATGCCACTCCCTTGATGGATGAGAACCTGGATTTAGAGATCTGATTCCCAAGTGTCCATTAGCAGCAGTCACCCAGGGGTGGGGGCAGTAGGACTCACAGCGCAGGCCACAGGCCGGAAGGAGGTGAGCCTCTCAGCAGGATAGGCCGTGTTGCCACCCCAGGCGTCCCAGCCTGGGTAATCGCCCCTCTCCAGCACATATTGCTGCCCTTGGAAGCCGGCATGCTCAAAGCCCACCCACCTGCAGGCAGACAGGGTGGAAATGTCAAGAGAGTATTACCAACTTGAGAACCAGGTCAGGGCTCCCGTGGGGTGACTCACTCTAAGGCCACACCGCAATGCCTGGGCGGCTACGACTTTTACGACTTGGGAAGGGCTGCAGTGATCATTTGGTTATTGGGGACCAACAATAGCACCCCACCCAAGAACAGCCGTGACTAGACCTCGCTAATGCCAAGCGTGGGAAACCCTGCCTCAACCCAACATAGGAAATTCTACCTAGGGCCAGCAGCACGCTGGCTTCCACAGAAAAGGGACTGCCCTAGGTGTGTGCTCTGAGGTCCTCACAGAGGCGCCGCCACAAAGGTCATGGTTTTGTTACCTCCTCATGATTGTGTCAGACTCAGAAGTCGTCAGTCTGAGGAAAGAGATGCTGTCTGTCTGTCCTGAGCTGTTTCTCATTCTCCCTCCCCAGACAGGCCTCCCGGACAGCTTCTCCTACCCTCTTCATTTCCCATGGTGGACGGGCTTTCCACATTCCCACCTTGAGCAAAAGCATGGGGGTGAACCCTCTTCAGCATTCTGTTACCCTCAGGGACAAAGAGCGCAGGAGAGTTGTGTGTTGTTATCCGGGTAAGAAACAAGCAGTCTGGACCCATGCAGGTCCTTCTCCTGTGCAGTCTTGCCTGAAAGCCTGCAGGACTCTGTCCCTAGACTGTCAACTGTCATTCCTAGCCCTGTCTCCAAACTTGAATAGATCAGAAGCTCAAAGAACAATCACCTTGGTGTGAGATGCACACAGACCACCAAGGTGACCTCGGGAGGCACCCACAGACAAAGCCTGGGCTCTGAGTTATGCACAGAGGGTACTAGTCTTCTTTCTAACTTTCTGGGCTCTTCTACCCAAGGAGAGAAGCATCAGCTGCCTGTGACTGATAGCATTTGATCTTAAGATTAAGTAGAAATAAAAATGCAGTTTGTAAGTCACAGAATATGCCTTTGAAATCCCTCCTCCACGGTCACGAGTGGCCGGTGACTCTCCATTTAAGTAGATTTACAAAGCTTCTCGTCCTTGTAGGAAGGTCAGCTGCAGGATGCCAGTCTCAGGGTTAGTGTGTGAGTGATGCTAGCTCTCAGTTCGTGTCTAAGAGGGGCACTTTCGGACCCAATGGGACTGTGCGACAGTGTCCCTTACGACCTGAGTTACCTGAATCAACAGGCGTGCCCACGCACTCGGGAGGGGCGCATAGGAACCGTTAAAGCCTGGAGAGATGTCTGGGACGTGTAGGATCCAGCATCCCCTCTCTAGACCCTCCCCTCTTCCTCCCTGCCCCCACCCCGACTCAATGCCCTCCAGACTCACGCTCCACTCAGGACTTTCAGGGATCGTACGGTCTCGAAGCCAAGCTCCAGCACACTGGGACACTCGGCTGTGAATTCATGCCGTCGGCCCTGGAAGCCTTCCTCATCCCACACCACCATCTGCGCAGGAAAGAAGGGGGATCTGTGGACATCAAGGTTCTGTCAACAGAGAAGATCCTACCCTGGCCTCGGGGTGGAGCCAAACAGGCAAAGCAGAGGTCACATGCCTCCAGGGCCAGGTGGGTGAGCAAGGCGGACTGTGGGGTCCTGGACAGCACAGGCCAAGAGCATGGTCGATTTTGTCATCTCCACCCTTGATGGCTGTTACATAAGAATGAAAGCAGAGCCTCCATTTCCCAAAGCCTGCATCAAAGACTTTGATGTGGCTCCGCTATATTATTCATTGCAAGACAAGATATTGCGAGACCGAGGCTGGCCTTGAGCTTACAAAGCTTCCTTCTGCCTCTACTTCCCCAGTGCTAGGGCAGGCATAAGCTATCACACCCAGATTTTGGTTTCTCTTTCCAAAGTCACGCACAGACAGAGAAGCACTGCAGACTGCGTGCCGTGTCTCAATGGTGGGGACCAGCTCGGGCTGCGAGCCTCGGGCAGGCTGCTCCCCAGTCGGAGCCTTGGGCTCCTGGCAGCCCGTTAGCCCTCCTGCAGGATGACGGGGTTCAATGAAGTTGTTGTAGGGGGTTCTTAGACGTCGTCTTCCCTGCCTCCCCTCCCAGGACACTCCCTACCCTCCAGTGTCCAGCCGACTTGGTGCACTGCAGGGTCATGTTGGCCTGGTCCTACGGAGAGAAGAACACAGTCACCTTCCATCTGGTTCCCAGGAGCATCTCTGACTGGAGGCTGACTTGGGTAGTGTCAGAATCGAGATGGGTCTGGGTGTTCCGGGACTGGGGCGACCCTTCTCCCATCCCATCCACGTGCAAACAGCACCATCTCAGCAGCATGTGGGTATCATCCCCTCCAGCCCCAGCTCACAGTGGGCTGCTGTGCCTTGTGAGTGGAGAGAGGTGGCTGTGTCTCACACACACACACACACACACACTCACACACACTCATACACATGCATGCACACACACAAGTACACACACTCACACACACACACACACACACACACACACGCATACACAAACACATGCATGCATGAACACATACAAATGCACACACACAGGCACACACACTCACATACACACATACACATAAACACATGCATGCACACATACAAGTGCACATACACACAAGTGCTGCGCATGCACACACTCACACACATAGGCACACACACACTCATACACACACAGGCACACACACTCACATACACACAAGCACACACACACACACACACACACACACACACACGCACATGCACATACACACCTAAACAAAGCACAGCGCTAGCCTAGTTCGTGGCTCTCATCATGGACACACAGGTCACAACATGATGGGGGAGGGGAGACTCGGCACTTAAGAGTCACAGGCAGCAGTCTGGACACTTGTAGACTTCCTGGGATGTGATGGCATTCAGGGTTAGCCAGTGACATCCCCAAGGTTGGCATCATAGGATGATGCCACCAGGGAGCTCAGCTCCAGTCCTGTCTCCCTCTCATACTTACCAAGAAGGGCCCAGAGGACATGGCAGAACCAGAACCGGACAAGGTCAGGCTCTTATAGGCAGGGAAGGGGCAGGGGCCCCAAGGGACAAACACAGACTCAGCAAGCCAGTGGTAGAAACAAAAGCCGGTCCTGGCCAAGGCCCAGCGTGGACATGTCAGCAGCGCTGGCTTTAGTGGGGAGGGATCAGCGACTTGCCCAGGGTCAGCACTAGAGCATATGAGCGGGGGATAGCCTGCTTCCGCTGGTTCCACAGGACTCCTGACCAGGACCAGGGAACTCCAGAGTAGGGGCCCAACATCATCCTGATGGTGGGTGCCCTTCTGTCTGTGGGCATGATCGGACAGACATAAGCCAGGTCTCAGGGCTCTGTGCCTGCCCCCCTCCTCCACCTCACACGCCCCTGCCTCTTCCAGCTAGACGCCATGCTCCCACTTGAGACTACCCCTCAAAGGATGGAAACAATGTATGCGGTGGCTTGGAAGCAGAGGTATTCTAAGCAAAACCCTGGGGGCTGGGGTAAGGGCTCCCAAAACAAGGGTTAACAAATACCCAGGAGCACAACTCTTCTGAGGAGGATAGAGTGGTCAGGCTCAGAACCTGTGCACTCTGCACGCCCCAGAAGCATCTGTGGCTGTGCCTGCAGAAACAAAGGGCAGGGGGGGCTGCAGCTTGCAAACATGCCTCTCAAGGCAGGGCATGCCTGATAAGCACCCAAAGCATAAGGAAACCCCTGAACTCCCCTCTGAGAGGACCCCGTCACAGGAGAGGGCAGCATGGCAGGAACCGCTATGGTAAAGCACCACCTTGCTACTGGGTGACCCGGATAAAGAGGGAGTCCTTTGGCGGCCAGGAACTTCCTGCAACGTCAGAACAGTTGTCACCCATGCGGGGTGTAGAGAAGGGTGGACGGGCACAGTCTCCACAGGCGGCAGCCTGGGTCTGCATCCTGGGTTAGCCCAGGGGCTAAGTACCTTCGAGCAGGTTCCCAATGCCTCTAAGCCTCTGTTATGTTAAATAGAAATAAAAAGACAGTCGGGGCTGATGAGAAGGCTCAGCGGGTACCTCCCAGCCTGACAGCCTGACTTTAATCCTCAGGACCACACAGTAGAAAGGGGAGAACGGACTCCTGCAAGTTGTCTTCTGGCCTCCATGTGAGCACACACACACACATACACACACACACACACACACCACACTACAAACATACACCACACCACACCACAAACATACACCACACATGCCACACACACACACCACACACACACACACACATTCCACACACACACCACACACCCAAACACACACACACCACACATGCCACACACACACCACACACACACACATTACACACACACACCACACATGCCACACACACCACACCACACATTCCACACACGACAAACACACACAGATACCACACACACACCATACACCATACACACACACCACACACACCACACACACCACACACACCACACACACACACACATTCCACACACACACACACACGACATGCCATACCACACACCACACACCACAAACACACACACACCATACCACACCACACCACAAACATACACCACACATGCCACACACACACACACACACACACCACACCACCACACACACACATTCCACACACACACCACATATTCCACACACACCACAAACACACACACACCACAAACACACACACCACACATGCCACACACACACACATGCCACACACCACAAACACAAACAGACACCACACACACACCATACACACACACCACACACACACACCACACCACCCCACACATGCCACACACACACACACACCACACACACACATTCCACACACACACCACACATTCCACATACACACCACACACCACATTCCACACACACACCACACACGCACCATACCACACATGCCACACACCACACACACACACACACACACACACACACACCACACACGTTAATAGTTAGCCTGAAAGCACAGGATGCTGTGAGCATAAATTTGATAACTATGTTCCTGATGAACAAAGGGAACTATCTGGGTCTTGGCCACTTTTGCCATCCTGGATAGCCATAGAATATAATATTATTATGAATGACAGTTCCCCCAAAACAGGAGCTCACAGAGTCTGGGTTCGGGAGATTGGAAGGAATGAAATCCACAGCCTGGCCTGGTAGTGTACCCTTGTAATTCCAGCACCTGGCATGTGGAGGCAGGAAGCCTAGCCTCGGCTACATAAGGCCAGCCTGGGCTACATGAGACCCTGTCTCAATATAAGAAAAAGAAATAAACAAACACGAGGGCCAATTCCATTTGACAGATGGGAAACAGGGCCGGAAAGGACAAAGGAGCCACCCCACTTTCTCGTCTATAAATAGCTGATCTGAAGAGCCGCCCCGCGAGGGAGGCTGCTCCCATCTCCCCGAGGCTGCTCCCGTCGTCTCCCCGAGGCTGCTCCCGTCTCCCCGAGGCTGCTCCCGTCTCCCCGAGGCTGCTCCCGTCTCCCCGAGGCTGCTCCCATCTCCCCGAGCCTTTGGCAAGCCGCCCATTGCCAGGAGGGTTGGGGGACAAAACTGCCCCAGATGCCTGCCCTTGAGGCAAGATCTGTGGGTGGCCCCCACCACAGGCATCTTGGCCTGAGTCCCAGCGGCTGGCCTATCCTGTGGCTCCCAGCTCGCCCTTCAAGGCCTTGGCCCAGGATGAAAGGCACAAGGAGGCCAGCAGGGAGAGGGGCTCATGGGTAGAGGGGCGGGGCCCGTGCTGGTCCTAGGCCAGGGAGACCACAAGATAGAGATAGGCCCCATGGGGGTCCTGGCTTCCCCGGAGAGGAAGGGTTTCTCCGAAGATGGCTGCACCCTTCCTGGGGTTGGGGACACAGAGTGCAGGTGGCCTGGCCTGGCGCCATTCCAGCTCCATTCCACGTTGGACTCACACTGTGGACAAGGTCAAAGCTTCCTGCTCTGGGTGGGTCTGTTCCTCTGGGGAAATGGTGGGCCATTTGGCTTTCACGGGTCCTACTCGGGTGCAGGGCTGTTCTGTTTTCTCCTTTGCCGCAGGCGACCTCTGTCTGTTTAGATTCCTCTCCTCATCTTCTTAGAAACCTCTCTGCCCCTTTCTCTCTATCACCCCTACCCTTTGATCTCTGTCCTCACCTCAGATTACTCCTGTCTCTTCACCCTCTCCAGTGGACCCTGGAGCCCTGGCACTAACAGGGACATGATAGGGTCCAGGTCCTGCGTGAAACGCTGGCCCCGTGCCAGGCCACGCACAGTGGGCTGTGAGGCTGCTCCGAGTCGCTGTGTCCCTGACCCTGGACAGCATCCCCTGGTGTCTGATAGTGGGGGCTCATGGGCAGTTAGGAAGGACCCAGGCCTTGAATGCTAAGCCCTTGAGCCCGAGACCCAGTCCCACACCACCACCCTAGAACAGGGAATTCAGATAAGTCCCCCGTCAGGGCCAAGGCAGGATAGCCAGAGCCTTCCTGCTTGCTGTGGTCAGCACTGGCCTCTGCACCCAGCCTTCCTCATCCAAGAAATGGGTGCAACAAGAACCTGGCCAACCAGGAAGCCCAGAGGCTGCAAACACACAGAAGCGCCCAGGACCGGGACTGTGGGCGAGAGCCTGCTTCTTGTTTTTATGAGACATGCTCATATCCAAGGTTGACTTCAGTTCTGGACAGCATCCACAGGGAGACATGTCAACCTTACCGGTAGACTGAGACCCCTAGAGGTAGAGACTTGTGAAGTCATTTGGCGGCGAAGCAGCCTGACTGAGGCAGGATTCTAATCCAGGTCGCCTCCTCCCCAGTGCCCCTTCCCTAGCCTAGGCTGGCAGCCAGCAGAGCCCTGGGCCTGTCTCCAGCCAGGGTAATAGAGAGAACAGTCAGAGCAGGGCTGGGGCCAGGGTTTCTCTGTGTTCCAGGCCGACAATAGAAAGTGCTGGCCTGGGCAGTAATGGGGCAGAGCCGGCCACGGGCCCCGTCCAGGTTTGCTGAGCCGGCTGCCTCTTTGTGCTACACTATAGACCCTGGTGTCTGCCAGGCTATAAAATGGGGGATTGGCCCTGAGGCACCCACAGCACCCTCCTGTCCACTGACACAGGTAAGAGGGGACTGCCACACCGCCAGAGACCTGGGGGGGAGGTGGAAATGTGGGGGGCCGATGAGGACCTAGGTGGGCAGACGCTGGGAGAAAGCCAAACCCAGAGCTGTTGCTGGTACATACTTGTCTACCTAGCACTCTGGAGGCTGGGGCAGGAGGATTGCTGAGAGTTGGAGGCTAGCCTGGGCTGCAGAAGAGAGGCAGGGAGGTAGAGAGGAAAGCAATGCTACTCACCCGAAGAGAAAGGGAGAGGGCAGGAGGGAGGGAGATGGAACACGAGGCCCGGGAAAGGAGCCCAGCCTGTGGGGAGCGTTTCCCAGAACAGAGACAGGTCAAGGGTGGCTGAACCCCCCCCCCAGCTGTGGTCCAGATGTGTGGGTAGCAGAGCAGCCAGTCTTCCTGAGGAAGCCCTGGAGGAGTGAGCCCACCCCAGCTGGAGAAGAGGGTGTTGGGAACCCACCTGGACCCCAGGAACTTGCTCTGGGCCCCAAGCACTACGGTAGCTTGTAAATTATCAGCGCACTCTTTGGTGGATTTCCTCCAGGGGACAGTGCAGTCAGGCGTGGCCCATACCAAGAAGTCTGTGCTCCTTGAGGCACCAGTGGGGCTGACCAGATTCCTCTCCACCCAACGCCCACGGGCCCAGTGCTGGCGTGGAGCGATGGAAACACGCTGCTCCCTCGCCTCGTGACTCCCAATCCCGAGTGCCAGGCCGCTATTTGCACACCCACATCTGCCCTCAGAGGATGCCAGGGGCGGAGGGCTGGGAGAGGGTCAGCACACGCACACGGCTGCTCTCGCTCTCTGAACAGATGTTGTCTGAAAAGCTCCCATGCGCCTGGCAGAGATGAGCGCTAAGGCAGACAGGAGAGCTTACCAGGTGCCCGTCCATCTGCCGCCTCAGATGGGCTCCGACTGCCACGTGGGCGCCAGGGCGCCTTTGCTCCAGCCAGACTCTAGAGGGGCCTCCTGATCCCAGCTGGCTCACACTTAAGGTCAAGATGTGAGGCGTGCAGTGTTGTGCCTGGTGGTCCCAAGTGTGACCGTCACTCGTATGGTGAGCAAAGCCATGCCACAAACACTCGTGGTAGTGAACTAATCAAGCACAAGAGCACAGGATGGGGGGGAGCAGAGTGTGGGGCTGGAGGGAAGAGGCAGCACAGGGAAGAGGCAGTGGCTGCCCCAGAACAAGGTGGAGCCATGAGCTTCAGCGCCGTTTGCCAGGGAGAGCCAATGACTGTGGAGGAGCCCATAGACATGGCTGAGAAGCCCACGGGTAGGGGCGGCTTGAAAGCGCCACCCCCAAATCACCCACCCCGAGGACTTCTTTTTCTTTGCAGCACCAGGAACCATGTCTCAGGCTGCCAAGGCTGCGGCCACCACAGCGGTGAACCCAGGCCCTGACGGCAAGGGGAAGGGGACCCCATCCACAGGGCCGGCCCCAGCCCCGGGCCCCACTCCTGTCCCAGCTTCTGTGCCCAGGCCTACTGCCAAAGTAGGGGAGCTGCCTCCTGGAAGCTATAGGGTAAGGAGGTGGGGGCTGGGCTGTACCGATCCACTCCTCCTCACCCTGCTCTGCTTTCCTACCCCCTCTTCCTTCCCTTCCTCCTCATCCTCTCCGCTTTGCAGGTCTTCTCTCCTTCCCGTGTTTTGAATCTCTGCCTCCCTTCTGACTCTTTCTGCTCTCCATCCTCCCTGGCCTGTTTTCCATCCTCCCTGGTCTGCTCTCCATCCTCCCTAGCCTGCTCTACATCCTCCCTAGCCTGCTCTACATCCTCCCTAGCCTGCTATCCATCCTCCCTGGCCTGCTCTCCATCCTCCTTAGCCTGCTCTCCATCCTCCCTGGCCTCCTCTCCATCCTCCCTAGCCTACTTTCCATCCTCCCTAGCCTGTTCTTTATCTTCCTTGTCCTGGTCTCCATCCTCCCCATCCTGGTTTCCATCCTCCCTGGCCTGCTCTCCATCCTCCCTGGCCTGTTCTTTATCTTCCCTGTCCTGCTCTCCATCCTCCCTAGCCTGCTATCCATCCTCCCTAGCCTGCTCTCCATCCTCCCTAGCCTGCTATCCATCCTCCCTGGCCTGCTCTCCATCCTCCCTAGCCTGCTCTCCATCCTCCCTAGCCTGCTCTCCATCCTCCCTAGCCTGCTCTCCATCCTCCCTAGCCTGCTATCCATCCTCCCTGTCCTGCTCTCCATCCTCCCTAGCCTGCTCTACATCCTCCCTAGCCTGCTCTACATCCCCCCTAGCCTGCTATCCATCCTCCCTGGCCTGCTCTCCATCCTCCCTAGCCTGCTCTCCATCCTCCCTGGCCTCCTCTCCATCCTCCCTAGCCTACTCTCCATCCTCCCTAGCCTGTTCTTTATCTTCCTTGTCCTGGTCTCCATCCTCCCCATCCTGGTTTCCATCCTCCCTGGCCTGCTCTCCATCCTCCCTGGCCTGTTCTTTATCTTCCCTGTCCTGCTCTCCATCCTCCCTAGCCTGCTCTACATCCTCCCTGGTCTCCTCTCCATCCTCCCTAGCCTGCTCTCCATCCTCCCTAGCCTGTTCTTTATCTTCCTTGTCCTGGTCTCCATCCTCCCCGTCCTGGTTTCCATCCTCCCTGGCCTGCTCTCCATCCTCCCTAGCCTGCTCTCCATCCTCCCTGGCCTGCTCTCCATCCTCCCTAGCCTACTCTCCATCCTCCCTAGCCTGTTCTTTATCTTCCCTGTCCTGCTCTCCATCCTCCCTGGCCTGCTCTCCATCCTCCCTGTGTGTAGCTGCTTAGAGGGTGGCAAAGCCAGAAGCACAGGAGGAGCATGTTGGGCAGCAGGGACCACTCATCCCAGGCTGACCTCTGACCTTCCTGGGAATTCTCCCCCAGGCTCCAGGTTGCAGGGCTCCTGGAGAGGCAGACTTCCTGCTCTCGGGGTTTGCCTTGCTGTCTTTACCCTCGGGCAGAGAGACCTGGCCATGCTTGGTTTACAGCTCACACCTGATCTGGATGTAGCTGGTTTTGATTTGCGTCATTACATTTAATCATTGACTGAAATTTAACACGGTTGCAAGCACCTACCTGCAAACCCACAGCCCATATATAAGTTAAGAGGGGGTGAAAATCCTGCCTGGCCCTAGGGTCCCTCAGGACTCTGCCCTCTCTGATCTCCCCAACTCCAAGCATCTGCCACTCGCGCCTGATGCTGGCTGGATGGTGACTAGACAGCACCGAACGGAGGAGTTACTGCTCTGTGTAGGACAGAAAACGGGAAAAATCCAAATAAGAGGCACAGAGGCGAGGGAGGGGTTGGCTGTGCACTGGGTTGTGGGCTAGTGAGTTTTTCTTGTATTTGGGTCCACAGATAAGGAAACATCCCAGGCTCTGCCCTGATGGAGCCCTTTAGGGGTGGGGTGAAAAAGCAAAGAAGAGGGAGGAGGAGGAAGAGGAGGAGGAAAGGGGGGAGGAAGAAGAGGAGGAGGAAGAGGAGGAGGAGGAAAGGGGAGAGGAAGAAGAGGAGGAGGAAGAGGAGGAGGAAAGGGGGGAGGAAGAAGAGGAGGAGGAAGAGGAGGAGGAAGAAGAGGAGGAAAAGGGGAGGAGGAAGAGGAGGAGGAAGAGGAGGAGGAGGAAAGGGGAGAGGAAGAAGAGGAGGAGGAAGAAGAGGAGGAAAGGGAGGAAGAGGAGGAGGAAATGGAGGAGGAGGAGGAAGAGGGGGAGAAGGAGGAAGAGGAGGGGGAGAAGGAGGAAGAGGAGGTGGAGGAAGAGGAGAAAAAGAGGAAGAGGAGGAAGAGGAAGAGGAGGAAGAGGAGGAGGAAGAGGAGGAGGAAGAGGAAGAAGAGTGGGAAGAGGAGGAGGAGGAAGAGGAGGAGGAGGAAGAGGGGGAGGAGAAAAAGAGGGAGGAGGAGGAGGAGGAGGAGAGGAAGAAGAGGAAGAAGAGTGGGAGGAGGAGGAGGAGGAGGTAGACTTAGAAGCAGTGGTGATGTCCCAGGGTTGTATCACAGTGGGAGGCACTCAGTCCTTACCCAGGGTAGAGAGGAGCAATCTCAGAGGGCTTCCTGGTGAAAGTGGCCTCTGCACCCAGAACAGGGTCAGGACCACACATGTAGCCTGGACTATGAATTAGGGAGTAGAAGGCCCAAGATGGAGATTCCTGGTGAAGAGGTCATGCCAGACTGGGAAATGACAAGGAGGAGAATCAGGAAGGACTGGGCCTGTCACAGACACGCTTAACCCCACTGCTGGGTGGCTGAGGCCAGAAGATCAGGAGATGAAGGGTAGCCAGGTTACAGAATAAATCCCAGGTCAGTGTAGGCTACACAGAGAGACCTTGGATGGGAGACACAGGCCCCATCCCTGCTCTGGATGATGGGACTGATTCAATAGTGGGGAGACCGGAGGACAGGTGCACTCACAAACTGAGGCTCATGGTACCACGATGAGACAGGCCCCGGCCTCGCCTGCTTTGATTGACACATGCCATTCAGCTTTGATTGACACATGCCATTCAGCTTTGATTGACACATGCTATTCAGAGCCTGTGAGACTTGAGCTCTTCATCTGTCTGGCTTGCTTCTTTTTGGCGTCAGTGGCCCTGGAGCAAGGCCTCCCCTCAATCCGTCTCCCGGGCAACTGTGGGCTTCTCTCTACAGCTGATCGTCTTCGAGCAGGAAAACTTCCAGGGCCGCCGGGTGGAATTCTCGGGGGAGTGCCTGAATCTGGGGGACCGTGGCTTCGACAGAGTGCGCAGCCTGATCGTTGTCTCGGGACCGTGAGTGCTGGAGTGGGAGGGGACACTGCCACAGAACAGCTACATTTGCTGGGCACCTGATAGTCACACCTTGGCCGTTCCTTGTTCTGTCTACAAACCCCAGGGGGAGGGATACGACGCTCCCTCATTGACAGATGAGGCAACCGAGGGTCAGAAAGACCTGAACGGTGGTACGGCCACCATGTCACATATCCCTGGCCGTCTCCTCTCCCAAATACCTGTATCACAGAGTAAGTACAGAGCATGTCATCTGAGACAGCACCAAGTTATGAGAGAGAGAGAGAGAGAGAGAGAGAGAGAGAGAGAGAGAGAGAGAGAGAGATCCCCAGTCACCAGACAGGGGGGCTCTGGAGGGCTCAGTTAATGGGCCCGGTCATCCATGCTGAGTGGCAGGGCTATGTCACAGGCTATTGGAGGCCACTGTGACCCAACTATTGTTTCCCAACTAGAAAGCCCGCCAAGGGGTGTGGCCGGCCAGCGTGTAAGTCATCCCGGGCCGTCTACAGCAGAAAGCAAAGTGCCAGGCTGTTTCAAGGTCAGATTCAGATCAGACCTACGTGGGTTCAAATGCTCATGCCTTCTTGTGTCTGGTCCAGTCTCCAGGCCTCCCTTTCCCTGACACAAAGAGAGTTGGAATGAGAGCTGGGTTGGCAGTGTAGACATCCAAGCATGGAGTGTAAAAGTGATGGCCTGTCTACTCTGAACTTCGGAGCACCACCACGGTCCATGTTCTAATTCAGGGGCCTCTCACTCATGCCTCTCACACCCACTCTATCCCTGATGCGGTCAGCCCCAGCTCAGCCCCACCCATCCCCCCAAGCCCATCTAGGACAGGAATGGCTGGTTGTGGCTGTCTTGAGGTTTCGGGGTGTTTGGGATGTTGCTGACTCAAAGCCGGAGTATTTCCCCATAAAAAGAGAGACGGCTATGCCCAGGTCCTTTTTCTTTTCTTTTTCTTTCTTTCTTTCTTTCTTTCTTTCTTTCTTTCTTTCTTTCTTTCTTTCTGTGTGTTTCTTGTGTGTGTGTGTGTGTGTGTGTGTGTTCTGGGTTGTGCCCAAAAGAAAAAGCCATGGGCCTGGGATGCAGCGGCAAGGGCTGAGTCAGGCGTGTGGAAAGAAAAGATGAAGAGGAGGAGAGCAGAGGAAGGGGGGAGACATGTACCCAGGCAGTCTTAAGTACCAGGAGACATGTACCACGTACCTAAGAGCCCTCAGCCTGAAACCAGACATCACGCATGACCTGGGTTGGGTACCACCTTTCAGGGCCGAGGCTCCATGTCCTCATCTGAGTCTCGCCCTCCTTATCGCGATTGTGGCTCCCACGAGCCGCGGGCAATGCGGATGGACACACGGACACACTCTAGACGTTTCTCACGGCTGACGGGCCCTCATGGGGCACCTAGAGAGACTGAGGCGTGTGGAGGGAGAGCAGGTGGCGAGACCCCCTCTGTCTCGTCTTCTGTAAGCGATGGCTTCCCTCCTCTCTAGTCCCTGATGTGATCACCGCGCTAACCTCGCGGTGAGTCCGCTCGATGAGCTCTCTCTGGCTCCAGACCTCGGTCGCTCAGTGATGCAGGTGCAGCCTCTTCTCCTCCTCCGCTGAAGTTTAACTAGCTTCGGGGCCTGCTCCCAGTCATGGGTGGAGAGACAATGGAGAGCTGGGATCAGGATCCAGCTCTGTCGTTTCCCCAGAGTCTCTGGTCCTCATACCTGTGTGGCACCACCTCTGGGGTTCTCTTCCCATGTAGCCGTTCTGCCCCTCACATGTGCGTTCCGATCCACATGTGCGTTCATCTATAGGCCAACCCATCGGGTCATCAGGCTGGTCCCCATCACTCTCTTGTCCATCTCTCCATCCCTGTACCCATTTATTCTTCCTGCCAGTCAGCTATCTGCACATCCACTCTCTTGTCAGCACCTCTCCATCCATCCAGCTTTCTACCCATACAGCCACCCGTTCACCTATGTATCTGCTTATACATTCACTTAGTCACCCATTCCTTACTTGTGTACCTATTCACGGACACGTCTTTCTATTCATTAGCCTACACAGCCTCATACCCATCCATCTATCCCTCCCTTCTTCCATCTATCCACTTAGACACCCATACATCCATCATCCATTCATTGACCCACCCCATACACCCACCCATCCATCCATCTACCCACATATCCATCCATCCATTCACCCATTCATCTACCATCCATCCATCCATCCATCCATCCACCCATTCATCTACCATCCATCTATCCATCCATCCATCCATCCACCCACAACCCATCCATCCATCCATCCACCTATCCATCCATTCATCCACCTATCCATTCATCCATCCACCCATCCATCCACCATCTATCCATCCATCCATCCATCCATCCACCAACCCATCCATCCACCTATCCATCCATTCATCCACCTATCCATCCATCCATTCACCCATTCATCTACCATCCATCCATCCATCCATCCACCCACCCACCCATTCATTCATCTATCCATCCATCCATCCACCCATCCATCCACCATCCATCCATCCATCCATCTATTCATCTATCCACCCACCCCCACCCCCCACCCACCCACTCTCTGATCTCCTTCTCCAGTTTACTAAGCATCTCAGTTGTCTTCCTTGAGGACAAGTCCTATCTTCATTCTGTCACTTCAGTGACTGACTCATCCCTCAGACAAAGTCCTGAGGCTCCTATGATTCTCAGGCCACGATGGTCTCTGCTCATTATCATCTTTCTGGTGAGAAAGCCCCAGCATCCCTCAGGGAGATAATGTTCACGGAAATGTACTGTTGAGTCTCTTGGTTCTTCGGAATTCTGAACACAAAGAGCAAGGATTGCCACCCCCAGGATCCCTATTTAATCTCATAGTCAGACCACACTGAAAAAAAAACCCACTAGATTTCAACTTCCAATTTACTTACTCTTTGTGAAAGGCAGAGCCCTTCACGTGTGCCGTCAGGAGGACCCAGCAGGTGCCTGGCTATGCTCGACTCTGCACCCCGCACCCCGGCTGTGGGACTCCCGGGTGCCAGGCTAGTTCTCCGCAAACGATAACGAATTCTCTCATATCTGAACTTCTGAGACCACTCACATTCGCTTCCTTTGATTTTGTTTCCTTGTGTAGAGACAGGGTCTTCCTGTGTAGCCCAGGCTGGCCACAGACATCATGGTCTTGCAGCTTTCCCTTGTACTGGGATTTCAGGGTGCATGATCATTCTTGGCTCCTATGTTTTATTCGAAACGATCCGATCCTTTGAACACACGCATGTAACACTTGACCATTGAAAACCTACTTCTGTTGTAAGTCACGAGTACCTATGAGAAGCCTTGCTTTGAACACAAAGCAGCACTTCAGACGCCGGCTTGCAGAGCTGAGGCCAGTGCCTGGTCCTCCGTGGTTGGGAAGAAGTGACCAGTAGGGATGAGAATCACTTTAGCAGCAAGCAGTCTTTGTGCCAGCTGTTAGTGTGCTTAAAAGAAAATCCTTCTTGATAAGTTAGTTGGCCCCGGGTCCTTACGGTATTTAAAGCCTTGTGGATCTCATATGCGCTAAAATAATTTGCTTAGATAATTACACACATTATCTCACTTAATCCTTTGCCAGCTCCAAAAACCGTTAGTGTAGATGGAGTGGCGAGGCCTGGGAGAGGGGAAGCTGCTCATCCGTGGTCGCGCAGGGGTAGGGCCCAGAGCGACACCCAGGCCCACTGTGCCCACTCTGGGTTTCCATTGTGTTGCCTGGGCTGCCAGACGCCAAGAAACAGGAAGACATGCCGGGAAGGAAGACTCTTGCTGATGCTTTTCTCATCTGACTCCACCCCCCCTTGGTCCTTCTTGTGCAGCTGGGTGGCCTTTGAGCAGTCTGCCTTCCGTGGGGAGATGTTTGTCCTGGAGAAGGGCGAGTACCCACGCTGGGACACCTGGACCAGCAGTTACCGCAGTGACCGGCTCATGTCCTTCCGGCCCATCAGGATGGTGAGTGGCTGGGACTGGGGAAGAGGTCTACAATGAGCACAGAAGCCTAGTGACCTCTGGTTGTTCAGAAACAGGCTCCCTTGCTCTCTGCAATTCAGCAAACGCCCCTTCTGTGCCCCACCCGGGGTTGTGTGCGATAAAGATGCTTCTCTGCTTTGTGGATCTGGAGTTAAGCTTCTAGAGAGTGAACGAGGCAGGTCAGTGTGTTCCTTGGTCCTCCGTAGAAGATCAGGTTCCTCGCTGCACATCACACACCAGGGCGCACAACATGCAGAGCGAAGTTTGCACTATAGTCAGGCATGGGGGCGGGGGTGCACAGGCCCGTGATTCAAGTACAGGGGAGGTAGAGGCATGAGAATTATGAGTTCAAATCTAGCCTTGGCTACACAAGAGAGCTCACTGAACAAAGACAAAATGTAAGAGAGAAAGGAAGGAAGGAAGGTAAGTTAGTTGTGAAGTGGCTAATAAGCAGACTTTGGGGGAAGATACCTGTGACATCTTGACCACGTGACAACATGTGCTGAGCTAGCTCTGTGGCGTTTACGTAGATCGGCGTAAAGGAGATGATTCTAGACTGTGGAGACAGCCTCACGGAGTGTGTAACCTTTACAGAATTATGAATCAATTATGAATCACGAGCCAGCTACTCTTCTTACTCACACGAGTCTGGCTCCAATGGCAGGGAGTCTCGCTTCCTGAGGTGGGAACACCCGTGAAGAAAGTTCATTAGTGAAGGCTCACCAGGGACCGTGAGGCGTCACTAATGCACCACCTCGGGCCACACAGCCAGGGTCCTCCCAGCACACTGAGAATCCCAGGGCGGATTTCAGCATTCCCACTGGGCACACTGTAAGAGCTCAGAGCTTAGCTGCAGACCCTTGAGTGGCCTCGTATGTCTGTCTGTGTCCGTGGCTCTCAACCTTCCTAAGCCCGCGGCCCTTTAATACAGCTCTTCATGTTGTGGTGACCCCCAAACACAAAACTATTTTGTTGCTACTACTTCATAACTGTAATTGTGCTACTGTTATCATAGTGTCTAATCATATAGGATATCTGATATGCGACCCCAGTGAAAGGGTCTCTAAACACCCACCCAAAGGGATCACAACCCACAGATTGAGAACGGATAATCTACGTACTGGGTGCAGCTGGGAACCTTGCTCAATCAGGCAGGGCCAATGAAGTGCCGAGCCTGGAAGTTACTAGCCAATAGAGTAAGGGCTGTCCATTTGTAGTTGGTGGTGGTGGTGGTGGTGACAGGGTGGTGTGTGTGTTGCTTCGGATTTTGAGACATCGGACCACACTGAGGCCCTAGCTTCATGTTTTCCCCCAGGGCTACAGGCGTTCACCATGCAATCATATCCTAAGCAGTAGTTACTGAACACGTGAAATTTGGCGGGTCTAGGTGGAGATATCCCAGAAGCATGAACCACGGTCCTGGTTTTAAACACGCCACCCCATGCGTTTCTCACAACTGTAAAGTCATTTTCACGGGATCACGCTGGCCAGATTAAAATTATGATTATATTTTAGACATAGTTGTTTAAATAAAACATACTAGAAAAATTTAAAGACTACACACATGCACCTCACCCAGATTAATTAGTCCTGGTTCTGTGGGAGCAGCTGATTCTGGAGGAGCCCCTTTCCTTCACCGTCTCCCTCCCTACGTCATCTCTTAGACCTGGGGCCATGTTCCAGTAGTCTGACTCATCCCGTGTCTTCTGTGACTCTTCTGATTCTGGGCCACCATTGTCCTTCTCCTGAGCACCTCCCCCACCCCACCCCACCCTACACACCCTGCTCCTGGGTTCCCTGTCTCTCTTTCCTCCCTGTTTTCGTGAAAATTAGAGGGTTATTTCTAAAATCATGGGGGGGCGGGGGGCGGCACATATCTTTAACCCAGCACTCAAGGAGGCAGAGGCAGGCAGATCTCTGGAAGTTTACATACCTGGTCTAAGTAGTGAATCCCAGACCGGTCAGGGCTACACAGTTGAGACTCTGTCTCGAAAAGTAAAAAGTGAAAAGCAGAACAAAAACCGATCACCAGAGTGGTTACTTCAGGCCGGATTCTGCGGGCTCAGGCCCGAGGTCCTGGAAGCCCTTCTGTAACCACAAGTCTTGGCCCTTGCGGCTTGGGATGGGCGAGAAGAGCTGGGATTGGTTGGTAGTTTGCAGTGGGCGGGGCATCCAGCACCTGAAGGGTGGGAGCAGAGTCAGTCCAAGGAGAGCGTGAGGAAAGGCTATACAGGGTCCAGGAGGGCAGAATCCTGCAGCAGCAATGAACACTAGCCCCTGGACAGACGACTGCGGCACTAGGAGTGGACGGGGAAGGACGGAGTGGGCGCAGTGTCCGAGAGGCGGGGTCCCACGGGGCCTTATGGGGCATGGTGAGGGTCTCACATCTGTTGCAGTGGGGAACAACAGACTGGCTGACTCTCACCCCCAAGGTCCTCAAGATGGCAACAGCTATAGGTCAACAGTTACCAGCATCGATTAAGTCACCTCAAAGTGCCAGCTAATCGCAGCTTCTGTGTCCCCATGCCTACCTCAGACCACACCCTCTTTCAGGGACATTTGCTGTCCAGCGCACCAGCCTTTGCCTATGCCTTCTCTCCTGCTCAGTGTGGTCTCTGCCTTACTTCCCTTCTCTGGCTCCCAACTCCTACTGGACCTACAAAACCCCTCTGAAACTCCATTCCCTCGTGGCAGCTCCCTTGGTCCCTGCCTCCTGGAAGACCTAATGACTCAGTTCATGTACAGTCTTCCAAGGTGTCCACAGTATGTGCCCACAGAAGGGCACACTTGTGTCCCGTCCTTCCCTCATTTGCTGGCTAATCGTGGTGGATAAAGTACCCCTTTATTGAGCACCTATTATGTGCTGGGTGCTTTCTCTTCCTTCCATGAAATCTGTACAGCAGCCCTGGTAGGCAGAAGCCATTACAACCCTTATTGTAGCGATTGCAAAACTGATGTCTGAACATAGAAAACGACAGTCTTCGTGCTGCACGGCTTGTCGGCCGTGGGCTGGCCTCACCCTGTACTGTTGGTCTCTGAGGCACTTCAGCTATCTAAACTAGTGTGGGCTGGAGTCGGGGCTCGGTGGCAGAGCTCTTGCCCAGCATGTGATGGGACCAGAATGCCACCTCCAGCCCCTCAAAACAGAAAACAAAACCAACGACCAACAAAACATCATGTCCACCCAGAGCTCCTTCTGTGCTGGCGCTCAAGGGTGTGCCACAGCATCTTCCAGATCTACTGTTCAGCTACGAAGTGTCTTAGTCATGGTCCCATGGGTGAGGCGGCCGCAGACCCATTTTATGGGAAGACACACTGAGGCTTGAAATGTGTGAAAGGCCCAAAGTATCCGGCCACAGTCCGTGTTCCACACGGTCTTCCACAACCCGTAGTCCATCATAACTCGCTCTGATTAGAAGTTCATATAAAAAGACATTGGTGGGGATCCCCGTTGGCACAGACAGACTGTTGGGAATTGGAATGTCACTTGTCTGAAAGGCACTGCCTCTGGCTGGCTGTGTGGTGTAAATCAATGCGCTTGCCCTCTCTGAGGCACTGTTTACTGCAGGCCGATGCCTCACTATTGCCTCGGGCAGACTCGCGCCTGTGCAGAGGAGCTCATTTATCCTTGGGCATCTGGGATGTTTCAATCATTATCGCCTCTTCCCAGATGAGGAGGGTCCTTGCTGGACAAGCCCCAGGGGTCCCCCCAACTCTTTCTCCCTCCCCCTTCTGCTTCCATTCTGACTGTCTCCACCTCCCCAGGATTCCCAGGAGCATAAGATCTGCCTGTTCGAAGGGACCAACTTCAAGGGCAACACCATGGAGATCCAAGAGGATGACGTGCCCAGCCTCTGGGTCTACGGCTTCTGTGACCGTGTGGGCAGCATAACCGTCTCCGGTGGCACGTAAGCACCCAGGTTCCGGGCTGGTGGCGGCAAGTTCAGAGTCAGAAGCTGAGGATATCAGAGATGGAAGGTCACATCAGGTCCCTGGGAAAGGGACCGGCCTTACGACCCCCTCCCCAACACACACACACACACACACACACACACACACACCTCACACAAAGACAGACACACAGACCGACGGACAGACAGACAGATGGACACACATACACAGAGATCTCTCTCACATACACCAATCTCACACATACAGGAAGATACATACACAGATCTCACACAGAGAGACACACACACACAGAGACACACAGAGCGACAGATCTCTCTCTGATACACAGACCTCTCACACACATAGACACACATAGAGACACATAAACACTCAGAGAGACACAGAGTCACACACATACAGAGAAACACACAGAGATCTCATACACACAGAGACACACCACACAGAGATCTCACACAATGACACACATACACATAGATCTCTCTCTCACACACACAAATCTCACAATGATACACACACACATAAACACACAAATCTCTCTCTCACACACAGGATACACACAGATTTCTCATTCTCTCTCACACAGAGAGATACATACAAATCTCACACACACAGATACACACACAGATCTCACATAGACACCCACATACACTCAGAGACATGTTTCTCTCTATCTCTCTCAGACACACAGACAGATCTCTCACACACAGACACACACAGAGATCTCACACACACAGATACAGAGACAAACATAGAGATCTCACACAGAGAGACACACTTTCTCTCACACACAGAGATACATATACCGAGATCTCGCACACAGAGAGAGACACAGAGAGGCAGATCTTGTTCTCTCAGACATACAGATCTCTCACACTCACAGACACATAAACACACAGACACATACAGAGATCTCACACAGATACACAC